>CM068958.1:142846719-142855688 GCA_035128595.1 Eptatretus atami
TATGGATGGATTCAGACAAAATTTGGAAGACGGGTTGCATGTATATTGGGCCAAAATGATTACACTTTCGTGAAAATCCGGAAACGGATACTCAAATTTTTTGAAGTTATTCTTCACCATTGAGTGGCAGGGCCCAAAACGATACATTGCATGATATCTCAAAACGTTGTGGAAGGATTCGGACGAAACTTGGTGGACAGGTTGGGTGTGTGACGAGGAAGGATTTATTCAATTTTGGTGAAGACCTGAATCCGAATCCGGATCCGAGAATTTTTAAAGTGGTTTTTCACCGTTACTCTAGTAGCTCATGGTGGTTTTGTATGCACTTGTATGTCCAGAGCTAAACTCTTCAAGAAAATTTCATTAATTGAAGGTCATTGAACAATTTTTGGTTGGTAACACATTTGCCACTGACGGCGAAATAGGTGAAATGGCCACGCCCCTTTTTTAAGCGAAGTACTACCACCCGCCATTACTGTATCTCCAGAACCGTTGGACCTAGAAGGTTGTGTGACCACTCAAAATGTTGAATGGCCACATTATGGGGGTCAGTAATACATTTCCATGTCCAAAAGTCAATGGTTTTTAAGATATTTGCCAAAAACTGATTTCAACATGTTAGGACTTCAATTATTCATAATTGTTCCTTCATCTTTTGTTCAATTACTTGACTCCTGAAGATTCTAGGTGGGCAATAATCTGCATTAAAAAGATTACAATTAACCATATTATTTCTTTGTTGTAGAGGAGCTAGGTGTTCAAGTGTTAAAGAGTTCTCTGATGGCAAGTAATTCTACCTTGGATCCCTGCTTGCTGTTACTATAACATGGTATGATTTCATTATAGTTGAATTATGCACATTAAAATCATCTGAACAAAGTTTTTGAATAATAACTGCATCATCCAATTAATTACCAAAAAAATATTTTTTACAGGAAACTTTAGTGGTTTCAAGGTCAGCAGCCGAAGGGGTTTTTGATGGGACTTCATGCGTTATATGCAACACTGCTTCAGGAAAACCGTTAACAGGTAAATTTCAGATGTAATAGCATCAGAACCCTATTTGGCCAATGATGAACAATACTTCCCTTACCTCACAATGTCTATGGATGAAAAAGTGTGTACTTATATGTGTGTATACACAACGCCATGCTTGTAAAATTAAATCTTTGGTACCTTTGGAACACAGGTAGATGGACCCTATTATTTTGGTGATATTTCATACATATTATTTTTCAGGAACTGATGATGGGCGTGCCAAAATCCGGATGGCAGCAGAACAATTGGATGATTCTTTAGTCATCCCAAGAATAAACGCATACAGCAACACATTCAAGTACCATCTGAAGCCGAAAGCCTGTTATTCCACTTACATTCTGAAGTCGAAAAGATCAGCCAAAACGAAAAGTGAGCCAGAACTTGTTGAAGAGGTTGAAGAGGGAGAAAGCAGTGACAGTTATAAGGCCCCAAAAGACGAAAGAAGAGTACTAGTTCCAGTTGCAAAGACATTGCAAGGAAGTGTGTTATATGTGACAGAGCAAGAGAGAGTTGTGGTGATAGGAATCGGGTGTTGTTCGCATCTCAGAGTCTGACAGAGCAGCATTGTTTCTAGATGCTTTGAACTTTTATCAGGATGAAGTTAAGACAAGATGTGCTTTTCTGGATACAGCTGGTGATGTGTTTGCTGCAGATGTCTTCTATCATGGGAATTGTTTTCGACAATACTTGCTAAAGTATAACAGACAAATTGATGCATTGTTTGAAAATATCCAGCGATCAAATGAGGCAGCTACAATTGACTTAAACTGCAAACTTGTGTTTGATAGTCTCGATATCAAAACTAGCAGCTACAGTGTTAGCCACATTTGTGACCTCGTCAATGCTAACTTGAGACAGATCAGCAAATAGATAACAGACGGACAAAGGTTCTTCTAATCAAGTGCTTCAGGGACACAATCTGCTTCGCTTATCCTGATGACAGACGAAAATCACAGATGGTTTATTCTAGCTCTCTCCTGCAGGGTAAACATCATAGAGACTTTGAGATCTTCTGTGAAGTCAGGCCCACAGAAGTGTGCACTGGAGCTACTGCATGAATGCAAAAATTATGACTTTGGTCTGGAGGCAACATACTGCACAAGTGAGGATGTTAAACTTTCAATGGACACTACAGATCACATCGCCCCCAACAGTGGATGCAGTTCATGAAGTTCATGTTCCCAAACACCAGCAACACCAACACAGATGAATGGCTCCTGATGTTTGACAACTCTTTCAGTTTATTCATTATTGGTTAAGTTCTGGAAGAAGTAGAACTCCATTTCACTGTAGTTTGACACAAACTGTCCATAACCTTCAAGACAAGACAGCTTGTTGACATCATGAATAGGATGAACTTAGCAATCAGCTATGATTCAATGCAGAGATCAACACTTCAGTGGCCCAAAAGATGGTGGAGGATACCCTACCCAACAGATGTCCCGTGTCATCAAAGATCTCTGAATGGCATGTTGTCAAGGCGCAATGGACAATTTTGACCATACAGAGAACACTGTTTCAGGAAAAGATTCCAGTCATGACACTGTTCTAGTCATATTTCAGAACCAACCGAGAGATAGTGATTCTGAGGACATTCAGATGAAAGCTGCTCAGAACCACTTGGAAAGAGAAAGTTGGCTGATGTGCTGCCCTGCCAAGTCATTGAGAAGTCACACCTGGTCAAAGGCACTGGTGATATACCAGAGTCATTTTCAACAACACCATACAATGATAATCAAAAACACAGTATTGATGATGATTATTTCCTTTGGTGCATGGCTAGAAAGAAGTACACAGATTGCGAGGAGGGATCTTTTCCTAGCTTCACAGCAACAATGAGTGGCTCCAGGATCAACTGAAATTTGATATTACGAAGACGTCATTTGTACCCATCCTTCCATATGTCGCGACGAAAATGGACACAATATTCACATCCATGCTCAACTTTCAAGATGTCTTGAAGCAAAAGAATGCCATGTCGGGGCATTATGGTCGATGAAGGGGTGTATGCAATCGCAAAAGAAATCCAGCTGTTGAAGCCCGAACAGTTTGGTAACATATTCCTTGGAATGGGACCATTTCACATGGAAATTGTAATCGCTTGCCTTGGAAAGTTTTCTGGCTGTATCGGTATTGATCTGGCTTTGATTGAGACTGAAGCCTTGGAAGCTTGTTGTAGAGAATATGTCATGACAGGAGGTCACTACTGTAAAGGCAAGGAGGCAATGAGTCTGGTATCAGAGGTGATGACAGTTCTTATGTTTGAGGAGTTTCAGACTGACCAGACAGTACTCATTGTGAATTAGAAAGCAAATAGAGACCATGAAACTAAGATGCAGCAGGCTTTAGATGTTGACCATACAGAATTCAGGAGATTTGGGAAGAAAGCAAGCTCTTACATGCGGACTTGAAGAAGTCTTTCACAGAATGGAAAAGAAACATCGGGCAATGAAAATGTGAGGTACTGGAGCTTTTTTCTGGATGAGCTGTATCCTATCCTGAGGGATCTTACACACTCTATTCGACAAGGCGATTGGCATTTTCATTTCAGCTGTGCGTAGGTGCATGCCTTTGTTTTTCGGGTTTGGCCGGAAAAACTATAGCAGATGGGGTACGCTGTTCCTTGAAGATTGCCTGACATACAAAGGAAGTTCCCGGTATCTACAGATGTTTTATAGATGGTGGATGGGTGATGTACACACTCTCCGACAGAGCAGTGCAGTAGGCTTTGACATGGCACTCGAAAAGTGTTACAATAAACCCGCTAAGGTTGCAGGAGGTATCATTGGGATGACAAGACAGAAAGAGGCAGTACCCTTATGGAATCTCTTAAAGCATGAGAAAGATCTTCATGTGGCACAGCTGCTCGAATGGTGTAACTTGGGCGACAAAGACACAGTGAACTGAACCTACACCATGAGTTCAATCCAAGTTCTACGAAGATTGGCCATGAACGTGCAAGGACACTTTTGGATGAATAAAATCCATCAAACTCCATTCAGCACTGGGATCAGACTTCACAACATCTCTACTGGAGCTGATATACCCCAGGAGGTTGTTGACGGATTACTTGAATGCCTGGAAACTGGTGAGAAGAGTTATCAAGAGTTTGTTGAGACCAGATTCGGAATAAGGAGAAACACACATGACAACAATACCTACAACCGCAAGATGTTTTCGTGAAGATGCTTCTACACCCGTCCACACCGAAGAAATCATGGCAAAAAAAAATGCTGCAGAAACGATTAGGTACATTGATTATGCCAGAGAAAAGAGGTAAGCATGCTGAGCTCCTGAAGTATGAATTGACCAGCACATCCCAGTTCCTCACCACTGAATGTAAAGATGGCATCAATTGAAAGAAGCCTGATAAAGCCTCTATCGAGAGAACTAGTCAATCAACTTCCAGAGAAAAAAAGGAATGTCAAATGTGATGCTCAGATGACAATAGTGGACTTCATGGCACTTGTGCAAAACTACCAATGAAAAAGATGGGCCTTGACACATTTGGCCAATTGGCTGAGAGTCTTTCCAACAGCATTCTTGCTAAAGGTTCTGAGTCCACAAGAATAGACATTATTTTTGATGTTTTCAAAAAATCATCAATCAAGCAAATGGAACGTGCACAGAGAAGTTCTTCTGAAGAAATCACTATCACCATAGGTCTGACAATCAGAAACTCCCTGTCGATCTTGATATGTTCTGGAGCTCAATGTTGAACAAAGTAAGGTTCAGGAGTATGTCTTCAAGTGGATGCTGCAGAATGTTGTGTCAAAAAGGAAATTATCTTTGGAGGAGTATATGGGGGTGAATGTAGGAAACTGTTAGCTGGCACTGAAACACAGATCGCAGAGCTCTCAGCAACCAAGAAGAAGCCGATGACAGAATCATGTTCCATATTAATGATGGTGTTGTGAAACACGGGGTTCAATCAGTCTTGGTTGACTCACCTGACACAGATGTCTTTGTCAACCTCATCTTCCACTTCAAGAAAACTTGGCAACTACAAAAGCTGTTTGTAAAGCTTGGTAACCGGAAAAACAAGAAAACGTACCAGTCCACCTGTTAGTTGATCAACTGGACAACAATTTGGTGTCGTGTCTCCCAGCCATTCATGCACTTAGCGGGTGTGACAGTACCAGCAAGGTGGGTCCAACTGTCTGGCATGAAAGCATCCATGGATCTCTCCTACTGGAAGGGTTTGTGGAGAGGAACTGTCACCACAGATGATAAGTAATGCTGAAAAATTCTTGTGTCTGGATTAAAGAAGACCGACTGTTCCACATTCGATGAGTATCGTTGGGAGCAGTACCACAACTCCAAGAAAGAGCTCGACTTCAACCAGCTTGTGTGCTGTTCTTCAACGCTACGAGAACACATAAAGCGAGCATATCTGCAGTGAAGATGTGGTTACAAGCTCCAAATCCTGCAGTCCAAACCAGATCCACGCCAGTATGGTTATAAAGCAACAGATGTTGGAATTACACCTGTGATACTGCCAGTACCGTGCAGGCCCGATGACCTGCCCCCTCCATGCAAATGTCCAACATCATGTATGAGTACCAAGACGTGCACCTGCAGAGGAATGAACATAAAATGTGTGGTGTTTTGTGGCTGTAGTAAAGGCAAAAAGTGTAGAAATCCACATAATTAAACTCTAAAATATGGACAATGTGCAAAATTACAACAGGTAATATAATAAAGGTCAGAACTAGTGGGCGTACCATGCTGAAATCAGTTTTTGCAAATATCTTAAAACCATTGACTTTGGACATGGAAATGTATTACTGACCCCCCATAATGTGGCCATTCCAACATTTTGAGTGGTCACACAACCTTCTAGGTCCAACAGTTCTGGAGATACAGTAATGGCGGGTGGTAGTACTTCGCTTAAAAAAGGGCGTGGCCATTTCACCTATTTCGCCTCAGTGGCAAATGTGTTACCAACCAAAAATTGTTCAATGACCTTTAATTAGATGATTTTTTGAAGAGTTTAGCTCTGGACATACAAGTGCATACAAAACCACCATGAGCTACTCAAGTACGTTGAGTAATAGGGCTGAAAACGATATACAGTACAGTAAACATCAATAATCTTCAAAAAAGTTATGGACGGATTCGGACGAAACTTGGGGGACTGGTTGGGTGTGTGATAAGGACGAATCGATTCGATTTTGGTGAAGATCCGAATCCGGATCCGAAATATATTTTTTATTTTAATAAGTGATTCTTCACCATAGAGAGATGGGGCCAAAAACGATATATAGCATGATAGTTCAAAAAGTCATGGACGATTTTTGACAAAACTTGGTGGATGAGTGGGTTAGGTGACAAGAACAGGCCGGTTAGATTTTGGTTCAGATCTGGATGTAGATACAGCCTATCAAAGAGATACAAAATGTAAACTTTTCAGCCTAGCAGAGGTGTGCGCTTTACCAAGTGCTGTTCTTGTTCCATTTGTTGCATCTCTGGATGTGCCTTCCTCTTCTTGCTTTGTTTCAGCCTGTATGTATCTTGTCCACCTACAGTGTCCTCTTCCCTCTCCCTTTGCTGTCATCCTTACCCATGTCCATTCTTCCTCCATGTATCCTCCCAACCCTGCTATTGGTGTGTTTCCCCACCTTTCCACTATGTTATTTTTGGTTTGTTCTATTCTGTGTTCTACCTCTTTCACAACCCTCGACTTTGCATCCAAAAAACGTAGAAAAAGTGGTGTCTGGCTCTTCTCTCCACTTGCTCCCTCCTGACTCTGCTCTGGCACTTACAGTGCCTAAAGAAAGTCTACACCCCCTTTCAAAATTTTCACCTTTTGTTACCTTGTAGCCTGGAATGAAATTGCATTAAATCAGACTTTTTCCACCTTTATTTATACAACTTCCAAGTGAAAAACAAATTCTACAAATTTCAGAAAATTAATTAAAATACAAAACTAGAATATGTTGGTTGGATAAGTGCCCACCCCTCTGAGTTAATACTTGGTGGAAGCACCTTCGACAGCAATTACAGCTGTGAGTCTGTTGGGATATGTCTCTACTAACTTTGCACACCTTTAATGGGAAATATTTGCCCATTCTTCTGGACAAAACTGTTCAAGCTCAGTCAAGTTGCATGGGGAGCGTTGATGGACAGCGATCTTCAAATCATGCCACAGATTTTCGATTGGGCCACTCAAGGACATTCATCTTTTTGTTCCTTAGCCACTCCAGTGTAGCTTTGGCTGTGTGCTCCAGGTCATTGTCATGTTGAAAGGTGAACTTCCGTCACAATTTCAGATTTCTTGCAGAGGGTAGCAGGTTTTTATTGAAGATTTTTCTGTATTTTTCTCCATCCATTTTCCATTCTATCCTGACAAGTGCCCCAGTCCCTGCTGATGAGAAACATCCCCATGACATGATGCTGCCATCACCATGCTTTACAGCAGGGATGGTGTTCTTTAGGTGGTGTACTGTGTTGGGTTTGCGCCAAAAAGTTCCATCTTGGTTTCGTCAGACTACAAAAATTTTTGCCACATGGCTTCAGAATCTCCTGAGTGGTTTTTTTTTGTTGCTTACCTCAAACAGAACTCAAGGTGGGCTTTTTTGAGTGATGGCTTCCTTCTTACCACCCTACTGTGCAGGCCAGACTTGTGGAGTGCTTGGGATATTGTTGTCACATGCACACAGTGACCAGTCTTTGCCATAAAGGCATGTAGCTTTTTCAAAGTTGCCATTTACCTCTTGTTCGCCTCTCTGATCAGTCTCCTCCTTGCTTGGTCATCCAGTTTGGAGGGGCAGCCTGATCTAGGCAGGGTCTTGGTGGTATCATATGCCTTCCACTTAATGATTGTCTTGACTGTGCTCCAAAGGATATTCAAGGCCTTTGAAATATTATTTATACCCATCCCCTGATCTGTATATGTCTGACGGCTTAATGGTTAGGGTGGTGGGCTTTGGATCCTAGGGTCCTGAGTTCAAATCCCACTCAGCTGTTGAATTAATACCAGGTGGGGTTAACTCGACCTGTCATCCTTACGAGGTCGGCAAAATGAGTGCCAGCATGCTGGTGTACTGTGTCGGATTGGCGACCCGTCCAGGATTGTACCCAATAGCCAAGGAGACTGCTTAAGCAGCACCAACGCTCTGCACAGAGTATGGTCCAATATCTCCCCTCCTGATCTGTGCCTTTCCACAACTTTATCCCACAGGTCTTTTGAAAGCTCCTTCGTGCTCATGGTTAATCTTTGCTGTGAAATGCACTACCCAGCAAAGTAACCTACAGGAACAGCTGATTTTATTCTGAAATAATCATAATCACCACAATTTAACACACGTGGAGGCCAATTAATTTTAGAAAGTGAAATTGATTAATTTTGTATTTTTAATTAATTTTATGAAATTTGTAGAATTTGTTTTTCACTTGGAAGTTGTGGGTTACGATGTGTAAATAAAGGTTGGAAAAGTCTGATTTAATGCAATTTAATTCCATATATAAGCTCCTCGGGTTCCCACACAAATTCTCCGGAATCCATAACGAATAACTCCGCGACGCGTGGGGTCGCGAATCAACCGTGAACGCAATAACTCGACCACGTGATTTAGGGTCCTCCGTCTAATAATACCGGTTACCTAATGGTCACGTGATCTAATTACCGGGAGACACGCCATCGTATGCCTTGTTCAAACCAGATCACCTCTACCGGATCAGATGCAGCCGAGCGTAACTGCCAAGGAGTATCGGTACAAAAACAGAATCGTTGGGGATAACGTCTGGCTAGGCTAGGATACGGACCATGCTGGACCAATGAAGGAAAGACGAAAACGAGCTGGGAACATTTCTATACAAAGCATTTATTTACAATCAAGTGAGGAAAGGTACGTGGCACAGTGAATGGGGTTTATTGGTATTTACAGCAGGAATAGCAAGGAATTTGTGGGGTACGACAAAAGGCAAGC
>CM068958.1:142930358-142956580 GCA_035128595.1 Eptatretus atami
AGGATTCATCATGGGTAAGTATTATATGCCTGGTGTTGGCTTAATAGCTAGAGTGGTGGGCTTGGGATCCTCGAGTCCTGAGTTCAAATCACACTCGTCTGTTGAATCAATACCAGGTGGGGTTGACTCTGCCTGTCATCCTTCCGAGGTCGGCAAAATGAGTGCCAGCTTGCTGGTATCCTGTGTCGGAGTGGTGACCTGTCCAGGATTGTACCCAATAGTCAAGGAGACTGCTTAGGCAGCACAAACACTCTGCACAGAGTATGGTCGCAATGGATGGATGGATGGATGGATGGATGGATGATGCTATGGGAATGGTGTTTGAGTACAATATTACAAACTAAATAAAGTTTCTCTGCACTATTTAAGACAAGGTTCTGGTACCTGCACTAAATGGAGAATAACATTACAAAGTCTGGGAGGTTGGCAGTTCGATTCTGACCCTGGCTGAGTCATACCAATGACAAAAAAACGTTTTTACATGCTGCTTCCAAACTTGAGGCTCTGCATTTATAGGATAGAGCACAGATAAACCCCAATGGTTGGCATCTTATGTGAAGTGGGGAGAGATTTCTGGCTGTAGAGAGCAAAAGCGATCACTTCCCCCAAGGTCAGTGGCTGTTTATCCAAAGTTAAGTCCAGTGTTGTCTCATGGATTTGTCTTGTGCTACACAGCTCATCCACGAGCCTTAGACCCTATTAAAAGAAAAAGTCATAATTACAGACAAATATGTAAATTGCAATGTTTGTAAGACATCTGGATTTATAATCCCTTTAACGTTCACTCATATAATTTGATGAAAAGCTAATTAAAACTTCATTTCAAAACAATTAATGTGACGAGGACAGCTCGCGATAAAATGCTTAAATACAGAGTAGTCATCAGTTTGGAATAATTAATTACACAGAGTATCGATGTATTCGTGAGGGACCTTGCCTCGACAATGGCATATATTTTTGGTATTGCTGTGCAGGTTTACAATGGTCCTGACAATGCCTAACAAGGCCGAAAGCATACTTCTTCATGTGGTTTTGGATACCATTGTACCAATGCCATGTGCAATTTGTCATTCAGCTGTTAAAATGCCTCTTGTAATACAGCTTCTGCAACAGCTCATTCAAGCTTAAAAAGCTAGGCCTTATTTATGTGGTTTAATCATACCATTCATGCTCATTGTAAAGCAATTGTAAATATACAAGCAATAGTTCCATTAACTATTTTTGTAATTACGTCCTGGCTTTGTCATTATTTCTGTGTGCGTCCATGGTAATCAGTTGAAGTTGAGCAAACTAAATGTCAGGTCACTTGCTTTCAAGTGCTTCTTGCTTATTGTGATTAGATTAGAGCAAGAAGGTCTTTGGAAAGGTCAGGGCTATGGTGCATTATTCCTTCGGGATAGTCAATTGGACCGCTAGGACCATCTTGAGACCCTGCTTGCGATAACATTCCTGATCATGCGTTTACTCTTCTCCCTCCCCTCCCCCTCGATTGATTATTTCCTATCAGGTAAGTTTTCTGACGAGGGATCAAATGAATAAGAAGTTCTCAAAGAGTGTAGTATTCATAATTACATTGCTGAAGGCAAAATGTACCCCTCGAGAGATCTTGAGAGAAACAGCATACCCCAAGTCAGCCAATGCCAATATACAAATATTAGGAAAGACTTTAAGACATTCTATAGCAGAATTGTACTTACTAGATTTGGTTTTAGCCATGTCAACTTTAATTCATGGCAAACTTGCCAATCTCGCTGCTTGTGTCATAAAAGGCCACCTTCATAACCTGGCTTTATAACCCCTCCACTTATGCAATCAACACATTGCTATCAATGGAACCCTCTCCTCTCCTTTCAAGTGGAAGCTGGATTGCCTCAAGACAGTATTTCGGGCCCAGTCTCGTTCCTCATTTACATAAACAACCACTGCAATGATCTGGTAGAACCTCTCGTCCTTTTTTGTAGATGACTCTACATAATGTACATCACACTAAAAGCCAGGCAGAAGCTGCCTCACTCCGCTGATCTGCAATTGATCTGACAAATGGAACATGTCTTTCCACCCTGGGAAATCACACTTTCACCCTGTTGCTCTGGAAGGATTGTCAAATGAATACAGCTATCTATTTCCATGGTCATCCACTGAAAGATGTTCACTCTCTTGAATTTCTCAGCCTCACCATCAGCCAAGACATCTCTTGGGCCAACCACATCGCAAAGCTGGCCCCCAAAATCAGGCTCAGACTGAGCATCCTTTGTCGATCCAAATCTTTCTTTGGAAAATCAGATCTACTCACTGTCTGCAACACCTTTGTTTGTAGCTCAATGGAGTACTGCTCTCCACAATAGGCTAGTGCTCCAGCATCAGATTTGTCTCTCCTGAATTCTGTAAAATCTAAAGCTCTCAACATTATTGGCATGTTCTGCAAAGATACGGATGTACAAGGCCAGTTGCACTCATTGCAGTCAGGTCTGTGGCCTCTTTTTTAAAATTGCTTCTCCATCAGACTTGCTCCCCTCTGCTATCGTAGCCCTCTGACACTCTTTTGCTCCTCCAGGATGCACGTATGTTTCCAGTAACCCCCTCCTGGTTAAACGTCAAAACTTCAGACTTACTGCCCACCTCCACTCTTGTTCCTCTTTTCCCCCTTATCTGAAATCACTGACCTCTTCCCACTCTTCCTTACAGGTCCAGAGCCTTCCATTCAACTCCCACTTCAATCCCACTTGCAACTCTTAAGGGAAGAGTGTGGTTGTTCAATCCTACTCTTCCTTCCATGGCTTCCAGTTGTGGGTACACCACAATGCTTTGTCATCCATCTCGATCCGTGATCCTTTCTATCCCAATTAACCCTTCACCTTCTCAATCCTCTTGTTTTCTGGTTATTGTTTCCTCCTTTTCTCTCCTCCTTTTATTTTCGTTCATTCCCTTCCTTTTTGTGTTTGTGCCTGTTACTGAACAGCTCATCCATGAATGTTTTTACTTTTTGTCCTCTGTCACCTTGCTCTTCCATGAGCCCAGATTTTGTATTAAAAAAAGAAGAAACATGTTACAAATCAACAAAATTTTGCTTCTGTGCAATTTTATTTGAAGCCACTTAGATCACTTAAAATTACTCACCTGCTCTCACTCCCTCATAGAAATCATGTCCTCTCTAAGGAAAAAAGAACAAAGAAGCAAGAAAGAAGTCATGCATCGCACGATACTTGCAAAATCCATAAAATTAATTTGACCTGAAAAAATAATTGGTGGTTGAATTCAATGACAAAATACACAAATCCTCTTCAAATTTCAAGTCAAATGGATAAAAATTGACTTTTAGAAATGACTGTTGACTTTTTGGTCTATGCTGACCTCAAAAATACTTGTTCATTAAATTCAGTGACCTGATATGCAAATCCTCTTCAAATTTCAAGTCAATGGGATGAAAATTAAGGATTTTATAAATTCCTCTATGTTGACCTTTTGGTCTTTGTTGACCTTAAATAATTGATGGTTGATTTCAGTAACCTAAAGGCCCTGTCACACCTTGACGATTTAGCCAGCGTAATCCAAAATTTATGAAAAATTTGTCTAAAACGCTGGTACACGTCGAATACGTTATGGGTACTTTTGTATACGTTAAGAGCACACTGAAAAACACTGCCATACTTCGTAGTACGCTGGCTTTAAACGTTGTACTCTTGGGTTTTCCTCAAATTTTTTCATGCTTGAAATTTTACGACGTATGCCGGCGTATGACTCACACGTTCCGCTACGCTGGCCATAAGTTGTAGGCACGTTATGCGATCGTTGACACACGTCGAAACACGTTACTTGTAAGTTACTCATAAGTCGAAACACGTCGAGGTAATGTTTAGCATACCCGAACTTATTTCTAACCTATGAGTAACGTTTTGTAAGCACGCTACACGAACGTTGTTCACACTTTGCAACACGTACTTGAAAGTACTACTACTACTACTACTACCAACATCGACATCACTAAATTCTCTCGAACTACTACTACTACTACTACTAACATCGACATCACTAAAATTCTCTCGAACTACTACTACTACTACTACTACTTCTACTAACATCGACATCACTAAATTCTCTCGAACTACTTACTACTGCTACTACTACTACTAACATCGACATCACTAAATTCTCTCGAACTACTACTACTACTAATAACATCGACATCACTAATTCTCTCGAACTACTATACTCTATACTAACATCACTAATTCTCGAACTACTACTACTACTACTAACATCGACATCACTAAATTCTATCGACACTACTGCTACTACTACTACTACTACTAACATCGACATCACTAAATTCTCTCGAACTACTACTACTACCAACATCGACATCACTAAATCTCTCGAACTACTACTACTTATACTATACTACTACTAATAACATCGACATCACTAAATTCTCTCGACTACTACTACTACTACTACTACTGCTACTGCTACTGTTGACATTGACATCTACTCAACATGGAGTCTGGATCACTGACGGGTTCCTCTTGTGAAGCCCATTTGTATATACAATTCCCCTAAACGCTGCCAATACGCCATTATACGGTAGCTGTAAGTTAAAACACGTTCAGTAATTTCTGTGGTCGTCCGGAAGACGTCAATCAAATTCGTCTACAATACGCCATAGTGCGTTTGAGATACGTTACACATAGGTTCAAAGCACGCTACTAATAGGTTCAAAGCACGTTACTCGTAGGTTAAAAATAAAGTTTCGGTATGCTAAACATTACTCGACGTGTTTCGACTTATGAGTAACTTACAAGTAACGTGTGGCCACGTGTGTAAACGATCGCGGAGCGTGCCGAGAACTTAGCCAGCGTATGCGGAACTTGTGAGCCATACGTCGAGTACATCATAAAACTTTCAGCATGCTTGAAATTTCACGACGTACTAGACGTACCACGTAATATGCCAGCGTACTTCATTGTTTTTCAGCGTGCTCCTAACGTATACACAACTTACCCATACCGTATTCGACGTGTCCCAGCGTTTTAGACACATTTTTCATAGGTCGGCATACGCTGGCTAAATCGTCAAGGTGTGACTGCGATGTTGACACTTCCAATTTTCAGGGGTTATGATTTAAATCGGCGTGCGGCAGGTTTTTAACAGAGAACGCCGGAGTTCGTCGGCGATACGTGCAGCGCGCTATGACTAAGTTAAACTATCGTTGGCATAGTTGTGAACGCCAACAACAGGCTAAGCATTCGTTGGTATAAGTTATCTATAACACAACGAAACGTTCTGTGCCCGTTACTAATATGTTATGCATACGACCAACACGTTATGAATACGACCAAAACTTAAAAAAAAACCTCAAAACTTCAGCGTACGCCCAACGTTTTACATACATTTTTTATACGTTGCCATTCCTGGCTAAAACGTCAAGGTGTGACAGGGCCCTAACATACAAAATCCTGTTCAAATTTCTTGCCAATCGGATGAAAATTGAGGATTTTAGAAAGTCGACAAATTTGTTGACCTTTGGCCCATGTTGACCTTTTGACCTCAAAAACAATAAGCTTCTTGCTCATGATGAACTCCACCATGTGGTGAAGTTCCGTGAAGATCGGTTTAAAATTGTGACCTGTAGGCGATAAACATACAAACAGACAGACAGACAAAAAGACGTCGTGCAGAGCACGATACTTGCAAAATCCACCCCTCTCTCCAAAGGTTCCCATGGATACATCAAATTGTCAATTTCATTAAGATTAAAATTGACACTTAATTAAATTTCATTAATTCTCATCAATCAGATGAAAATTGATTATTTTACAGTTTGAAATTGATGATTTTAGAATTTTGACCTTGAGTTGACCTTTTCACCTCAAAATGGTTGCTTTCCTAATTCAATGACGCAATATGCAAATCCTGTTCAACTTTAAAGTCAATCAGATGAAAAATGATTTCAGAAATTAGACCTTTGACCTCAATAGGCTTTTCATTTGAAACTACCACTACAACTGGTAAAGTTGCATGATGATCAGTTTTGAATTGTGACCTGTCGGTGATTGACAAACAGACAAACGAGAAAAAGACGTCGTGCAGAGCACGATACTTGCACAATCCACCCCGTCTCCAAAAGTTGCCACGGATAAATCAAATTGTCCATTTCATTTAGATTAAAATTGACAATCTCAACCAAAGCTCAGGTCAATCGGATGAAAATTGATTCTTTTTCAGATTGAAACTGATTTTAGAAGTTTGACCTTGAGTTGACCTTTGACCTTTTGATCTCAAAAATAGTTGGTTTACCAATTCAGTAATGCACTGTGCAATTGCTGTTTAATTTAAGTCAATCAGATGAAAATTGATTTTTCAGATAAAAATTGATTTTAGAAGTTTGACCTTAAGTTGACCTTTGACCTTTTGACCTCAGGTTTCCCAATTCAGTGATGCAATATGCAAATCCTGTTCAACTTTCAGAAGAAAAATGACGATTTTAGAAATTTGACCTCAAAAACAATAGGCTTCTCAGTTGAGACTACCTCAACAACTTCGTAAGGTTTCATGAAGATAGGTTTAGAATTGTGACCCAAAGGCGATTGACAAACAGCAAACAGAGAGAACTAGAATGGCAGGGCACTCAGTAGAGTGCATACCTCCGCCACGCATTGTCTGATCCATGAGAACATATCGGGCCCAATAATTTTTTGAAATATCATGCTTCGTATCGTTTTTGGCCCCATCTATCAATGGTGAAGAAATCACTTTAAAAAATCTCGGATTCGGATCTTCACCAAAATCGAATCAGTTTGTCCTTGTCAAACACGCAACCTGCCCACCAAATTTCATCCGAATCCATCCACAACTTTTTGAGATATCCTGCACACAAACAGACAGACAGACAGATATCACCTAATTCCACCTTCGGCGGTGGAGGTAGTAACAAAATGGACTGACCAATATGCTTGAAAAATCTTCGATTTCCGTAAGGCATTAATGTCATTCGTTCACAGTTTCGTCAGATATTCAAAAAGACAACTTCATCATTGTCCTTGCTTGTGTAGACCGGGATAAAACAAAAACAGAAATGCTCACCATGCAAGCTTGGCTCATGCGATACTCCATGATCAATGAGGCAGCAATTCCCCTGGAGGTACCATCTTGAAGCTGCCGGAAAGTGATCTTGAGTGATGTTGGAGACATCTTACTAAGGCTCTTTGACGAGAAGAATTGGAGAAGGGAAGTGGGACAAAGGAAGTTGGCAGGTGTTGCAAAATACAATGTATAAGACAACTTAGTAGTTGTGTACATCAGCAGAATCTATGTAAATGCAGGGACTTCGGTTTTTCTTCCAAAAATACATTATGCCTTAAATCCCATTCTACCATCATACCCATCTGACCTGCAGCTGATTTTGTGCCCATTCACTACCGTCCTTCTCTAGATTCGACATTATCTCTTCCATGGTGGAGGCAGAAAAAAGGCTGAAAAAGAAAGATGACAATTTTTTACATTCTAGTTCAAAATAAATAAATAAAATCGAAAGCCACAGATCGTTAACTGCACAACAAATCCTTCAAGCAAAAGTACAGAGAAGAAATTAGTTTTCAAATAATAAGATAACTGAAGAGCTTATCATGAGGAATGTGCCAAAACGTTATCTTCTGATCAGCACACTCACAGCACTTTACCGGTTAATTTTCTCCATTTGTTCGGCAAGAATGAAGGAATCGGTTCTTACGGTTTTGCTCTGCAAGACAATTCGAATGGTATTGGACAATAAGAGTCAAATTCCCGCCGTCGCAATAGAACTGTGTGTGCCAACCGTAACATCATCGAATAGGGTAGGAGACGGACCATGGAATGATAGGAGTCGATGAGATCTGCGACGTCTTGAAAAGATGGTGAGGATAGAGAAATGAGGTCCTTCTCTAGGGAGGGAAGCTAAAGAAGAGATACAAGTAGCGATGCAAGTAAAATGCACAAATAATAATAAAAAAATTCCTCATCAGCCTGACCAGTGGGGATTGAGGTGGAGGAGGGCAGGAAGAGGTAGAGGGGGTGCAGAAGATGAAAATAATTTGTGACTAAAATGCAACCGTGCAAGGAAAATCAAATACACTCCTGAATTTACAGCGTTTTGGATTTTTAGTCTCTTTTTGTACACCATCCATATCCAAGGCAAGAACAACAAAGCAAGAGACAGAATAGCATCATGGCATCAACATGCTGAGGCTTTCGTCCAGCAGTGGACTGAAAATAGCTGATGATGACGACATACAAGGGGACCGACAGGATAGCCTGGAGGTACACACAACTGGCCTTTGAACTGTCTAGCCTGGGTTGGAATCTGAGCTCAGCGACAAACTGCCATCCTGGTTTTTCGCATGCAGGGAGATTCATCAACGTGTGTGCCGTCCCTCGAATGAACGTTGAACTGGGCATCCCATCCGCAAGCGTTAGTTGGTGGGTGTTGAAGATCCCACTGTGTCCTTCGTGAAGAGTCGGCGAGTTATCGCCGGCACTTTGAACAAATTCCAAATTCTTGCACAGTCGTGTATCCTGCGTTGGAAAGGTGACCCATCCCAGATTGTAAGCCCCACCCAACAAACGACGATGACGATGATGATGATGCATATACGAAGGGTGTTAGAAAACTAGCACAAATGAGATGCTCGCAATTGTTCATGACACTCCAAGGTTTGTTTGTTTTTTTTCCAAACAAGTGCAAGTACTGTCGTACATACAATTAGTAAGAAAATACATAAATGTATTATTTATTTATATGTACACCTCTGTATTATACCTTTTGGTGCTTCTTTGACGAATGCGAGCATCTCATTTGTACAACTTTATGAACGCCAAAGTAACCCCAAAGTAACCCTGATAGTTATTCTCAGGATTTGAGAGGAAAAAAAAATCTGAGCAATCACCTCGACCATCAAACAGTTTAAAGGCCCCAAAAAATCACAGAGATGCCTTAATTGAAAGAAGTATGGCACAACTTCAGTGTTGCCTACCAAAGGAAAGGGAATGTTGACTTCCTGATCAGCCAGAAAGTTAGATACACGACAACAAGCATGATATTGGACAAGGAAGATGAACCTCAGGATTTCCAACCCAAACATGCTATCTATCATCCTAACATCTCAACTTCCATGATGTAATCCATCGTCTTTTGCTGTACTCTTCTCACTTTGAGGTCAATGTCCTTCTGCAAGGTTTATCAAAAATAGCAATAAAGTAAACAGAATTAAGGCAAATCTATCGATGATAAATGGATGAGGTATGTGTTGTGTGCATGTGTGTGGTGTGTGTGGTGTGTGTTTGTGTGTGTGTGTGTCATACTTTTTGTCTATTAATTACGTACGTCTATTCATTAATTACGCACCATTGGAATGTACCTTTTGACACTTTAGATGCTGAGACCCCTTTGAACCCAAAAAGACCCAGAAAACTCCCAAGACTCCAGAAGGCCCCCAAGACCACAAAGACAGACACCGCAAGGCCAAGAACCGAAGACCAAGACTCCCAGAAGGCACCCAAGACCCCAAAGACCAAGGCCCCCCAACACCAAGCACCCAAGACCAAAAGACCCAAAAGCCCCGAACAAACTCACCGAAGACCACCAAAACCCAAAAGACCTAAAGTCACTAAGACCCCAAGGAACCAAAAGTCCTTAAAGTTCCCAAGGACCCAAAAATTCCTGAGGACCAAACTCCCAAAAAGTCCCCAAGGACCAAAAGTCCCGAGGACCCAAAAGACCCCTAAAGACTGTAGATCCTGTAGACCCTTAAGACTCGACTATACTCCAAAAAAAAAAAACCATGAGAATTCCCATGTTTTAAACGTACGCCATGTTAAGGTATATAAAGCAGCTTCATATGTCCTCGACATAAAAGCATGGCATTTAGTCTAATTACAAAATATATAACAAGAACAATGATAACATTGAAACAAAGCATATATTAAGTAACACAAATAATATTTACAACAAAAATAAGAATAGTTGTATCATATGGCAATAATAATAACGAACATACATAATACCCACGTTGGCCCCAAGCACATATGGGCTTGGTGAAAGGCCAGCTAATGCTCAAGCAGTACAGCAGGTGGTTATTTTGGTCCATGGAACCACCGGGTCCACGAGTATATAAAAAGAGCTGTCTCAGCATGCGTCCATCTGTCCTTCCTTTCTTCCTTCCCTCTGTCCGTTCAGCCGTGTGACTATATGTCTATTGTTTACGTACTATTGGAATGTAACCTTTCGCAACCCTTTAGACTGCTGAGACCCCTTAGACCTTTGCAGACCTCGAAGACCCCTAAAGATTCCAAAGACCCAGAAAACCCTCAAAGACCCCGAAGATCCCCGAGACCCCTTAGACCTTTGCAAAACCCTAAAGATCCCAAAGACCCAGAAAACCCTCAAAGACCCCGAAGATTCCCAAGACCTCGAAGATCCAGAAAACCCCCAAAGATCCAGAAGACCCCAAAAGTCCCTGAGGACCCAAAAGTCACCGAAGACACAAAAAGACCCAAAAGACCCTGAACACCAAAAATACTCAAAAGTCCCAAAAGACCGCTTAGACCTTAACAACATTTTGACCCCTTACACCCTTCAGACAGATTAGACAGCTTGGACCTTCTTCTATCACAAATTAAATTTCAAATAACTATATCACCAATATTACAAATAAATTTGGAGGGGGAAAAAAAAGTTTGTATTCTGATTGGTGTAAATCATGCCAACACAGAAAATCTGTCACGTCAATCTCTGCAACGATGTGTGGAGAGGTGAGCGTAGCGAGCCGAACCACGCTAGTAATGATAAAACCACCACCAACAAAAGGCCATTTACTTGTGCAGACTCCACAAAGTGTGTGGCCACACCAGCATGTTGCACGTCCTTCCCTTTCAGCCGGAATCCGGTAAGTGCAAGGTACAAGCCAAGTTTTCCTTGGAGACGTGGCAAGAAATATCCACCCCCAACATCTGGGAATAGGCCTAGAATGAGGTTGGGGTTGGGATGGGGGATGGGAGTGGAGGTTGAAGATCGACATAAAAGTAGATTGAAGGAAAAAAACGAAAAAAAAACAGTGCTCACATGCCGTATGTACAAGGGCTATGTAAACCAGCATAATAAACCAACCATTCATCAGCGGAACGCACAAACAAAATCCAAATGGATTAAATTAGAATACTTTTATTTTCATCAACATAATCACCAGAAACAGCAACACGGGTTTATTTCTATTTTTAAAATTCCCTCTTGATTATTATCAATCCATTGTCCAAATGTTGCAAAATAATGTGATCATCACATTATTCAACTTTCGGCCACACAATCCTTATTTCATCAGAGGAAAGATATGTTCATAAAAAGACGAACTCAGGTAATTAAGTGTGTGGTCATGAACGAGATCCGTCCATCCATTGGGAACGTACTCTGTGCAGAGCGTTGGTGCTGCCTTTAAAGCAGTCTCCTTGGCTATTGGGTACAATCCTGGATGGGTCACCACTCCGCCACAGGATACCAGCAAGCCAGCACTCATTTTGCCGACCTCGGAAGGATGACAGGCAGAGTGAACCCCACCTGGTATTAATTCAACAGCCGAGTGGGATTTGAACTCAGGATCCTAGGATCCTAAGCCCACCACCCGAACCATCAAAGCAACACCAGGCGTATGAACGAGATGACCAACAATAACAATAGCATTTGTGAATTAGATAACTCATAATTGGTCCAAATTAATACACAACATGGTGCAGAAGTCTTAAAGCATGATGGCACCCAATACCGCTGTTAGTGGAATCGGGAGTTAGGAGAAACCCTCGTATCGAGTATGTTTTTCTCCATACAAGTTTGAAAATGATGCACTTTAAGATCTGTAATTGAATACCTTTGTAGACCATTGTTTCACTGGGTTGATTACTGAAATGAAAGGTCGAAGGTCGGGATTTTTTGGGGTGGGAGGAGGAGCTGATGCCGGATGCCACGGGATTGTGACAGCCCTTTGATTGATCGATCGAAAATGAAACACGAGGTTTCCAAAGCGTGGGCTCACATCATGTTTGTGTCTCCTACCTTTTCCACAAGCTTCCAGTTCACCACACAATGTCACATCACATATCAGTTAACACATCAAACCACACCTATTTCACGACAACCTTGGACAGATAGTTTTGTCTCGTATCCTCTCACCAATGGCAGTTTCTGGCATAGCAAAGAGGGTTCGTTCAGTGGCAACTCGAAACGAGCCGTGGACAGATAGGCCGACACCCTGCAAGGCACATACAATGGCAATAATCCTTAGGAATAAGCACCTTTCTGAAATCCATTGCACATGCTGCACCGAATTGAAACAAGCCAGGATGTGTGTTTCTGCTGGACTTAGCTTAGCCTGGAGTTGCTTTTCTCTTGTGAGATAATAATCTCACCATTTCAAGAATATATTTTCTCCATTTACTGTTTCTCAACCTAAAAACTCATTGTTCATAAGGATTGACCTCTTAAAGTAAAAGCGAATTATTTTGTCCTTTAAAACATCAACGAACAGCAATATTCAGCTTGCATAAAACACACAAACACTTCCACTATGACCCAAATTACAGCCTGCCCCCTTACAATTTCATTGGGTATCCTGGTCCTACAATGATCCCAGATGAGATGCCTGAGACTTGACCTGAGCAATTAATCACGGGGAAACTTGTCCACCGTGGGCCTGAGCTGATCCAGGTACGAGTTTCGAAGGTGGAAGAGGGGTAAAATATGCCAATGTGAAATTGAAGAAGAAGAAAACAAAAACCACTCACCCCTCCCATGGTGATCCCATCAATGAGTGCAATGTAAGGAATCTTGCAGGTTGCTGCAAACACGTTGGCCAAGAGGTTTGAAAAACGCCCTCAAATGAAAATGCTCCATCTTTGGTTGTCACACATTCACATAGTATGACATAACTATTACTAAAGGTTAAAAGGTTTCCGTATTCTCACTATGACTGACTTACAGATTTGTATGTGACTTATTATATCACATGTAATGAAAAGAAGGGCACTGCTTTCCAAGCCTTCAGGTGGTCGGCAACAATGACTTGATGACGTTGAAGGTGATTATGGCAACCAATGATAAAGCGATGAGTGCTTCTTTACAGACCCTTATAGGGCCCATCAATGTTTGTCATTGTTATGTAAAAACGGTGTCAAAATGAGGAAGTATTAAGTTTTCATTTTGTTGAAGATTTACAGCTCTTTTCCACAGCACATTGTGCGTGACAGTCCAGGTGGATTCATCAGTAATGGAGAAAAAGGAAAGAAAACAGCACAACCAGACATTCTCCATATCTTTTGAGGTCTTTTTCTAACAGTATCTAAGGCTCACAATAGTCGAGCGTTGAAAGCTGCCCCCCCCCCCACCCCCCACACACACAAACGCGGACATACATCGAATACACGACACACAACATAGACTGCTAGACGAGACAAAACCCAGCCACTGGAGCTGGGGGAAATGACGTCACTTCCCAGGGTACTCTGGGTAGCAGCGATGTCACAACATCGCTGCCTTTTCATCGCTCTCAGCAGAGCATTTCCTAAGGCGGAATTTCCTCCCCATGGATGCCAACATATGAGGATTATCAGTGCTCTTATCCATTTAAATGCTGAATGTCAAGCAAGGAAGCAGCACGTGCCATTTTTAAAGTCTTTGGTATGACTCGGCCAGGTTTCGAACCGCCGACGTCGCAGTCTCGGAGCGGACGCTAACTAGAACACCACAGTGTTGTTTTCGACCCTACCATTATTAGCCCATCCCCTATGCAGTGGGAGACATGGTTTTACAATCGTTGTGTGTGTGTGTTGTGTGTGTAAAATCCTTACGAAATCATGGACCAGTGTTTGTGTGTCACAATGCTCCAACAGTTCTGGGCTGGTCTCCAAAATAAATCTGGTCTCGGCTTACCAAGGCAGAAGTCGTCGTGTGTCGACTAAAAGACCACCCAAAATGTGTGAGCGTGCCTTGGTCTACCTCTCCAAATGAGCTCTCCACAGCTTGGCTCGTTTCCTTTGCCAGTGCCCTGCCTTGCCGTGCACCCACCCGTAAACAGGCTCAAACACCAATCGACGTCATGTTGTCACCCCCAGGAACCAGGTTCACCAAGAGGCAGGTACCGAGCAGAACCAGCAGGAACAGTCCAGCTGTCCCCAACCATCAGGAGCTGTCAGGAACTGTCACCAACCGTCAGCAGGATCTCTCCAAAACTCTAACAGGGCAGTCCTGCCATCCTTTTTTAGGTGACCAGTGTGGGCGGAGCCTCAAGCATGACTTCTGCCAAATCTATTTGGCTTGCCCATTGGTGCATCGCTGCACGAGACCTCCAACCATCCATTCTCGCGGTCGTTCTCTCCCGACCATCGAACGCGACGCAACTCCCAATCAACACAGACCTGGCTTACGTCGCCATGTTCAGGGCACTGGACAAATGCCAGAAAGTAGCTACTTGCCGGAGCAACCGAGCGGAAACATGAAGCGCCCACAGAATGTAAACGGGCAATTATCACCTCTTTGTTCAGCCCGACAAGAAGAAGAGTCAGTTAGCATCCATCGAGCTGCTGAACGGGGTGTCGAACGTCGATGAAAGAAGGTGGGTGTCGAACGTCGATGAAGAAGGTGGGTGTCGAACGTCGATGAAAGAAGGTGGGTGTCGAACGTCGATGAAAGAAGGTGGGTGCCTGAAGTAAATGATCCGAGACCACAGCCATGTTTGATCGTCAGAATGAACTGTTCAGGAAAAGCCTGCGGTGTGATTAATGACTCCAATGTCCTGTAAGTCCAATGTGAAAACGATAACCACAATAAAATGTGTAAATAAATCATCTATTTCCAAGCCAATGTGTATTGATGGAAATGGAATAGAATGAGTCTCCGTTGGGCTAACGGCTATCTCTCGCGTGCACGAACGGTGAATATCCCTCATGTGGAAATGAAAACTGACGTAAAATCATCCGTCATGAACGTGTCGTAAAGAGGAAAAGGTTATCCCATAAGAAAGAAAGGGAACCTGTTCTCTACCATTCTCCAACACATCAGAGTTAGAATCCCACCAGACAAGGGGATGGGTCGATTCTGGACATGCATTTATGGAAAAAGCTGTCTGAGGACCTGGATGTTTTGCGCATTACTCGGATCCGATTCTGAAATCCACAACAAATCGGCGCCCAACAAATCTGAAATCCACAACACGATGTATAATCACATATAATTAATCAGTGTGTATATATACAAGGTGTCCCGGAATAATGTGAGCACACTTCGTAAAGTGATATTTTGTATGTTAATAACGACAATATTATAACTGTGATGGCTTGAGGTAGTGTTTACAATGGGTAACAGTTGGCATTCACTCACGTATGAATTTGATGGAGGAAGAGAGGGATAGCACCCCCACATTATCATCGTGGAGTCAATGCCAATGTTGATGCTCAATTTCTGAACCATTGGATCGGGTGAAGAGGATGTGTTAAATATCCACCACATTCACCTGATTTAACTCCACTCAACTTTTACCTGTGGGGTTACCTGAAGAATGTGGTGCACAACAGAAAACCAGCTACACTCGGAGAACATGGGCATGGAATCGAGCAATCCTGTGCATCTACCTCGGCAGAAATCTTTGCTGAAGTTTGTCGCTCAGTTGTTTGCCGCTGTCATCAGTGCCGAGATGTCAACCGTGGTCATTTAACATTTGTAGTAGTACATCAGGTCAGCCTTGAGCCTTGTTTTCGCTAAATTACATCTGTGTTTTCTTTATTAAAATACGAAATATTACTTGATAACGTGTGCACATATTATTCTGGGACACCCTGTAAATGTATGCATACAAGTCAAGTCAGTGTGTGTGTCCAGGCCATATTTGGCAAGCTCTCCCAACTTTCCATCCTTTTGCCTTCATGCCAATTCTTATTGATTCTATAGATTTCGACCTGTAATTCTTTCTTTAGTAGTTAAAGGTAAGCTGTTTTGTGCTTCCTTGGTACAGGGTGATTTTTATTTATTTATTTGAGAACTCTAAATAATTCCCATGCACTAAAAACTATATCTGTTCCGAACCTAATATTTTTGCGTAAGTGTAGCCTAATGTTACAGAAAGACGTGACATGATCCTGAGAGTTATCAGGTATCACGTGATTGATCACGTGACCCTGCAGTGACGTTTAACGGTTTTCACTCAGTCACGTCATGGAGCTCAACGTGGAAGAACACGTGTTTCTCGAACATTCCATCAACAATACATCCTTTAGGGAACGTCAAATTACATTTAAAAGTCGCTTTGGGGGTCGTACAAAACCTTCAAAAAATATATCGGTGATATGGAAAAGCAGTTCAGAGAAACAGGCTGCGTGAAAGTTAAAAGCACGTGCGCCAGCCAAGTGTCGTTACACCAGAGAAAGTGGATGAAGTGCAGGAAAGAATGGAAGCAAGCCCCAATAAATCTCCAATACGTTTAGCACAACAAGCTCACTGTTCATATTCCAGTGCAAGGAAGGCGGCAATAATCAGTGACATAATCAGCAATATTCCCCAAGAAATGCCACACTCTACGTCAGACAGCATGCTGCGAAGAAGGAATTTGTGCCTGCAACATGGCGGTGGACACTTCCAGCACTTCATTTAAGGTAATCAACTGTGTGAATCACGGCACGTCTTTCTGTAACATTAGTACACATTTACGCAAAATATTAGGTTGCTAACTGATATCGTTTTTAGCGTGTGGGAATTATCTAGGGTTCTCGAATAAAAAATGAAAAAAATCCTGAATTATGGTTTTCCTCTGTTCAGTTATAGCCATGCGCTTTACATTTGTATCAACCACTTTGTCATACTGGTGATAATGTAGTCTGAAATGGTAAGGTTTTTAAAGAAAAAAATTTTAAGTCAATGTGGCCACAACACACTGTCCCTTTTGTGTGGTGGCTCCTTGGTAATATCATGTGAAGAGCTTTCTCATCTTTTTTATTGCCATCTTTAATTTATCTGTTTCTGATGCTAATTATTACTTTGCTCGTAATAATTTGTAGAGCAAAACAGAAGAGGAATGAAAATTGAACAATGCAAACTTTATTACCTCCATCATCCAAGGTGGACGGAGGTTATGTTTTCATCCCTGTTTGTCTGTCGGTTTGTGAGCAGGATATCTCAAAAACGTTATGGACGGATTCGGACAAAACTTGGTGGACAGGTTGGGTGTGTGACAAGGAGAAATTGATTCGATTTTGGTGAAGATCCGGATCCGATAATTTTTTGTGTTTCTTTACCATTGAGTGATGGGGCCAAAAACGAAACATAGCACGATATGTAAAAACTTATGGACGGATTTGGACGAAACTTGGTGGAAGAGTTGTGTAGGTGACAACAACAAGCCGATTAGATTTTGGTTAAGGTACGGATGCAGATCCAACCTTTTCAGTGGGATACAAAACGTAAACTGTTAAGTGAGGGGCGGTATGCGCTCTATCAAGTTCCGTTCTCGTCTCTTGGGTGACAACTTCCAAAATATTTCTTGAAACTGGTGCAAGGATGTTAAACAAGACGTTTGTATAATTTCAGACGATTCACATCATGAATCATGGATGATTTTCCTTCAGATAGTTCGATCATAAAGTCGCAAGTGACAAATTATCGCCTTTCATGATGTTGTCAAGTTCCACCTAAATAGTTTCATTTTTCTATCCATGTGTTAAGAATGATCTGATCAAAATGTAAGTGTCACAAATCTATTTGGCTTTATCCAAAAGGAAAGTAATAGCTTTACTTAAAGAACTTCATGACTGGCCATCAAAACTCACAAACCTTTTGCACAAACGTTTTAAAGTTGGTTCTTAGTCAATTTATATTTGCTTCTATTTGCATTTTCGATCTGCCAGCTTGGCAGCTTAAATAAAATGTAAACCGGCTCAGATTTTCAGACGACGAAGTTCAACACCCTGCTCGGACACACAATACATAAATTTCTTTCCTGAAACCAAAAAACATAAAATAAAAGAAAGCACACTCTTTCGTTCAGGCATACCTTCAGCTGGAGTAATAGTGGAGACGTATTGCCATCGCATGTTGCCGTGCTTGGGGCATTTCTCATGACTGACAAGGATTTTATATGGTGAAAGTGCTGAACTGATGCTCACGCAGTTTATGCTTAAAAGCCCACTCCCACCATCCCCTTCCAATAATGACTAATTACCTCCACCACCGAAGGTGGACGGAAGTTATGTGTTCACCCGTTTGTCTATCTGTTTGTCCATGAGCAGGATATTCAAAACGTTATGGACCGTTTCAGATGAAACATGGTGGATGAGTTCGTTAGGTGACTAAAGCAAACTGATTATATTTTGGTTCAGGTCTGGATGCAGATTTGGTCTATCAGTGGGATAGAAAATGTAAACTGTTCAGCCTGGCAGAGGTATGCGCTCCACCGAGTTCCATTCTACAGGGTGCCCCACAGAAAACCAGGAAATTTGAGATTTTGAGATTTATTTTGCCGTATTTTAACGCATATCAATAAACTAACATATAAATTTTCTAAAATAAAGTGTATCTTTGTTTTACACGACATCTAAGTTTGCTTTTGTTTTGTTTTAAATAAACTGCACCAAATTTCCTGGTTTTCGTGGGGCACTCTGTAGTTATAAAAGCATTTGTTTTTCACATGTAACGTTTTACAATTTACATACATGTACTTTAAGGGTACGACTTCAATAATTATTTATTGCTTCAATTATTTTTTTATTTTTACATGCAAGACTTCTGCTCACGGAAGGGTGAGGTGACGGTGGGTAAAAACAGCAAACTGACAGTGAGGCAGTGGGCACAGTTGAATATATCAAGCAATGAAATGAACAAATGGGAAGAGAGAAAGAGAGAGACAGGAAGGGAAGAAACACAGTAACCTACAAATAAGAGGTTTGACTTAGGTGGGGCTAATGGGAGTAATAAATATCACATGTACTGATTAGATAAGCATGGGATAAAATGCTACTAGCCTTTACAGTGCATTAATTTCATTACTGTTAAGGCAGGTGTTTGAACGCTGTACCATTTTACATCATTTATATGCATCTTAAATACACCATCAACAGAGATTTCAAAAGAATTAGCACAGCAACGACAACTGCACTTTATCTGCGACTGGACGACTCACCATATAGAATATATAACATAGACCAGCATGTGATTGCTTACAATGTACTGTCGGACCCTGATATTCACGGTCCTGCCATTCACGGGTCATAAAGTGTGACCTGCTTCGACATTCGTGCTTTTCATGTTTGAGTTAAAAAAAAAAACACTTCAGGACTGCTCTCCAATATCCACCACCACTGATATCAATCCAGCCTGGGTATTCTTCTGCAGAAAACTGCTTTCTCTCTGATAAAAAGATTCATCCCATCTAGTCTTCAATTATCTTACCTATCCTCACGCACTTGATTCTCTTCTGAATCCTGTGGTGAGGCTGTTTCTTTAAAATAACTTGTAATCTCCTACTGGAAGGCAAATCCGACGGAAGGCAACCTCCGATCATTCCACAAAGCACGCAACAAGTGTGCGTCTACCCTCAGAAGAGCCAGAAAACAACATCTGTCCAATCTCAAGAATGAGCTTTCAAGCTAGTCTCCCTCCTCCAAAACCTGGTGGTGTCTTGTCAAGTCAGTCTCTGGTATATGCTCCCCCTTCTATCTCTTCCCTCACTTCAAATGGCACCACAGCCGACACCGCTTGTGAGAAGGTCGAATACCTCAATTCTGTGTTTGCTTCATCTTGTGTCACTAACCCCTCTCTCTTTCTGTACCCACCCTTCCCAGTCGTACCCAATTCCTCCTGAATTCTGTGTCTTTTGCACCTGAAAAGGAGGAAAAGTTTCTGGCAACCCTCGACTCTGACTCTGCAATGGGACCAGACGGCATCAGCTCATGTGTCCTAAAAACCTGCTCTGCTACTCTTAGGCTTCCCCTCTGCCATTTTCACCCTATCATTTACCATAGGTCATCTTCCGTCTGTTTGGAAATCAGCCAAAAATTTCATTAAAAGGTGCAAAAACCAATCCCCTGAACTACAAACCAATTCGCTTAATTCCAATCATCAGCAAGGTCATGGAATTTATCACCGCAGGTGATATAAAGTCATTCCTTTTCTCCAACAGCCTCATCTCGGATCATAAAATCAGAATCAGACCTGGTCACTGTATCTTGGACATGCTGTTTCTCCTCTCCCAACAATGGATGGAGGCCCTCAAAATCAGACATGAGATCAGGGCCGTCTCTCTGGACATATCTTGAGCCTTTGATACAGTCTGGCATCTTTCCCTGCTCTCTAAACTGTCTGCCTATGGAATCCAAGGCCAACTCCACTCTTGGATGATTGACTTCCTCCAGTCTCGGAGCCAATGTGTGGTTCTCAATGGAACCCTTTCATCTCCTCTCCCTGCTCGAGCGGAGTGACCCCAAGGCAGTGTTCTAGCCCCCATATTATTCCTAATCTTCATCAATGATCTCACTGACTCTCTGGAAAATCCTCTTTATCTCTTTGCTGATGACTCTCATTCTCTCATACTTCTGACAGACAGGCAGCAGCCTTTTCTCTCCTCTCAGACCTTGAAAAATCACAAATTGGTCAAACACAATTTTGCTTCTCCCTTACCCCTCATCGTTACCTGCATCCCTTGTTTTGTCCGTCTGTCTACTTTCTCCCTCCACTCCGGTGTTGTTTTTTACCCTTTCTCCTGCTATTTCCTTGTGTCATGTTGTGTCCCGATTGGCTCTGCGTCATTGCTCTTCCACGAGCCAAGACCTTGTAAAAACAAACAAACCATAAATAAATTAAATAATACCCTGACATTCACGGCATTTTTCAGGAACGTATCCCCCACGAATGTCAGGGTCCGACTTGCCGACAGAGCAGCTTATCACTTTTAAAACTCCAGCAAACTAAAATGGTACTGAAATGCGCAGTGTTGTCAGCGATCCAGGTTCACTCAGCTACATGGCAATAAACACCAAGCGAGTATCATTATTCCCTTTTTAGTCAGAAACTTTTGTCAGTGCCAGTATGACGAATGAAATCATAATTTAAGAAGGCCAGAGTGGTGGGCTTCGTCTGCAATGGATGATCCCAATAGCCAATTTAGCTACGATTTCAAGACAACAAAGCAAGGAAAGTATGCGAGCAAAGATGTGATTTCCACTTGGTTTGAGGTAGCTGAGGACAAGTGCAAAGACAATATGGAACAAAAGGCTCTGGCTATGTGTCATTTTTGTTACATCACCAAGCAAAGATAAAAATAGTGTTTGAGAAGAGTAACGAACGATGGATTACGACGTAAAATCGTGGCAGCATGCTCTCAGTGCAATGACGGTAGTAAAGTGGTATCTTACTATTCACAGCAACTTTTAAATCCCAAGTATCAAGTCAACCTTAGAAGGCTAAACTGTTATGATCAATGGACCCATTGGCTGAATACTCATCGTAAAGAAGTGTTCACAGTGGCAAGGTGGTGACTTACCAATCGCATAGTTTAACATGTATTCCTCACGGAAGAAATCTTGAGCGAGTCTGTGTTTCTGCTTCCCAGCTTCAACAACAGCTGAACATCACGAATGTCATGTTAGCTCAGTGGAAGCCCAAAATGAGATGGCAAAACTGTTACACATTTAAATGGACCAATAAGAAAGCAATCCATACCCCTGATGTCTCCCCCTGCACAGAAAGCTTTCTCTCCTACACCTTTGACGACGATCAACGAGACTTTCCGATTCGACTCCCACTCCTGAAAAGGCCAGAAATATCCAGGAATTCAATATAAAAAGGTCAAATGTTGAAACTTGCACAACAAGTGTACCACGGCTGCATTTATAGCAAGTGTAATGAATGATAAACTTTATACATCTGTTTACTTGTTTTCAAGTGTTTAAAGCCAATGAAAATGTGCTGAACAAAGCTGTAACCTTACACAAGCAAACAAATAAATAAGCAAGTTTCTTGCATAAAATTTTGTGATGCAGCCTGTACCCTTTTGCACCATTGATAATAATTTAATAATAATGTGCGATATATTCAAATTCAGACATGAAGTTTCTTTGTTGAATAATAGTTTAAAGGCAAACAGGTTTCGATGTACAGGCGCAGTCAATGGAGCTATGCTTTTGCACATAGTACACGGGTGGTGAATCCACATATTTTTGCTATATAAGGATATAATAAGGAACTTGGATGCAGGAGGAGGCTGCTTGGCCCATGCCTGTGCTCCATAAATGCAACATTCATTAATTTCACTGGGGAGAGGTTGGGAAGGGGAGGAGTGTGGAGGGGAACTACGTGGTGCAGGAACAGAGAGACATCAGTAGGGTGTATTTATTTTTATTTGGGAGAAGGAGTGGGGGTGGGGATAAAAGAGGTTGTAGGGTGAGAGTTGAAAAAACACCAACAGTACGTTCATTTTTGCAGCCTTTTCCGGAATTTCTCCTTTTTCATCTTGTTTACTTAAATTCTGTTTTTGTTTGCATTCCAATTTGTTCTTCCTCTATTTATATTATGTCTGTCAACCATAAAAAATATATTTTTTTTTTAAATGCTTCCAAGCAAGCATTTGATCACATAATGTCACAGTGATCCTCATGTTTAAAGCTACCTGGCGGCTTTATTAACATTAGCTTTGTTTCGTCTAGCTGATGAGAACCTTAACTCTGGTAAGTTCATAACAGACTGATGCTGATGTAAAGCTGAGTGGCCACGACACAATGTGCTTTCAGATGCTGGTTACTCATCCTGACCTGTAAATATTACTTTAATAAACAGTACTTTATGGTAATTATTTACATAACATATGAATATACAAGCTCCGATTTCAATATGTCCAGAGACTCATATCAGGGTTTCAATCAGGTCATGCAAAATAAAGACAGTCATACCTTGATTAATGCTGACTTGTTATTACTTAAAACATTCTCATCTCATTCTCATTCTCATTCTCTCTCTCTCTCTCTCTCTCTCTCCTCTCTTCTCTCTGCTCTCTCTCTCTCTTCTCTCTCTCTCTGCGAATTTTGTTTAAACAAACAAAAAAATGATTAAAACCCATCAAGCATTCAAAAGTCCTGTGTGAAACTCAGGAAACACGCACCAGTCTCGTCTTTCCCCTGACCTGTGCGCCTAGCCAATGAGAACAGTGTGTGATGATCAGCACCTCCCTCCCCCTGTTTGGAAAGCTCTCATGCTCATGTTCACAGCACGTCGTGACTATTTCTCCTTATTTGTACATAATTTTTGAGCTCAATTGACCCATCATGTCTGAAAAAGGATTGCAGGTGATGGTGTTGGTAATGCTCCTCCCACCTCATTACCAACCTTTGTCTTACGCAGCTCAAACTGAATGCATCGGTAATTAACATACCGCAACTTATTGAAATTTTTTGAGGTCATTATCATTAAAATTATTGTTTTTACGAGAAAATACAACCCTGCGCTTCACTGACGGGAATTAAGGGTGGGGGGGGGGTGGGGGGAGGAGAAGAAAAAGGGGTGAGAGAGAAGGGAGGTGAGGGAGAGAGAGAGGGAGGTGAGGGAGGGCGAAGTGAGGATGATTGGGAAGCTAGGAAGGGGGAGCAAGGAGGGCGTGAGGAAGGGGGAGGAGAGAGCAACTCCTCACCACACGTCGCTATACACTCCAGGAGGGGGATAGGGTGGAGGAGGATGTTGGGAGAGGGAGGGGGAAGTGGTGAGGGAACGGGCTGTTTTGGACTTGCGTTCAGTAGATGGGACTTGAGGGGAAAGGCAGGGTTCGGGTTCTCGACTTGCATTTGGTATTGGGACTTGAGGGGTTCAACTTGCATTTGGTAAGTGGACTTGAGGGAAAGCAGGGGGGGCAGCTGGGGAGGGTAGGAGGAGGAGAGATGGTCCCAATCTGCCGTCACTAGTACAGGCTTGAACGAAATGGGTTAAATTAAAACAGCACGTTCAAACAAGTCATACTAAACACAACCCGGAGACGTCCATGGGAGGTGGAGAGGGGAGGGGCTTTGGGAGGAGGTAAGCATGAGAGGAGGGGAAGGGAAGGAAGGAAGTTTTCCTTCAATAGTCGTAAAAGCCATGCCAGTGTTCGTGCCTATATTTAATTTCTGCAAATGTGATGAGCTCCAGAATCTCTTAACATGAGCCGAATTTCCAAAATTTAACTGTGGAATTGATCCTCGCAGCAGTTCCAAGTTAATTTGTCCAAGTCACACATTCTTCGACACCCGTTCCTCTCCTCGACTTCCTGAGAGTTATACTGTGATGGAGGGTTCCATATAAAACCAGGCGGGAGCATTTAAAACCCATGTTATCTACCTGGCAAAGGCCTGACTGCATGTATGCATGCTCACACATGCAGTGACCTTTGCAACCCTCCGGTCGGCTCACTCCAAACCAGATTCATACATGCTACGCTCTGGGGAAGCCGGTTTAAATTCAAGACTGAAGAGTCAGTCCTTAACAGCCCCTCATACGTGTTCCTCCAACCCCTCGTAGTCCTTGCTAACTATGCACACGCACCGGCGATATACTAATCCTTTCACTTGCACACGTGCATGGATTCTCACCAGCATGCTCAACTTTGCCCACACCCACAATGCACAGCACGTCCCATCCCGTGTGGAAAGGGCAGCACGTCCGCTCCCCATGTGCCGAAGCACGTGGTTCGCGAGACAGCCACATAATTACCACCACGGCACCACACACCATGGGCCGGGTGCGAGTTTGATCCACGCACCCGCGTGAAATCTGCGCACCACACACACCCCTATGGAGAGTCCCTTTACAAATCCCAATCTACCCATTTATACCACATCCGTGTGTGCTGCCTACAAACCCCTTTGTGCATGCAGCAACTGCCAACTATTAATGTATTGCAGAACTATAAATATATTTATGTTAATATTTTATAATGAAAGCAAATCGCACAAAGAGATGAAAAAAAGCAAACTGTGTTCGTAATTGCCGAAAAAAACAAAGGACCCCCTGTGGACTATCGCCATGGCTTGCAAAAGCATCTTGTGGAGTGCCAGCGATCCTGGACTGTTTATTAACTCGCCATCTTCGAAGATGGATGGAGGTTACTGTTTTCACCCCTTTCTGTTTGTTTGTTTGTTTCGTGAACAGTATTACGGAAAAACTCCTCGACGGATTTCGACGAAACTGGTGGAGGCATTAGGTATGGTCCAAGCATAGCCATTAGGTTTTGGACTTCGGTCAAAGTCCAAATAGCGCATATGGCAGCCATTTTGAAAAAAATATTTGATTTTTGTTTTTGCATTTCTACATGTTTTAAGTGATTCCAAACCCCCCCCTCCCCCCTCCCCCCCCCCCCCCCCCCCCCCCCCCCCCCCCCCCCCCCCCCCCCCCGCCTAAAAAAAAAAATTGTTAGAGAAAAAAAACAGAAAATTTGTCTAAGTTTTTTTTCTCTAACAATTTTTTTTTAGAGATGAATTGAGTTAGTGGAGTACGAATTTGAGTAGTGAAGTACGAATGATGAGTATGTAAAAGTTAAGTAAAAGGCAAGTTGCAAACTTATAACTCTGTGACACTGTTGACTCAAATTATGAATAGGATATCAGGTTCACTTGAGTGACCTAGCAGTATTGCGGAGGTGGTTTTGCACTCTCCCGAGGCTCCCCCTCCAGTTATTTCTGTTGCACTCAATGAAGTTCCAATCTCTGCACAATTCTTTATCTTTCCTTCATTGAATATAATCGTTCAAACAGGATAAAAAAAAATTAAGCTTTATGTTTTGTTTCAATAAATACACTTAGTTACAATAATCGCTAATTTGTTAAAATTTTCAGATTTCACTCCATATTTTAGTCCACGAGATCAGATTCTCAAATCTGAAATAATATTTTGATTATATGCTTTAATTATTATGTGAGAGTAGATAGTGTTTCCAAGGCAAGGCATGTTTGAATAGACCGAATCAAAATGACGGCTAAGATCTCCGCCCTTCAAGATCAAGGATAAGCCCTTCATGGAGGTAAGCCGTTAATCATCTTCAAAAGGGGTGTTTAAATTTACCCAAACACCCAATTTTCATTCATGCACTTCCTTGGAGTGCCCTTAGTATGCATGCAAAGTTTCAGACCACTGGGTTTCATGGGTTTGGAGTTATGTAGGACACACACACACACACACACACACACACATATTGTTATAGATTTATAAA
>CM068958.1:143004648-143020742 GCA_035128595.1 Eptatretus atami
TATCAATCGCTACCCGACTACATGATCAATCTCTACCCGACTACATTATCAATCGATACCCGACTACATTATCAATCTCTACCCGACTACATGATCGATATCTACCCGACTGACATATCAAACTGCATCACGTGGTGAACGCGAGGGAATTATAACGAAAACGGCTCGAAATGCCTTCATTGAGTGTTTCAGAGTAGCATACGATGATCACGTATATCGCATATCGCACGCTCGGTGTTGTATCCGTCTGATCGCATGGCCGTTAAGCCGGGTATCCAGGGTACTAGCATTAGTGGACGTTAAAGATCGCACGGTGTGTGTTTTGATGGGTGGAGGCGAGTCATCGCCGGCACCCTGAACAAATTACAAATTCCTGCTCGAATGAGGTCCAGTCGAACGTCAGGCCTGTCCAGCCGGTTCGTGACCTCCTTTGGGCGGTGGGGCCAACGTGAACATACTCCGTTAGTAAGAGCCGCCACTGTATGTAAAACTACATTTATTAAACACAAAATCTGTGTCTGTTCAGCTGGTGTGTACCTGTAATATTTACCTTTGAGCCGTCTATCAGGTGTGAACGAGGGTGGGAGGCTGAATTGTAAAGATAAATTTGAGAAAAGGAAGAGAAACCTCTCTGGGACATGTCTGTTCCTGCAAAGCAGGGAAGGTCCAGTTTCTTACATTCTCCCTTCAGGCCAGCTAACAATCCCCCAATTATTACCTCCGCCACCGAAGGTGAAGGAGGTGATGTTTTCACCCCTTTCTGTCTGTTTGTTACTTGCAAAATAGGAAGATTTTTCAAGTATATTGGTCAGTCGATTTTGTTATTCTGTTTGTCTGTCTGTCTGTTTATCACCGACAAGTCACAATTTTAAACCAACCTTCACGAAACTTCACCACATGGTAGAGTTTGTCATAAGGAAGAAGCCTATTGTTTTTGAGGTCAAAAGGTCAACATAGACAAAAGGTCAACAACTCAGGTGGTATTTCTAAAATCCTCAATTTTCATTCGATTTTGACCTTTTGATTTTAGATCAAAAGGTCAAAAATAAAAATAAAAAACTTATGATTTTAGAAGTTTCACCTCGAGTTGACCTTTGACCTTTTGAGCTCAAAAATAGTTGTTTCGCAATTCAGTGATGTACTATGCAATTGTTGCTTAATGTTCAAGTTAATAGTATGTAAATTGACGATTTTTTTTAGATAAAAATAGATGATTTTAAAAGTCCGACCTTGAGTTGACCTTTGACCTTTTGACATCAAATCGTTTGTTTCCCAATTCAGTGACGGACTATGCAATTGGTGCTTAATGTTCAAGTTAATAGTATGTAAATTGACGATTTTTCACATAAATACTGATGATTTTAAAAGTTCGACTTTGAGTTGACCTTTGACCTTTTGACCTCAAAAATAGTTGTTTTCCCAATTCAGTGACGGACTATGCAATTGTTGCTTAATGCTCAAGTTAATAGTATGTAAATTGACGATTTTTCAGATAAAAGAATAGATGATTTTAAAAGTCCGACCTTTAGTTGACCTTTGACCTTTTGACCTCAAATCGTTGGTTTCCCAACTCAGTGATGCAATTTGCAAATCCTGTTGAACTTTCAAGTCATTTGGATGAAAAATGATTTTAGAAATTTGACCTCAAGATGACCTTTGACCTAAATATCAACAGGCTTCTCAGTTGAGACTACCTCTACAGCTTGGTGAAGTTTCATGACGATCGGTTCAAAATTGTGACCTGTGGACGATTAACAAACAGACAGAGAGGGGTGAAAACAATACCTCCTTCACCTTCGGTGGCGGAGGTAATAATTTAATTTGAAACTAATTAAAAAATGCAACCATCACAGAACATGCTTGCATGAGCTGTTTCAGTACATAAGTGGTTTTCTTGCCTGCCATAGACGGGTCCTTCAGCGAGTCATCATCATGAAGGTAGTTTTGAATCTTCATCGTTTGAAGGAATATTTTGTATGCGCACCTGCTCTAGTTTATTGTTACTTAAGGATTTTGCAGTGTTTAGCAACAAACACGTTAAACAGTCTTTCATCATTGTCTGTATACATACATCATACATGTAAGTTGATAAAATATGTGAGAAATGAGTGGAGCCTTCATTCCATGGTATCTTTATTATTATTATTATTACTAGTACGGGCCTGTATGGCGGGCCCGTAGGGTGAGTGCCAGTATGTGCAGCTCTCTCTCTCTCTCAAACCTCGAAAAGGCACATCCGCGGGTCCCCAGCAATATTCCTGGCAAGTTTCAATCGTGCAAAAGAAATAATAAAAAATAAATAAATAAATAAACAAACATTAATTGTGACGTCATTTGTGACGTCATAGCACCGTGTCTTGTCATTGGTCGACAGATAAATGGCCGTAACTTGGGAACCGCTTATCCGATTAATATCAAACCTTGAAAAGCACATCCGCGGGGCCCCGCAATATTCCTGGCAAGTTTCAATCAGATCGGACCGTCGATCGTGCAAAAAAAAAAAAAAAAAAAAAAAAAATAACCAAACATTAATTGTGACGTCATTCGTGAGTCATAGCACCGTGTCTTGTCATTGTCGACAGATAAATGCGCCCGTAACTTGGGAACCGCTTGTCCGATTCATATCAAACCTCGAAAAGGCACATCCGCGGGTCCCTGGCAATACTCCTGGCAAGTTTCAATGACATCGGACCGGCGGTCGTCGAGAAACGGCGGTCGCAGACAGACAGACAGACAGACACACAGAGATTGCTGGAATTATAGATAGATTATTATTATTTATTTATTAATTATATTCAGTAGTGAGTAGGTGACCGATTGCCGGCATTGTGGTCAAATTCCAAATTCCTGCCGCAACTACTTTAAAATTGAGTGTCAGGCCTGGCCAGCCGGTTCGTGAAAGATTTGGGCCAAGCTTCACCCATCCAATTCCACAAGAAAGTGGGAATAATTGTGGCTGTTAAAGAAGACAAAGAATTATTATTATTATTATCATTATTATTATTATTATTATTATTATTATTATATTCCCCCCAGTAATAAACGAAATCAGCAATGGTTTTCTTGCAGTTGTTATGAAAGACTGCACGGTTCTCAGGGCGAGCAAGAACACGCCATAATTGGCTGCAGGATTCCAGTGCCTTCCACGCCCAAGGCAACAGAGGTCGTCAAGTAAAACGCAGAAAACGAAGTCACCTGTCACTCTGCCCGTCACTGCTTTCCAAATATCGTGCTGTGTTTCATTCCCTTCATCAAATTGGAGCCTCATCCTGTGCTCTGGTCACCAATAAGTCAATTCATCCTCATTCCATGTCACATTCAGCCATCTTCTTATTTATTACCTCGTTCCTCGGGCTTCCAATGTCTGACGACGTGACATGATAAACTAGAGCGGGGAGGCACTCGGTAGAGCACATACCTCCTCCCTGCGCCAGACTGAAACGTTCTGTATCCCACTGAGAGGCCGGATCTGGATCAGGACCTGAACCAAAAATCGAATCGGCTTGTTCTTGTCACCGAACCAACTCGTCCACCAAGATTTGTCATAACTTGTCCACAAATTTTTGAGATATCATGCTATATTGTTGCGAATCTGGAAGCCATGAGCACTCAACATTCAGGTCCCCATAGTTCCGTTATTTCGATAAGTAAATATGGATAGATAGCTCCCTTTCCCCTATGTCTAATGGGAAGTAAGTCTGCATGCGCTGCGAAGTTATTTTATAGATAGGATTTTTACACTTACTACAACTACAACAACAACTTCGCTCCGTCCTGACGCCATAACGCTCTCGGTGGGCGGAGTTCAAGGAGGGACCTTGCGGCGGATCTCGACCAATCAGGGGGATGCGAGCGAGGTTGCCGTCAGTCGGCCAATGAGCGCAGCCCACGCAGGACAATGTTACTCTCCCTGTTGAGGGCGGTCCGCCGTGGCGGCCGCCACGCCCCCCGGTCCAATCAGCGGACTTGGCGCCCCTTTTGGCCAATCACGGGGGCGACGAGCGCATTTTGCGCGCCAAAACTGTCCAGTGACGGAGAGCGGGTCCATGGCAGGCGGCTCCTCCCCTCTGGAGAAGGGGTGAATAAGTGTTCGGGGCGTTCTGTCTGGTGCGGAGAACGTCAAGGTCGCGTCGCCTGGTCGCCTTGTCAGCCTCGTCGCCTGGTCTCTCGTCTGGCCTGCCGGCGTTCTGTCTGATCCACCTTCACGCCGCTGGCATCCATCATTGCATTGTGTTGCGGTTTGAGTCCCGCCGAACCGGATCATCGAAAACCGCACGAGGCGGAGAGGTGCGAGACAGGTTCTCCCCTTCGGCTCACCTTTCCCCCGAGCTGAAGGGCCGAATAAAGGCCGCGGCCATCATTTCTTTGGGTGTGCGTGTATGTCTGTGGGCCCAGTCTATAAGTAGCAATTGTTTAAGTGCCTTGTACATTATTTACATTTCATATCTTGTAGTCGGATAACTCTGCTCTTTGTGTGTCCCTTCCCCCACATTATAAATAAATCCCCTGTTAAATGTTCAGCTCGTTTCTGTGTTTTCTTTATTGGTTTAGCACATGCGTGTTGGGAAATTTGGAAACGGCAAATTGTGCATTTGGACCGACGGAACTTGGTAACCATCCACTCGGGTTACGCACGGTTCGAGCACGCTAACGGCTCGTTCCGCTCGAGCTCCGCCAAGGGTGAATTTCCCCAGTAGTTTGGACGACGTGGGTATTTAGGTAAATTGAAATTGGCAATCGACCCTGTCCCACGCGGCCGACCTATTGGTGATCTTCGGTCCGATAGGGACCCGTCGGCTCCGGAGTTATCCGGGGTGATGACCTATAAATTCCGGGTGTTCGGTGGAGCCGACTCTACTGCTCCATCTAGGTCGTGCTCGTCGCCGAAACTCGGCCCCACAACAGTACCACCTACTCTGAGACTCTGCATGCTATAGTGTAGTAGTTAGTAGAAAAATCGTGCAAATTATGATACAAGCATCAAATTTGGCATTTCTGTTCTGCAGGGCTTTCTGATCAAATCTGCCTGATTGGCCATTTGAAAATCCAAATTTTGAAAAATTGGAAAAAAAAAAAAAACTTCAAAAAAATTTGAAGTCACAGCTGGCTGAAATTCTTGAAGGGCAAGTGAACATCCCAGACAGAGAACCAAGGGGAGATGCAGTCATCATTGATGGCTCAGCACTTATCAATGCCCTACCTCCACGCACTTCAAAGATATTTGATGACTATGCTAAAGAAGACATCATCCCAAAGGTGGAATCCTATGGTGCCAGGTAGAGAGGGTGGACGTAGTGTTTGATGTGTACAAGAAGTCAAGTCTGAAGTCCGAGGCAAGGTCGAAAAGGGGCAAGGAATCAGAAGAAGAGTGACAGGAACCAGTAAGACCCCAAGTAACTGGAGAAGCTTTCTTCGAGATGACAGCGCCAAGACTGAGCTGTTTCACTTCCTTGCGGAAAAGATGTGTGAAGCACAGATGACAAGCACAGTCATTCCCACAAAAGAGAAAGATGCCATTAGCAACACAAGGAAGTCACTGGATGCTGTGTCTCCATGTTGTCATGAAGAAGCTGACACTCGAATATTTGTCACGCCAGGGATGCAACGACGGGTGGCAGCAAGTCCATTATCATTAAGGATAATGACACGACGAACTAGTCATAGCAATATCTGTACTGCCATCCTTACAGGAACTAGGTCTTGAGAACATGTGGATTGCCTTTGGCCAAGGAGCCAAGGCGCGATGGATTCCAGTCCATGAGGTAGTTTCTGCATTAGGCCTGAGAAAGCTAGAGGGACCCATACTTCCATGCGTTCACTGGATGTGACGTCGTGTCTGCCTTCCGCGGTAAAGGGAAGAAAACTGCATGGCAGACTTGGAACGTCTTTGATGATGTTTCTGAAACATTCACCAATCTCAGCCAGCATCCAACATTGATTCGTGATCTTGACTTTTTTAAGTTTTTGTTTTCTTTCAAATAAATTTTAAAAATAAATTATAAAAAATTTAAAAATAATAAATAAATTAAATAATTATTTTTTAATTAAATTAAATTATAAAATTTTAAATTTTAAAATTAAAAAATATATTAATTAATAAAAATTATTAAAAATATATAAAAAATTATAATAATAATATAAAATATTTAATAAAATAAATAAAAAAATTAATTAAATTTATAAATTATATTAATATATTTAAAAATTTTTTAATAATTAAATATTGTAAAATAATATCCCTTTATAATTTTAAAATTAATAAATAACTTAATTTTAAATAATTAATAATAATTATTTTATATATTATAAAAATAAATATTAATTAAAAATATTTTAATTAAAATATATATATAAAAAAATAATATTTTTAATATATTTTATTTTATTAAATAATAATTTTATTTATAAATTTATAATTATATTTATAATATTAATTTTTATTAAATTATATATATTATTATTAATATTAATATTTTTAAAATTTTAAAAAATAATATAAATATAATTAAATAAATTATATATTATATTTTTATTAATTAATTTTTAAATATAATATTAAAAATAAATTTTTAAAAAAAAATAAAATATATATTTTATATTATAATTTAATTATATTAAATCAAAAAAAATAAAAATTAATTAATTTATAATTTTATTTAAATTTTTATATTATATTAATTTTATTTTTATATAATTTAATTTTTAATAAATTTTTAATTATTTTTAATAAATTTTAAATTTTTTTTTAATAATATAAAATATAAATAATTAAATTATTATTAAAAAATTAATTTAAAATTAATATATTAATTTATAAATAAAAATAATATTTATTAAATGATATTTTAATATTATATTATTTTATATTATTAAATTATATAAATTTTTTTAATTTTATAATAAATAAATAATAATTATAAAATAATTAATTTTTAAATATAAAAAAATTATTTATATAATAATAAAAAAAAAGGTAATATAAATTTTTAAATAAATATAAATTTAAAATTAAATAAAAAAATATTATAAAAATAATAAATTAAATTAATATTTTATAAATATATATATTTAATTTAAAAAATATAAGTAAAATTAAAATTCTTTAAAAAATAATATATTATAAAAAAATTTAATAAATATAATAAAATATAAATTCTTCTCCTTTACAAACAAAAATATAAAATTATATAATATAATAAAAATTTAAAATAATAATAAAATTAAAATTAAAAAATATTATAAATAATATATAAATTAAAATTAAAATAAAAAAAAAATAAATTTATTTTTTTTCGGAAATTTGGGGATTTTCAAATGGCCATCAGCAATTTGATTAGAAATCCCCTGGAGAAAAATGTGCCAAATTTGATGCTTGTATCATCATTTGCACGATTCCTCTCAAAAATTGCTGTTATCTGCCCCACTTCTGAGTCTGATTCACGAATCGCATCTAGGAATAGTCAAGTGTAGCCAACGAGCTAGGGAGGTTCTATACTGGCCTGCCATGAATGCGGACAAAGAGCAAACTGTTCAGAACTGTTCCAAGTGTGCAGACTATCAAAATGGCCTGCCTGCTGAGCCCCTGAAACCGACTCCTACACCGAATCTACCTTGGAGTGAAATTGGGACAGACCTGTTCCAGTTTGATGCTAAGACATATCTGATAACGGATGACTATTACTCCAAATTCATTGAGGGGGATGAAGTGAAGGATTTATGCTGCAGTACAACTCTTGAGCGACTCAAAGCACAATTTAGTCGACATGGTCTTCATGTCTACATGACATGGAGACTCTACGGAGTGGGCATGGGACTATGTACAACTCACAACTTGTAAGGAAATTTTGCAAAGATTATGGAATCATTCTTAGAACATCCAGTCCCAGATATCCACGTTCAAATGGAGAGGTAGAGAGGGCTGTACAAACAATATAACGACTCTGGTTAAAATCTACAGACAAGCATCTGTGGTCTTGCTGGATTATCACACAACGCCACTGGAAGGCATTCATCTATCACCCGCTCAACTACTGATGGGAAGACATCCGAGGAATACTCTTCCCATTGCCCGAGGTCTTCTGGTGCCTACAGCTTATGACCGTGATGCTGTAAAAAGGCACTTTGACCTGGAAAAAGCAAAACAGAAGTTGTCACTCAAGGATCTTCATCACTCACTCAAAGATCTTCCACCATTACATCAGAATGAAGATTGAGTCAGCAATGGCGGAGACTCAGATCATAGGCCAAGGCACTGCTAGCGACATACAGACCATACACTCTGTTCAAACACAGGATTTGCAGAGCAGCAAGAGATCCTTTAGACTCACTGTGAGAGGAATGTCAGATGAGCGATCTCAATCGGCTCAAAGGAAAACGTCTTATATATGTGGATGTGTAAATCACACAGTCAACTACTATGGATGCCCAGCAAAGGACGCCCAGGGCAACAGCTGCAAAAAGAGTGGACACTTTGCTAAAGTATGCCAGGGCTCTAAACAGGTTCACGAAGAGACCGTCCCTGATGTGAATGTGTTGAGTGTAGACAATAGGGCTCGATATGCTGATAAGATAATGTGCACTGTACAAGATACTGCTGCCAGGGGAGAGCCGATGGACATTGAATTACTGTTAGATACAGGCTCGGCAGTGTCAATACTTCCCGAATCTGGCTACCTGCAATGTTTCAATAATGTGTCACTGATTGATGAGCCAAAACTACACCTGGTTAGCTACCTGAGAAATCTGATACCTGTGCGTGGTTGCCTGCATGCAGATGTGACTTTCAAGAATTAACTGTGCGCCTGCTGAATATTATATAGTGCGGAGCGGCACCACCATTCTGGGCAGAGACCTGGTTGCTGCACTTGACATGCAACTACTGAATTGTCGCATCAGTTCTACCACCCAAAGCACTGCAAATCAAACCCCCCACTGAAAGACGTGCAGAGCTTGCGCTCTTTTCTCAGGCTCACGTCATGGTATGCAAAGTTCATTCATAACTATGCACCGGTCACTGATCCCCCGAAGATAATTACTGTGAGGACCATCCACCTTCTCCTGGTCAGTCACAGCACAGCAAAGTTTCGATTCGGTTGAAGAACTGATTGTCAGTAGTCCAGCTCTTGCTATCTTTGATCCAGAGCTCCACACCATAGTGACAACTGTCACCTCCCATTATGGCCTTGGAGCAGTCCTGACCCAAATTCATGCTGACAAAACGGAGAAAACGATCGCATTTGCATCCCAAACACTGGCTGAATCGAAAAGAAAATATTCCACATGGGAAAAGGAAGCATTTGGATGTGTGTGGGCGACAGAGAAGTGGAGGACTTATCTCTGGGGTAGACATGTTACTTTATGCACTGGCCACAGTCCTCTCACTACTGTTTTCTCACTACTGCTGGACCACTGACATCACCACTGCTTTCCACGAAAGGATTGGGAAGAGCTGGAATGCGCGTCGCCAGATGGTCCGCACGGGTTCTTTCATTTAATTAAGATATTCAGTGCAAGCCTGGCTCTGACAACGTAACAGCTGATTGCTTGTCTCGCCTTCCACGACCTACTTCAGAGCCCAGTCTGGAGGATGATGTTGAGGTTATCATGCTCACGTCGACCCTCACTGCGGTGACAGCTAAAGAATTCAAAACTGCCTGCATTTCCTGTCCCATTCAAACAAAATTGCGTGAATTGCTTACAAAGCACTGGCCGAAAACGTCAAAAGGCCTGGATCCTGATCTCCTTCCTTCCTTCAGATTGCAAACTGAACTGCTTCATGGGAGAGAGATGCACACCAAGCGACATGTATCTGGTTTGCAGATGCCAAAGCCCAACACACCGTCGCACAAAGACACGGCGCTCAGAGCACAAGAGAAGCAGAACAAGCAAAAAGTGTACACCGACAAACGCCGTGGAGCAAAGAATGTGAACTTTCAATGTGGTTCCTTCGTCCGAGTGAGGAAACCTGGCGTCCTCCGAAAAGGACAATCCAAATTTTCAGCGCCTCTCCAAGTTATGGAGCAAACAGGATCTCACAACGTACAAACTTTCCGATGGACGGACCTGGAATGCGTCTCATTTATCATCTGCCTGTTAAAGGAATGCAAGAGATGATGCCGAGCTCCCACTCCTTCCTGACATCATGGCACCACCAGTGTAAAACACATCAGAACATGTGCCGGTCGGCCGGGATGCCAGAATTTGCAGAACTCCAGTCTGGACTCAAAAGTTATGTGATGAAGTAATGCAAAGTCTTTTGAGAATAAGAAAAGGAAGCTAATTTGAAGTGTTGCCATGTTTATTATTACTTGTTTTATGGTTAATCCATGCTGCGGCAATTACTACATTTCAACTTCTCGTTAATTGATATTATTGTTGTCCACTGAGACGCGGTACGCGTGTGGTTAAAGAAAGGGGGACACGTGGCGTTGTGTGCATCGACTGGATGCTAGAGGGGCTGATGAGGGGAGAAGGAGTTCTGGGTGAGAGGTGAGGAGGTGAACAGTGCAAAAGGATTGGGACGTTCCGATGTTCGGTTGTTGGAGAACATTGAATTCCTCATTCTTGGAGTATTTTACGACACAACAAATACACAGTAATTTTATGAATCCATGTGGGACCCTCCAATTGAACAAACAGGTATACAATTGAGAAAGTTGCACACAAACAGGTGGTGTTCATGTCCAAGGAACTTGTTTGTCTGTGCTCTTTCTTTTTAGATCCTCGTGGAGGATCTCCAAGTCTTACTCACGTTGTTGTTCTTCTGCTTCTTCTTGTGGACTTTTTTTGTTTCACAGCCTACAGTTTTCATCGAAACTTCCTGAAACTTGGCATATATATGTAAAAATACTCTGCGCAGACAGTAACCATCTCCGCTTTTGAAAATTCCTCCTAGAAAAAAAAGTTATGACGTCAAAATATCTCCACTAATGGAAATCGCTTAAAAAATTATTTCCGAAACTAGGCAAGCTTTTTGAATTCCGTTTGCGGGAATCGAACGGGACGTTAGCAGATATGAATTACCGCACATATGATACATCACTATGACGTCATATCAATTTTTATGACGTCATTCCTATTTTTTGACATTTTTTGTTTCACAACCCAGAGTTTTCATCGGATCTTCGTGAAACTTGCCATGTATATGCAGAAAGCCCACGCGCAGGCAGTAACCATCTCCGATTTTTGGAAATTCTTCCTAGAAAAAAAAGTTGACGTCATAATATCGCCGCTAATGGAAATCGCCTATACCATTATCTCCGAAACTAGGCAAGCTGTTTGAATTTTCTTTGCGGGAATCAAGCCGGGCATTAGCACAGATAATTTATGGCAAAGCTGATACATCACAATGACGTCATATTCGTTTTTATGACGTCATCATTAAGAGGACGAGGATCTTCGCTCATTTGAGCTTGTTAAATGCTGAGCGTCAGAAAAAGAAGCATCATGTACCGACGGTGGGTTCGAACCACCGACCTCCCAAACTCAGAACAGACGCCGTAACCATTACACCACCCAGTCAGGTTATTTATAATTAAAATAAGTGAATGTGACGTTGAATAAAAGGCATCAATAAAATGAGTTCCATTGTACAAAAAAAACAATGCCGACACACTTTCCTGATATAATTACTTTCACAGTGGAGCGAATCTTTTCACTCATTTTATATTCATTCGTTTACGTGGACCAAACCATCTCGGGGTGCATGGTTAAGGAGGGGGGAGTGATGGATCCTGGTGTGGTGATTTTAACCTCGGTGATACAAAGCGAGTGCAGGACCGGGATCCTTATTGTGGGAAACGTGATGCTCTAATGTTGATAAACATGACGTCAATGTTGTACGAGAGCAAAATCGGGTGCACTTTGCTTGGGATGAATGCCATTAACTGTTGCTGAATTATTATTACTGAGGTAAATGAGTCTATTTTTTTAAATTTCCAACGTGTATCTGTTTTAATAATCACTTGGAGAGAGAATAGTCTTAACAGCATGGTGTTGGTGTCACAGGGAATGGAAACAAACCGTTCCTGTTAAACATCCTTCACGTGCAGACTCCTCCCCCCCCCCACCAAAAAAAATGACATGGTACGGTCCGGAATGTTTTTTTTCCTTCTTCTTCTTCTTTTTCTCCCTGTCAAACCGCCTCGAAGGCGTTTCTGGTATTTTCAGATATTCCGATGTTTTTTGCCGTCGTCCAAAGTGCTTGATAACAATTGTCCGCTTCTGTATTGCCGTCCGTTCGCGTGTTTCGACGAATGCTTTCGGACTTCCCGACGTAAACAAAACAAATAATTCCGCGGATGGATACATCGGCAGATGCTATATAAACACGAGCGGAGCGGTATTACAGCAGAGTCTGTTCTGGCGTGTTGTGGAATGTTGTGAGTAGTGGCGGTTAGTTATGTTGCGGGGTCGGGGTTAAAAAAAAAAAAATTAATAATATAAAATAAACAAACTCCTGCAATGTTGGGATCGAAACGTGTGGTAAAGTGATTGCGGAAAGATTTTAATTGGTGACGATGAGCGCGAAAGGTGCTGTGCTGATGCCGAAGCGTTCTGGAGTCCCTGAGGACGGGCGGACGAGCCCTGAGGGAATCGGGAGATCCAAGCGAAGCTGTAAAGGACATCACGACGATCGCCACTTCGGACGGAGATTGCGAGCAGCTTTCGGGACCGGAAGGGAAGTGGACGAGAACAAAAAGCGTCTTGAGAGTGAGCAACCCGAGTCGAGGAGGGGATCCCCGCGCGGTCTTGGGAGTACGGTCGTGAGGGACGTGGCGACGACGTGCGACGGTCGCCACAAGAGACGTCCGGGGCGAGCCGCCAGGCAGAAGAGACCTCGGCGATGGAAGCCGTACAACAAGCTGTCGTGGGACGAGAAGCGAGCGTTGGAGGAGCGGGACGGGCTCCGCGCTGCCCGACTCCGAGCCGAGCTGCTGGCCCGAGGTCGTCCCGTGGCTCCGTACAACACGACGCAGTTCCTGATGGCCGAACACGACGGCGGAGAGCCGGACCTGAAGCCCCCACCGCGCCCGCCCCACGTGATGGGAGACGGTGAGCAGGACTACTGCTGGGAGTCGGACTGCTCGGGTAAGGAAGACGAGGAGGACGACGAGTTTGTCCTGAGTTGTCGCGATGAGGACGGCAGCGACGGTGAAGACTTCCTGCGTCGAGATTTCGCCGAGACGTACGCGCGTTACCACGCCGAGAGTCTGCACGCCATGAACAAACAGGACCTTTTACGGGAATACCTCGAGCTGGAAAAGTGTCTCCTCCGTCTGCAGGAGGAGAACCAGCTTCTGCACAACACCTTGGACGAGTCCGTGGAGACGGAGCCCGCGGCGTGCGTGGGGATCACGTGGGGATCGACCATCACGACCAGCAGCAGCCTCCCCGGCGGCGTGCCGCCCTCCACGGGCCGCGTGCCCGACGACCTCGAGGTGGAGCTCGAGACGCTGCGCGCGGACAACGCGCGCTTGTCTCTCCACAACGAGCTGTTGAGGGCTCCAGGGGACGGACACTCGCATCAACCTCGGTCTTGATGGTCTCTCCGTGTATATTATTATTTTTTTTGTTGTTTTCTTTCGATTTGTATTCTCTTGTTTCTGTTCACCATTCATTTTGTTTATTGTGTACATCGCATGCGACCGTCTCCATGGCAACCCGGATCGATTTGGGCAGCTGTGTATAAAGTGACCGAGCTGTGTTCACACACATGCCGTCCCCGACGTGCTTGGACGATCCGCCTTTTGCACGTCCGGTTTACTTGCAGTAATAAAATACTTCGTGCCGGCCATTTGGGTTTAAAAGCAAGAAAAGAGAAATGTGCGTTTTCTATCTTCTCTTTGTTTTGCTGTTTTGCCTTATTAGTGGTGCACAGTGGTTGCTCTGTCACGTGAGCGATTCCATTGGTTTGAAGGTGTCTCTTTCTCAAAGTTTTTTTTATTTTGTTTCTGCCATAACGAGTCCTTTGCCCCAACGATGATATAGTTTTTATCCTATATCCACGATCCACCTTTTAAAAGTCCTGGGTGAAGGGTGGGGTGACGACGTGCTGTGACCCGATTCCCGCTTCTCTAATGGGCCACAGCGGTCCTAGCCATGCCCTGCCAGGCTCATGGGACCAGAAGCGGTGTCATTCGCACATTCGGCGTGACATGGCCCGGAGCTCCGTACCAAACTCCCTGGTTGCTCTTACCGCACCACACCCCTCGCCGCGCGTCTTGCAATGTTCTGGCGACTGGACGAGGGTCGCATCAATCCCACGTGCCCACCCAGGGCACCCCCAGCGAGATGCGGTTGGTGCTGCTGACGTCCGTTGCTTGTCCCCGCATCACGCTGCATCAATGAGTACACACACCATCGTCCTTCGAATGGGACGTTGAGCCGACGTTCCTGTTTCTCAGCACGAGCCGATTGATGTTCAAGATCGTGAGGGCACCTCTCGAAAAGAGTGGGCCATTGCGTGGTGGAACCATGATTGGATTCCAGCCCCAAACGGTTGTGTGTAGTCGTGGCTTTTTAAAGCACTTTTAGAATCACCCGCACTCTGTCGGGAGTAGGGTACGACTACACCGGATAGTATGGACCGACAGACGGGGATTGGTGAAAGTTTATATCAACTTCAGTGTACTGGATGTGGGGAGGTGAATGCTGGTAAGTGCAATGTTGGTGGGCGGTCCTTCGGGTCGGGTGGGCGGTGCGCGAAATCTTTGTCCCTCCACGACGGAACCATTCGCTCTATCAATCATGTATTGATTGCTTGAATCTGTGGGTCAAGTTGTGGTCCCGTGAATGAAACAAAAACTTTAGTGTTCCGCACGTTGTAAGCTTAGCACGTGCTGCGCGTGTGACATTCGTGAAGATTTAAATTCGTTTGTTTACTTTCATGACAAACGTCTCATACTCCTGCTACAAGCTTGTCATTTTACCAAATTAATAGATAAACAGATGTTTGGGACTACCGAACTTTAATATGGATAAAAATAAACACGACATAGTGACCGAGGCTTTTCGTGCTGCACTCCTCCGGGTAAAAAAATCGCAGCAAGTGAAGAAGGAAGTGGCGTTCGGATTAACCGTGACGTCATTACGGCTGAACCAATCAGCGTCTACCTTATTGAGACCTGTGTATAAAGCACACTCCTTCACTTCCTTCTTCACTTGCTGCGATTTTTTTTACCCTGAGGAGTGCAGTACGAAAAGCTTCGGTCTGTCGTGTTTATTTGTATCCAAATTAATATGTGCAACAGCTGCTGTAAACGTGGTTTCCCCTCGAGCGAATGGACAGAACGTGGGGAATGAATGATCGTAACTGCTGGTATAAAATACGTTTGTTTTAAAAAAACAACACTAAACTGAATAATGAAATATCTATTGATAATTCCAGCAATCTCTGTGTGTGTCTGTCTGTCTGTCTGTCTGTGACCGCTGTTTCTCGACAACCACTGGTCCGATCTAATTGAAACTTGCCAGGTATATTGCTGGGGACCTGAGTATGTGTCTTTTCAAGTTTGATATTAATCGGACAAGTGGTTCCAAGTTATGGCCATTTATTTACCAAACCAATGACAGGACACGGTGTTATGACGTCACAATTCTTCATTTGATATGACGTCACAATTGACGCTGGGGACCTGAGTATGTGCCTTTTCAAGGTTTGATATCGATCGGACGAGCGTTTCCCAAGTTACGGCCATTTATCTGTCGACCAATGACAGGACACGGTGCTATGACGTCACGAATGACGTCACAATTAATGTTTATTTGTTTTTTATTATTTATTTTGCACGATTGAAACTTGCCAGGAATATTTCTGGGGACCCGCGGATGTGCTTTTTCGAGGTTTGAGAGAGAGAGAGGCTGCACATACTGGCACTCACCTACGGGCCCGTACTAGTATACTGTATATAAAAAAACAAACGAGGGCAGTTTTAATCGCCGCATCGATTTATTACGTACGCGCCGATGTGGAGCTGGATAAACTGAAGAGGGAGGTTTCAAAGGGGGTCGGGGTATTAAAGGAGAGATAGGACAAATGTGTCCAAGAGCCGCGTTGTAAAGGCAATAACAACTTCCGATATTTCGTCACGTGC
>CM068958.1:143079109-143100325 GCA_035128595.1 Eptatretus atami
ATATATTTGTCCAGATTTATTGTCCAGGTGACAAGAACAAGCCGATTTGACTTTGGTTTAAGTCCGGATTCAGATCAGACCTATCAATGGGATACAAAATGTAAACTTTTTAGCCTGGTGGAGGTATTCACACTACTAGACGAGTCAAGTTTTCTGAATATAACGACCCTCGAGGCATTTTTGAGGAAAAGCTGGCAGACACTTTACTTTACCTAATTTTGGTATGCTGATTTCAATTTTGCTGTCTGCCAAGCTGTACTTGACCACTTGACCCTCAAAATGACGTAATAAGCCATGCCCCTTTTTTGCATATTCCGCAATACGGTTTACTGTAAAAGTTAATATAAATATATCATGTGTGGTATCATATGAAAGGTAATGACTTGAACATTGCAAAAACATGATCAATAAATAAATATTACATCATGTGGGGTCATTTAGAGGTCATTTTGGGTCAAATGAGGTTATAATATCATATTACGTAATTCTACATAGCTCGATAAAGACAATTCAGGACTAAATTCATATCGTTCTTTTTCATTCTAAGGAATCATTATTCAGTATAAACCATCAGGGTTCGGAGCGATTGGGTGATCTAACAAGTGTTTGGACGAGGAGCTACTCGATTTTAATGTAAATCAAGATTAAAATCGAGAAGCTTCTCGTCAAAATACCAGTCAGAACACCCCCACTTCTCCGGCCTTGCCGGTTTATCCTGAAGCATTATTTGTTAGTATGAAAAAAAAATCTGACAATTTTTTGGTGTACATGGTAGATACATTACATTACCCTACATGCTGAATTTTAAAAAGTTCTGTCAAACTGTATCCTGACCCGGTGACCCCTGATATCACATTTTAAGCCACACCCATTTCCATAGGCTACCTTCTTAGTGATGATAAACATTATAATCATGTTTGGTATCATACAAAAGTGCAAGATTTCAACATTGCCAACTCATTGATAAGAAGTATGTATTGCATTATCTGGGATAATTTAGGTAGGGAACAAATCAAAAGATTTATGAAGTCCTTTAAATGTAACTAGTTTTGTTGGAGTGTTGATCCCTCCATCCCTCTTCCAGTAATAAAATCGGAAGTGGGGCAAAACAACTTTGATGGTCTTAAAAATATGACGAATCATTAATTTTGAGGACTTGGAACTACTTAGATTTATAGTATCTCTTCGATTTGTTAATTTGTTCCCTTAAGGTTACAAAACGATATTATTCAGGGCTGTTTGTAACAGTAGAAGTTCCAAAGGCTACACAAGATTGATACAATACGAAAACAACAATACGGGAAGGACTCAAATTCATGAAATATCATGTAAATAATTACATTCACAGATGCCTTGTTACAAACAAAATATTACACTGGTGCTCAAAATATTAAAAACTTACCAGAATAGTGTATAATTGACAAGGTTGTTGACATAACAATGGCAGTAACTTTTGTCCAATTACATTGTGCTGATTGTGTGCAGTAGAGACAGCCTGTAGCCACAATATGATGACTTAGGCCCTCGAGAGAAGCTATATTTTTTTTCAGAGACCAAGATGGGTCACACTTACAAACAACATTAATACTATTAATCCTTTTTAAAATCAAAACCTGACCAACTTTTAATTAAGTGAAGTTGACTTTCCTCTCCTTTTCATTACAGGACCATAAATGTATATATAATTTGATGTATATTTCACACAAATCATGACTTTTGACATTTCATTGACCAAAGATCTTACAAAACTCATTCATTGACAGTTTGAATGCAATGTACATGTCATTAGCTTTAATTTGATACCACACATGATAGTTTTGATGCCATTTTTAAGGGAAAATTATATTTCATTAGGCAAAAAAGGGGCGTGGCTTATCACGTCATTTTGAGGGTCATGCGGTCAAGATACAGCTTGGCAGACAGCAAATTTGAATTCAGCACACCCAAATTAGGTAAAATAAACTGGTTGCCAACTTTTCCTCAAAAATGCCTCTAGCAGTTATTTAGCGACATATCTCATTTTTTGACTAGACTACACCAAGCCGTTCCATTTTGCCAAGTAACACTCGGAGTGATTTTTTTACTTGGCAAAAATGTTTTTCACCAAGTATGGTGGTTTGTAGTGTTTGTCTGTCTGTCTGTCTGTCTGTCTGTTTGTCTTTTGTCTATTTCTCACACGATTTTTGCTCCAGTTTTCAAGCAAACATTCTGAATATTTTTGTGTATGTCGGTGACCGGCCAAGGACAGCAACGCATAATTTTGGTGAAGATCAGATTCTGGATCCGGACATGAGAATTATTTAAGTGATTCTTCACCATTGCGAGATAGGGCCAAAAACGATAGAAAGCACAATATCTCAAATAGGTTATGGATGGATTCGGATGAAACTTGGTGGACAGGTTGGGTGTGTGACGTGACAAGGATGAATTGATTCAATCTCGTTGAAGATCCGAATCAAGATTTGGAGACGAGAATTTTTTTATTTTTTAAGTGATTCTTCACCATTGAGAGATGGGGCTAAAAACAAGATTGCATGATATCTCAAAAAGTAGTGGACGGATTTGGATGAATTTTGGTGAACATGTTGGGTGTGTGACAAGGACTAATTGCTTCCATTTTGGTGAAGATCAAATAGTTACGGTACTGCATCGGAATCATCAGAAGGAACCTGAACAAGTAAAAAGCAAAGATGAAGTCATCAGGGGGAACCTGGATAGGATTTGGGTTTCAGTTGCTACTCCTCTACCTTCAAACCCCCTGTTTTTCATCGCATGGCCTGCGAGCCATTGGCAGCTCCTGTTGGCCGAAAGTGTGGCCGATAATACACAAATGTGAAAACACTCCATCATATCCGCCATAAATGCTATCAAATTGACCCAATAGTTTCAAATGAATGTTCCAACACGAAGCATAAAAGTAACATAACTACATTAAGATATGGTTGCAGTCTACAAATAATTATGCTTGCAGCACAGTTAACCACAACAAAGAAGAGTATGTGGAGGTGGAGCCTAATATCAGCCATTACAGAGTGTTTCAGGTGGTGTGACAGCTCTCACTGACGCCTTATCGGCAAAAGTGGCCCCCTCTTTAAAACGATAGTGAAGATGACTGTTCAAATCCATCCAGGCACAGCCAAGTGAGCCTTTTTCAAAAATAAATAAATGAAAAAGAACCCATATTAAAATTTTTTTTTTCTTCTGCATCCAATCTGGTTGAAATTTAAATCCTGTATTCCCCATCATGACTAGATCTTAATTGTGAAGTTTCACATCGATCAATTAAGCGGTTCAAGAGAAAGGCATTCAAATAAAAGATTTTTCACTCGATGCAATATGGCTGCCAGATCATGTGACCTATCCATTGTTCTTGAACACCCTGGTATCCACAAAGCTTGGGGAACATGTGTGAGACGTTACCCCTCGATCTGTCTAACCATTCTGGAGAAGAAGATTTTTAAAGGATGACCTCTCACTGTTTAAAAAAGTCTAATCCCCTACCAAAAACCATCTCCCAAGCCTCATTCCTAAATATGTGCATCCCACTCATTCCACCACCTGCCATTGCATCAGCCATATTATGGCCTGCTCTCACCTTACCCTCACCACTGCCTGCTCTCTTCTCACTCACACCACTATACCTACCCTTCCTTACCCTCACTCTGATCACTGCTTGCTCTCACCTCACTCTCACCACTGTCTGCCCTCACCAGAAACTCGCCACTAAAACCCTTACCAGACCCCCACCACTACCTGTGCTTACCTCATCTTTACTACTGCCAATATCAATGAACTATTCACAATCTCTTACTTCCAGTAATCTGGCCAACCTTTCCTCAAGTACAATTACTGTGCTTCAAAGCAAGGACATTTCTTCATATTTAGCACAGCACAAATTTCCCTCAAGCTCCCCTACCCCTGATGAAGCAAACAAGCAATCCTCACACTTTTCAAAATCTCCATCTCTACTCATTATTCCACTCACCTCCTTTTTATATTACTTCCTGAGCCCCATCTTCACTCAGTTACCTATCTTTACTGGTATTGCTCTGATGTACCAAACTAGCATCATCCCAACTTCCCTCCAAATGCTAGCTAGCTCCATTAGTGCTAATGATCTTAAACCTTCGCACACCGAGGGACTAACCAACTGCTACCACAACAACAATTACACCACACTTAATAACCATAATGGACAAGGCGGCCCTATTGCTAGGATTTAACTACCCCATCCATAAACCACTTAAACACTCACTTTTCCACTCCCTTCAATATTACAAGCCTTTCTGGAGCTTATCGGCAGCCCTTTAACCAACAACAACAAAAATTGTTGCGTACGATTAATGTGAGATTTAAGCCTGGTGTTGGCTTCACGGTTAAGGTGGCTGGCCTCGAACCTTAGGGTCCCGTGTTTGAGCCCCTGTCAACCGTTGAATTAACACCAGGTGGGGTTGACTCGGCCCGTCATCCTTCTGAGGTCGGCAAAATGAGTACCAGTGTACTGGGGTAATAACCATTCGGGGTAACCTGCGTCGGAGTGATGCCAAGTCCAGGACTGCACTCCTTGCCAATTAAACTGCCTCAGCAGCCGTATGTGCCTTTATGGCATGAAAGTAATGGTTAACAAATATTAAATTGATTAATGGAAATAAAATCATGTGAGCCACTCAAACAGAACGCATGCATATGTATAATTTTGGCAAAGCTGTACCAAAACCATCCATGGAAAACCGGGACGGGAAAGGGCACACGTGAGGAATCTGTCACATAAACTCGGGCAGGAATAGAGAGAGAGTGACTAATCACATTCAGCTGGGCAGGGAATCACCCTTAGCTGGATAGTACAACAGAGGGTGACTAATCACAAAAATACGGGCATGTTGAAACATGACCGTTTATGAAACGTTTGGTGTGATTTTTCCTGTGCCTCCAAAATATAAATTGATGTTTCTTGTTAATGATTGTGCGCAGGTCTCAACTTGGGGTGTGATGGCATACGGTACACAACTGTATTTGCAGTTATGGAAGAACTTCACCATGCGCAAACGAGAGAAGGTCGAATCTTGTCTTTATTCTATGATGTATATTATCTGCACATTTGAACAAGTCTAAAATTGTCACCTGACGTATTTTCTGGTTTGTATGTTGCAAAATGAGTAGGTACGGTTCATCGTGGAGATTTTCTGGCCATTGTTCCTCTTCCTCATCCTTGCTTGGGTGCGCCACACCACTCCACCAGAACATCAAAGTGATTGTGAGTGTACTCTTCCTGTGCACAACACAGAATCTTATGTAATTATTTATTTATTTATGTTTTTGCCACAGCAGCATGACCATGTGGTATACAACTATATTTGTGGTAGTATGATCTCGCATCACATGTAGTATGATTGGATGATACGCACATTGTTAGGCTCATCCATTCCCAAAGGGACAGGAGAAGCTATTGTCATCAGTATGCTTATCAGTGAGTGAATGACACGTGCGTGCGTGCGTACGTACATGAGATGGCCCATTACAGCTAATGTATGCAAACATACTCCCTCTTATGTATTTATTCTGCCATTCCCCTTTACACATTTCCCTCAATGCTTCTATCCCTTCCCACTTATTGTCCTTCGTATTCCACTGTCTTCTTCACACTTTCACATACTTCCACTCAACCTAATCACCCGCTTTCCTCAACACCTTCATCCACTTCCACTTATATGCCTCGTCTGTCTCTGTCTCTCTCTCTGTCTCTCTCTGTCTCTCTCTGTTCTCTCTCTCTGTCTTTCTCTGTCTCTCTCTGTCTCTGTTCTCTCTCTGTCTCTGTCTTCTCTCTGTCTCTGTCTCTCTCTCTGTCTCTGTCTCTCTCTCTGTCTTGTTCTCTCTCTGTCTGTCTCTGTCTCTGTCTCTGTCTCTGTCTCTCTCTCTGTCTCTGTCTCTGTCTCTCTCTGTCTCTCTCTCTGTTCTCTCTCTCTGTCTCTCTCTCTGTCTCTCTCTCTGTCTCTCTCTCTGTCTCTCTCTGTCTCTCTCTCTGTCTCTCTCTGTCTCTCTCTCTTCTTCTCTGCTGTCTTCTCTCTCTCTGTCTCTCTCTCTGTCTCTCTCTCTCTCTGTCTCTCTCTCTGTCTCTCTCTGTCTCTCTCCTGTTCTCTCTGTTCTCTCTGTCTCTCTCTCTGTCTCTCTCTGCTGTCTCTCTCCCTTCTCTTCTCTCTCTGTCTCTCTCTGTCTCTCTCTTGTTCTCTTCTCTCTCTCTGTCTCTCTCTCTCTGTCTCTTCTCTCTTCTCTGTCTTCTCTCCTCTCTGTCTCTCTCTGTTCTCTTCTTCTCTCGTCTGTCTCTCTGTCTTCTCTCTCTCTGTTCTGTCTCTCTCTCTGTTCTGTCTCTCTCTCTGTCTCTGTCTCTTCTCTCTGTCTTCTGTCTCTCTCTCTGTTCTGTCTCTCTCTCTGTCTCTGTTCTTCTCGTCTCTGTCTCTCTCTCTCTGTCTCTGTCTCTCTCTTTGCTCTTTCTCTTGTCTCTGTCTCTTCCTGTTCTGTCTGTCTCTCTTCTGTCTCTGTTCTCTCTGTCTCTGTCTCTCTCTCTGTCTCGTCTCTCTCTCTGTCTCTCTCTCTGTCTTCTCTTCTCTGTCTTCTCTCTGTCTCTTCTCCTCTGTCTCTCTCTCTCTCTCTCTCTCTCTCTCTCTCTTCTACCCCTTTACCTACTTCCCTAACCCCTTCACCACTCCCTTCTATACTTTCACTGCTTCCCTCTCTACACTTCTCCCTTTACCAATTCATCTACTCCCCTCACCTTTTCACCCACTTTCTCCTTTACCCACCACCCTCACCCCCTTATCTAATTATCCACTCCCATATTGACCCATTTACTCACTTCACCAAATTACTCGGGTCATTCCTGAGTGGGTAATGTCGACTTCAAATTTTGCTTTACATGCAAAGAATAGAGTAGACTATTAATCAATTCCTACACTTTAACGTTGGAACATAAGTTGGACCGAACAGTCCAACTCCCTGAAACCTTCGCTACATATCCTGAGCAGTAGCTGTAGTTTTCGTCGTCGTCGTCGTCGTCATCTACTGGAGGATAATCTGACCTGTGTTTCATACCAAATTGGGCAGCGGGACCAGCTGTCTTAACAAATATCCTGCTGCATAAAAGGAAAATCAAGGTGCCGGTGCATAAATAAACTGCTTTTCTCACTCTTCCTACATTATTTCTCTCTCTCCTCTCTCTCTCTCTCTCTCTCTCTCCCCTCTCTCTCTCTCCCCTCTCTCTCTCTCTCCTCTCTCTCTCCCCCCTCTCTCTCCCTCTCTCCTCTCCTCTCCCCTCTCTCTCTCCCCCCTCTCTCTCCCCCCTCTCTCCCCCCTCTCTCCCCCTCTCTCTCCCCTCTCTCCTCCCCCTCTCTCTCTCCCCTCTCTCTCCCCCCCCTCTCTCTTCCCCCCTCTCTCTCTCCTCTCTCTCTCTTTCCTCTCTCTCTTCCCCCTCTCTCTCTCTCTCTCTCCTTCTCTCTCTCTCTCTCTTCTTCTCTCTCCTCTCTCTTCCTCTCCTCTCTCTCCCTCTCTCTCCTCCTTCTCCCTCTCTCTCCTCTCTCTCTCTTCTCTCTCTCTCTCTTTCTCTCTTCCTCTCTCTTTCTCTTCTCTCTCCCCTCTCTCTCTTCTCTCTCTCTCCCCCCCTCTCTCTCTCCCCCCCTCTCCCCCCTCTCCTCTCTCCCCTCTCTCTCTCTTCTCTCTCTCTCCTCTCTCCCTCCCCTCTCTCTCTCCCTCTCTCTCATTCTTGGTGTCCGTGAGTTTTGGGATGGCAGAGAGTAAGGCTTGCCAGGATTTGCATTTAAGGGCTTCCTGCTCTCAGTCAGTAATTGGGATATGTGATATAAGCAGGTGACTCTTCAAAACATCTTTGAATCGGAGTTTCTGCCCTCCGATGGAACGTTTACCATGTGCTAGTTCTCTGTACAGAGCTATCTTTGGTAGCCGATCATCTTCTCCATTCTGACTGCATGGCCTATCCAGCGCTGTTGAGCTGTGATGATAAGGGCTTCTGCAGTTGGCATGTTGGCCATTTTCAACACCTTACTGAATGCGGAGGGCTTCAGTTGGTGATTTTGTCATGCCACTTGATATTAAGAATCTTACATACTGTAAGTGGCGATTTTGAACTGTGTTGAACTTCTTAGTATGTCTACGGTAGAGAGTGTTTAAACCGAATACAAGAATGATGTAAGTACCACAGCTCTATAGAGTTTGCACTTGGTGGAAACTTTGATATCGTTTCAAGACCATACACGGTCTTCCAATTGGCTGTAAGTAGCATAGGCCGCTTGTACACGCTTCGTGACTTCAGCATCAAGAGAGTTGGTATCTATGACGGTAATGCCAGGTAGGTGAAGCTATATACAGTCTTGAGTGCTTCTCCATTCAGGAATACATTTGACGTTTCCACTGTCGGAGTATTTAGCGAGGGCTGAAAAAGCAATTAGGTTTTCTTCACATTTACTGAGAGACCGAAAGAGGTGGATGCAGCGTTGAAGGTGTTTAACATCCTTTGGATTTCTAGCAGGTTGTTAGACAGCAGTGCAGTGTTATCGGCGTACAACAATTCTATAATGCACTTCTTGCATACTTTGGTGTCAGCTTTGAGTCTTCTGAGATTGAAGAGGCCACCATCCCATCTGGTTCTTCAGATTACCCCACCAAGTTGTGTGTCCTCGGTTACCCTCAAGACTACAGTCAAATATAATGCAAAAAGGGTAGATGCCAGCACACAACCCTGCTTCGTGCCATGGCTGACACCAAAGGAGTCGCTGCATTCAGCTCCAGTGCTGACTGTGGCCTTCATGTTGTCATGAAAGCTTTTAACCAAGTTAATCATCTTGCAAGGGAGGATAAATATGGAAGGGACCTTCCAAAGAGTCACCCTATCTATCGAGTCAAACAACTTGGTAAAATCAACAAAGACCACATTTAGCTGTTGGTGTTGTTCATTGGTCTTCTCCTGCAGTTAATGCAGTGTAAATATCATGTGTGTTGTGGAATGATTGGCTCTGAATCCACATTGGTTATCAGGGAGGATTAACACTACCAGTGTTTGTATGCATTTCTGGACTATTTTGGGCAGGACCTTGCCCGCAATGGAAAGAAGGGAGATTCCTCCATGGTTGCCACAGTCGAGTCTATCACCCTTCTTTTTGTGGATGGTCACTATAATAGCATCATTGAACTCCTGAGAAATGCATTCTTCTCCCCAGAACCTTTGGAAGAACAGCAAGAGCCTCTGTTTTAGTACATCCCCACATATTGTAGCAGTTCTGGTGTTATTCCATCACCTCCAGCAGGTACTTTACCCGATTTCAAGACTCATGGGACACTTGTAAGTTTTTTGAGAGTGGGCATTGTGTTGAGATTTTCTCTGATCGGATAATGCTTGATAATTTCCTCTGGACATCGTTACAGTCGATGGATGGTGAAGAAGGTCTTCAAAATATTCTTTCCAACGATTTAAGATGTCTTTGTTGTTTGTAAAGGTTTGCGAACCATCTGCAACTTCGTGATAGCAGCATAGTTGTCATCAAACCAGTCAGCATGCTTCATTTGGGGTTTTCCTAGAGTTTCAAGAGCAGCCTGATTCAGTGGTTTGTTGAGCTGATCCCACTGATTGTTGATGTCACCGTCCAAATTTATGCCAGATTGGTCAGGATTAATGTTGGCTGCCAGTTTTACCCCGGGCTTATGGATTTTTTAGTTTTGAGGTGTTGAGCCTTGCTTTAGGTTTAGAGCCTTTTATGGTGTTGTTTTTTTATATATATAGTTTTGCATATACCACAAGTTGAACAAATAAACACTTCGAATGATCATGATAACTTCCAATGTATGTGGTTTGTAATGCAGAGAATTGACCTATTTTATTACACAAGTACACCCACTCCCTACAGGAGAGGCAGGAAGGGTCATGTCATTATCCTCTCTGGGGTACATACTGTAGATTACAGTAGATATTCCTGGTGTTGGCTTAATGGTTAGGGTGGTGGGCTTGGGATCCTCGGATCCTGAGTTCAAATCCCCCTCAGCTGATGAATTCATATCAGATGGGGTGGACTCTGCCCGTCACCCTTCTGAGGTCGGCAAAATGAGTGCCAGCTTGCTGGTATTTTGTGTCGGAGTGGCGACCCGTCCAGCATTGTGCCCAATAGCCAAGTAGACTGCTTAGGCAGCACCAACACTCTGCACAGAGTATGGTCCCCATGGATGAATGGATAAGCTTGGATTACAGTCTAGATCTACAGCAGACCTCAAGAACAGAAAAATGCCACGATTTTCTCAAATTAGCAATTGGGCTCATTTAGGGTCCCTGGAAGATTTAAATTGAGTTTAATAAATAGTGTGGATTTAACCTGCCACTTCACAGGCATGCAGAATCAAATGAGATTTTTGTGAAGTCAAGCTTTAAGCCAGCCATCACTTGAGTTCCTTGGACTATAAATATTAAATCCTGCTTCAATGAACATGAGAGTGGAATAAAACATCTTCTTTTGGCCTGCTCAATCACCATATTTTAATATTATTAAGCTATTGTGGTCAATTCTCGAGAACAAGGTGAGGAGCGCATTTTCCCCACCAATGTCCCCCAAGGAACTTGATTTTTGATTGAGGAATGGTGTAACATACGATCACGTCTCGGGCCTGCTAACACCGAAGTGCCAGCGCTAGGAATTATTTAACTCCGATGTCTTACGTAGACTGCCACTTGTCCCAAAGTGTGCCTTCACCTTAATATTTTCTTTCCCAGATACAATTCAGAAAACATTTTAACAGTGTGATGTTTACATGTTTTCCGCTGAGAGATTCCAGCGTTGACATGCATGACACCATGTAAAGCGGGTTGCTTTTTGTTCTTGGGTGAGAAGAGAGCATTTTATCAGATTCCTGACTTCGTAACCTTGCATCATGAAGCTGTTTCTGAACAGTTCTCAGGGAGATTGCATTCATGCCGCAACACTGTTGTTGTGACAAAAGGAATACAACTGACGAGCCTGATCAGAGCTGCATTTTCTCTGCTTGAGGTCACCCTGGGTTGTTAAGATCGATGTCTCACTTTAACATTGTTTTTTTAAAAAAATAGGTTTGTTGGCCAATCCGCTAATTAGAGTTTGGTGGAATCCAAGTTGATTTTCACTTTTACTGTAGGACTCCCAGGATATCGCTCATTCCAATAATTTGTCATCTTTGGGCCTCAATAAGTCTTATTACAGGCCATAGTAACACAGTCCACCAGTGGAAGTACGCAACGTTACCATTACTTTCTCTGAACATTGACCAGGTGAAAGTGTTTTTTCAAATTGATACCTCTACCATGTGTTGGGTGTGTGGAATTGCCTTGGTCTACTGATGAATGGAAAGTATGGCCTGTGCATGGAGGGTTCTTTCATTTATGCTTGAACTGGGCCCGTCACTTTCCCATCGCAGACAGGTCAGTGGTCTCTCCATCTTCTACTACATCCTTTCTGGTCTTTCACCCTCTGTTCTCTCCGTGCTTTGTCTCTCCTCCCCCCAGGTTTCTGCAGGGTGCACATGGTCCACCATCACGCCCCTTCTGGTGAAACTCTCAAATTTCAGGATCACTGCTCACCTCTACTCATTAGTTCCTCTTCTTCCTGTCTGTGGAACCAACTTCCACATTTTCTTCAATCTTGTATTCTTTCCTCCAGGTCTTCAAGACAGCTCTTCTTTTCAGATCATTCCCCATCCAAAATCATGATCTTTTCTATCTTCTATCATGATGTTTTTTTTGTTTTACTCTGCTCATGTCATTCAGAAAAACAGTAAAACAAACAAAAAAAATGAATAAGCACTGTCTAACGCTGCCTGCAAGCAAACCCTGCTCATAATTATTTGACAGTTTGATCAAACATCACAATATTATCTTCACCATTCACAGCAGTTCACAGCAAATTGTAGCATGCCTCTTCGCAATTATCGTGGACTGTCCACCCTGCCAATGATGGACGCAAACTCAATCAGAGCGAAGTCGATGGTATGCTATTGCAAATGCTCACACTTCCCACCTATAGCAAAGTTGAAAGATGGAAGAAACTTCCATCAGCAATGGCCTAATATCAAATTTTCAGTTAATTTTTTTTTCTCCATTTTGACCCCTGTGTCCCAAAGTCCCCACTCTCTGGGGCATCAACCGGGGATCACATCCAAAAAACCGTTCCATATTTAATGCGTCCTTCTAATGTCGATTGCATATACAAAATTTCATTAAAAGAGGTTTCAAATTGTGCCTGTAATTGCATTTCTTTTGTATTTCACCTTTTGACCCGGCCCCAGGCGGCGGGGCCAAAAGTGACTCTGCTCTTGCACTTTCATGTGATGTGGTGATCATAACTCTAAAGTTTGGTGAATCGCTGCACAAGCACTTAGGAGGAGATGGTGTGACACAGACAGCCAGATGGATGGTCGGACGGACTGATGGACAGACGAAGCCGATTACAATATCCCCTTGTTTTATTTTTTATTTTTTAAGTGTGGGGATAAATATGCATGTGTCAGGTTCACCTGGGTAGACAAAGAGAGATGCATCACAAACTCTTCTGCTTTTTGTTCTTCACAAAAGTCCCTTGGAATGAGGTGCTTCCAAATGGCTTGTCAATTTGACCAAGGTAGAGTTTGCGACTTTAAGGCGTTTTCTGAAAAATGGACCAATAGCCAGTCTCCGAGCAATACAGTATCACTTTCAAAACTGTAAAAAAAACATTAACATTGGTAAACCAGTATACCCAGTACCCTGACCACCATTTTGGTTCTAGGCGTTCAAAGTCATCCCTTCTTGTTTCGTCAACCTAGATTATAATAAGGAAAACAAGTAATTAACTTAGAGTGCATAATGTTAGTAACATTACACTTGATCACCCATGTGAACATCAACTTGGTATGAAGACGACCAATAATTTTTCCACTACCGAAAAGTGTGTGAAAGTTGATATTGTTACGGCTGTGGAAATTCGCATTACACCATAAAGGCCCGAGGTGAGATATCTTGATAGGTGTATGTGTAGTTAGCCCAAACCCGTTGTATAGAGGAATTTATGTGATTCATCCGGGCTGCGACGCTTTGAGTTAGCCATTTTTTCTGTTCTATCTTTATTTTGAACCAACCACATCTCAACCGCCATCACACAACAACCACGCCAGCCCGCATCATCGCATCACCACCATTCCCAACGGCACCATAACCATCAAACCACCACCGAAAACCCTCCACCACCTTCACCTCTCTCCTTCTACGGCCATTCCCGCACCACCTGTGAACACTGAACGTCGGGCTGTCTCGGGCCGTTCGGCGTTTGGTGCGAACGCACCGAGCCGCGAGCGCAAATGGCGGCCTTTCCGAGGGAAAACTCGGATCAGAACGCTTCACGCCCACTTCTCCTCCGTCCAATTAGCGAGCGCGGGCGGCTTGCCCGCCTCCAGGCGCGTGTGTGTGAAGTCGATATATGCAAATTCTAGGATCAGGGGAGGTTCACCGCCCCGTTTCCTCCGACCAATGGCGAGCGTGGCTCCCCCCGAGGTCATTCTGATCCGAATATTGCATATTAGTGGCTCCTGCCAGCCTATAAAAAGGCGAGCGCAAGGCGAATGAGTCAGTTGGGTTCTGGAGCGTGAGAGAGTGTCATCGAGTCGAGTCGAGAGCGGAGTGCGGAACTGAAGAGAGTCGGCTGAGGAGAGTGGGAACTGAAGAGAGTCTGGTCCAGAGAGTCGGACGAGTGAGAGCGGTGGAACTGCAGGCAAGGGAGCTCGGGTCCGAGGCGGTCGGCGACGAGGTTGCGGTGTGGGATCGCTCGTCTCGTCCGGGACCCAAGCCAGCCAGCCACTCCCTCCCCCAGGGCATCAACAATCTCCCTTTCCCCGCGCGCTGAGATAGTGCAAAAGGGGCCCCGTTCCACCCCACCCCACACGTGGTGCCAACGAAACCCGCCAAGGAGCACGGAGTCGGGGCACAGCCGCGCGGCCACATTTGCGGCTAGCCCGCCAACGCTCACGAGGACGTGGTAGGACCCACCTGGTCTCACGGACCTGGCCGCTCCTCTAGGTCCGCGCACATTTGCCTACGGGCCTGTCTGCCTCCTTGTCTGTGAGGGTGGTTCTTTCCTTTGCTTTTGTGTAAATGTGTGTTGGCGCCGTCTGTGAAGTAAAACTGTATAATGTTCCGTGTGTGCGCGTAGTCGGTATTAACTCTGCGTCGTTGTTGCTTATTGTTTGGTTGCTTATGTGCATTTTGACTGTGGCTGTATATACGTGCTTTCTGTGTGTGTGAAAAATTGCATTGTGTGAACTGTTTTCCCGTTTCGCTTGTCTTTTCTTTGTTGACTCTCCATCCTGCTTCACGTAAGGGTTCGTAGTGGGCTTAATACGCCCGGTAATTAATCGGAATCGAGGCCGACGATAACACCGCTCGGTATAACTGTAGCACGGAATGGACCGCTTAAGCGGTTCGTGTCCGGATCGGCCTGTGGCGTGGTACGTCGCCGGTCGACCATTCGCGCAGGTACTTAGGTAGATCGAATTTGGCGAGCGACCTTATCCTGCGCGGTGGGCAATGGCACATCGTGGTGAGGTTAAACCCCCCCGTGAATAGCTCCGGCGTTGTTCCGAGAGGTCATGACTGAATTGTCCGTCCGGTGGGCGACGTGCTGCGGTTCGAGTTACGTGGCCGTCGCACGCCGGCGGGCGCGAATTCGCAACAATATTTTGGTTTACGGTGACAGCCAGCTGGAGAAAGCACCTGGAAATAATTTGTTTCCTCACTATGAGATGGAATCACACATCACCTGATCACCTGCATACTCACAAATCCATGCGTTTGGCTTGCATCTGTGAAAAATGAGCGAAAAAAAAAATTCACAATGAGCCGGTCCGAGTGTTTAATGTACCCCAGTTTCCGACTCGGGGAATTTTTTTTTCACAAGGAATTTTTGTGCGCAGGAGGAGGCCATTTGGCCCATCATGTATGTTCCACACCAAAACCGGATTTAATAAATCCGTCAATACCCCTTCCCTTTGTGTGCAGCCTTTTGGCTGCGACACTGTTACTCATTTCACCGACCTCGGAAGGATGACGGGCTGAGTCAACCCCCTGGTGTGAATTCAGCGGCCAACAGGGATTAAACTCAAGACCCGTGGATCCCAAGCCAACACCCACAGAAAATGTGGCAGTTGGTTCCACGAATGGGAAGAAGAGGAACTAATGAGTAGAGGTGAGCAGTGATCCTGGAATTTGTGAGTTTCACCAGAAGGGGCGTGATGGTAGACCATGTGCACCCTGCAGAAACCTGGGGGGAGGAGGGACAAAGCACGGAGAGAACAGAGGGTGAAAGACCAGAAAGGATGCAGTAGAAGACTGAGAGACCACTGATCTGTCTGCAATGGGAAAGTGACAGGCCCACTTCAAACATAAATGAAAGAACCCTCCATGCACAGGGCTGTATTTTCCATTCATCAGTAGACCAAGGCAATTTCACACACCCAACATAACACCTACAGCATGGTAGAGGACTCAGAAGGAGTTAGGTTATGTAGAAGTTTTCCAGTGACAATAGTATTGGTTGACCAGTTCAGAACATGATGTCACAATGCTCATAAAGGTAGCAAGAACAGAGGGTGTGTTCCATTAGTAAACGGCTTGTTTACCGCTTGCCTAGCGGCTGCCATCACCTGATGCAGTTTCATTCAAAGTGCTCAAGTAAGCACTCCAACGGAACGGAGCGCTCGGCACCGCTTAACAACATGGCGTTCTCCGTGGAAACAACGCTATCGTGGTACTTGACCAAACGCCGCCTGGGACTGTCGTTTTCAGTCTTACTCGATCCTCTTGTGACAACTTCCCTAAAACGAATTTATTGTGTTAGCAGCTGATACAGAGTATGAGGAAGAGGGAAAGAAAGATAAGTAAATGAGGAGTCAGAAGGAGGAGCCCCCCCCCCCTGTCAAGCTTATCTCTGGACCATTTTGGGGGGTGGGGTTTGCATGTTTATAAATCTTGACGAATTAGGATAAAAAGTAGAGGTAACAATGAAGCTGCTTACTAACGGAACATACCCAGAATGCAAGTGGCTGTCGAGCCATACAGCAGGTAGGAGCATGCGCACACCTTCATCCCTCTGTTAGGGATGAGTAAAGTTTGCACATTGCTTGCTGAAAAATGTATTGTCTGTATATTACAAGAAGACTCTTTTGAAGTGTATGTGGTGTGTGTTTGAAGGTGTGTAAAGGGTGTAAAGGGTTCAAGGGGTGCGAAGGGTACAAATTCTAAGGATCTAAAATTGTTCTAAAGGTGTAAAGGGAAGTGTTCCAAGAAAATAGTAGTTAGGTTTTAAATGGGTCGAAGTAGATGAGGGTCAGGGGGTCTAATTAAGGGGTGTAATGGTCTGCAGAGTGTAAGGGGTCTAAAAGGGTCAAATGGGTTTAAAGGGTACATTGGAATCTCAAGAGGTCTGAAGATCTTGATTGGTCAAAGGGGTCTAAAGGATGTAAATTCTTAAAGGCGTATAAACGGTCTCAAATGTCTAAAGTGTCCAAAGGGGTCGAAGGAGTCTTCAGGGTTCAAAAGTTGAAAAGGTACGTTGCAATAGTACGTAATTAATAGACATAATCACGGTTCAACTAACTTTCAAACAGTATGTAATTAAGAGAGAAGTACGTCGTGCAACTTTTTCCACAGACAGACAGACACACAGATACAGACATGAATGGCTTTTTGTGGTATAGATTACGAGTAGTGTATACATAACAGGTGTATGCCTGAAGATTTCATTGGTTGTTGTATCGTTTTGAATGTGACTCTCTCTCCACCGATTGCCGTTCAACCGAAGGTGGACGGAGGTTGTGTTTTCACCCCTGTCTGTTTGTCTGTCTGTGAACAGGATATCTCAAAAAGTTGTGGACGGATTTGGACGAAACTTGGTGGACAGGTTGGGTGTGTGACATGGACGAATAGTTTCAGTTTTGGTAAAGATCCGGATCCAGACACGAGAATTTTAAATTTTTAAAATTGATTCTTCACCATTGAGAGATAGGGCTAAAAACGTTATTTGGAATGATATTTCAAAAAGTTGTGGATGAGTCGTGACAAAACTAGGTGGATAAGTTGGTTAGATGACAAGAATGTGCCGATTTGATTCTGGTTCAGGTCCGGATGCAGATCCGACCTTTCAGTGGGATGCAAAATGTAAACTGTTCAGCCTGGCGGAGTTATGTGCTCTGCCGAGTGCTGTTGTAGTTACTCCTGTTTTTTCTTGGACGGTATTTACTTGAATATCCTGCACATCACAAAATCACTCGTCTTGTATTTTGAATTCATTTATTCATTCATTTATTTCAAATCAGTACTGGAAATAATGTTTACAGTCAGAGTTAATAATTATTTGAGAGTCTCTAAAATGTGTTTTGGACCAATTCGGAAGTTAAGTTGTTAACTGGCCTGGATATTTAGTTCTTGCTAGTGTGGAAATTAAAAGACCTTCCTCTGGATACTCAACCTGCTGAATGAAGAACATTAGCAATCCTTTCTCACCTTTTTGAAGAGTAACTTTTGTAATCCTGTCCTTTTTCCTCATTTGTGTTTACACCAAAACCTTGCATTTGCAGGTCATTTCTCAGTGCAGGCGATGCCTTCAGCCGGCCTGATACCGTGGTTACAGAGTCTAGTGTGCTCAACAACCACAGATTGTCGTTCCAGGAATGGCACCCCTGCTGGCGATGGCGTCAACGATTTCCATCATTCACTGTAAGGAGAAAGACCTCCGCAACGTGCTGCCACAATCTGGTGCAGTAGAATAGCGTGCACTACCTCCACAAAGCTGTGCAGTTTTGGAAATACTAATTTGCATTGGAAGTATAATTCAAGTATCATATTATCTTATTGCATTGTTGTGGTGAAGATATTGTTTGACTTGGACAAACCAGTGCACATACTTCATCATTTATTGCAACCTTCTTCGATATTAAAAGCCAAAAAGGGGATTAACTTGCTTGAAGCAGCTCAATACATTGCTTGTTAGCTGTGGACCCATCTGAGAACATTGATTGGTGGAAATTAAAGATCCCATGGTGTATTTTGCAAAGAGGAGGCAATTGTCCAAATTCCTCCTCTAATGTTCAGGGGTGCATCATCACCATCACAGTCACCACCAAGTAACGATGCCATCAGCGGGCTAAATTTTTAATTCACAACCAAGGAATTTGCTCATGATGAAGAGGAATAGCAAACGACGAATTTCTGGAATTTTGGATTTGATGGTATTTTGTGCAACCAATTATTTTCAGATACTTATTCAAGTCATTCAGACTCCTTTCTTGATATACCCTTAATATGGAGGACAGTCATGCCTGCCATCTTGTTTTGATGAACTTTCTGATAGACATGCAATACTTGTAGTTACTCAAGAGTTCTGCTACATATGTGTGTGATGCAGACTTTCAAAAGCCATGGTTGACCTCCAACGGCTGCTCAATGGATCTTTTCTGCAAAACATCGAAAATTTGCAGCTGCTTCTTCGGCAGGACCCAGGTGAATTGACTTTTCAAACTTCGTCGCTAATTTTAAGCCAATTATTCATCCACATTTCATCCTCTCGAGGCGTATGGTAATCCAAAGTCGTTGAGCTTTCAGAATCCATGTTGTGGAATGTGTGCTTAGAAGAATGATGAACGGTATGTCACCTTGTTGGAATCTATATAATAAAAATGAAAAACATGATGGGAAGCCAAAAAAAAGACAAAAAACTTGGAGCTTATCTGGGCACTGGCCTGATGTTGTGGGTCTGGAGAGGAAGGTTTTTGAAGGAATTTACATGATTTTTCCCAAACATTTACTAAGTCCGCCATTTTGACACGCTTCCGGTCATGTGATCGGCATGACCTTCACAAGTTAACATCACAACCCTGTCCTAATGTTGGACCCCACATTTGGCAGCATTCTGACTGGTGGGTCTGGAGAAGATTTTAAAAGGAATTAAAGCGATTTTCCCAAAAGTTGACAAAGCCGTCTATTTTGGCACACTTCTGGTCACGTGATCGGCATGACTTCCGCAATTTAATTAACATCCCGACCCTGGACCTAATGTTGCAACCCAAATTTGGTATCATTCTGACTGGTGGGTCTAGAGAAGAAGATTTTGGAATGAATTTACGTGATTGCCATTTTGACACACTTCCGGTCACGTGATCAGCCTGGCCTTCACAATTTAACATCAGGACCATTTCCTCATGTTGTAACCCAAATTTGGTAGCATTCTGACTGGTAGGTCTGGAGAAGAAGATTTTTGAAGAAATTTACTAAGTCTGCTATTTTGACTTACTTAAAGTCATGTGACCAGAACGAGGTTTATAATCCCTGTTACCAGTCAGGAGAGGAACATCGCTGCCAAATTTCAGCTGGATTGGCATAGCGATTTGGCCGGAGAAGTCGAAATGGGAGATGGACGGACGGATGGATGGTGCGCGATGACAATACTTTATCTGGAATTTAAATTCCAGATAAACGAACCAGTGATGTTTGTTTGTTCTTCTTTTGGATGCAGCACAACGATGCAGGGTACCATCATTGACTGAGGGCATGGCTATGCCGTTGATGTAATGCATTCTGCTGGTTAGGGCAGGAATTTGGAATTTATTCAAGGTGCTGGGGATAGTTCACATACTCTTTGTGAAGGACACCATGGCATCTTTAACGTCCACCAGCTAATGCCAGCAGATGAGACACCCTGTTTAACATCCACCTGAGGAACGGCACACACATTGATGACTCACCCTGTCTGTGAAACACCAGGATGACAGTTTATAGCTGGTCAGGATTCAAACCCAGATTAGACAGCTTAGAGGCGAGTATGTGTACCTCTAATCCATCCTGTAATCCCCGTGTTTGTCACCATCTGTGATGTGTACCCTATAGCGCCACCCGGTGGTGGTGGAGAGGGTACTACAAGTCATTTTTTCCCCTTTCTTGTGGAACCAACCTCTCCAGTCTGTTCAGTCCCATTCTTCCCTTCAGTGCTTCGAGATAGCTATTCAACACTACTCCAGGTCACCCCACCTTCCCATCCATACTTATGATCTCTTCTACCCAAAATGACCCCATTCCCAATCACCCTTTTTGCCAGGTTATTGTGATTCCACCCCCCCCCCCACCTCCTCTCCCTCACACTTTTTGTTTGTTCATTGTCAATGGGTTTATTCCTTTTCTGTTTCATCAACGACCTTTCCCTTCCTCTTCTTGAGTTGTTCCCCCAGGTGTCTTTCTCCCCCACCCCCACTCTGATCTCACTGTCACTTCTACTCTGCTGTTGGTGTTTTCCCCTTTCCATTTTGTTCCCTTCCATACTGCTCTCACTCTTCGAGCCTAAACCATGTACACAAAAACAAAAGTTGTGGAGATGACTTGCAATGTTGCACTGTACACATGGAATTGTGCAAGTGCTTTACTGACCCCTGCTGAGGGGGCGGATATCTCATTCGAGTACCATCCGGGGATTCCCTTCCTAATTCATTTCCTAGCATTCTCTGCCTCATCCACTTCCTGGGATGTCCTGTGATATCCTGGGATTCATGCATGCTAATGTTTTGAATAAATCAAAAAGAGGGTCAATGTTTTCATGACCTAACATGCAAAAAAGTACACCACACAAACATCCGTCAGGTTTAATTTTTACAGCATATATACTTTGCTAGCAGTTTAACCGCCATTCAGGTGATTGGAGGACGTTAATGATTTGCTGAATAAATTATATTGTTACGAATTTGGAAGCTTACTGCACACAACAGTCAGAGTCCCTATAGATCAGTTATATCGGTCAGTATGTGTTTCTAGTTAGAATCCATCCCCTGTGTCTAATGGGAATCAAGTGTACGTGCGCTGTGGGTTATTTTATAGATAGGATTTTTTACATCTTCACTTTCACACGACAACACTCTGCTCGCGGCATTCGTCGCGCGCTCGCCAGCAAGCGCGCGCGTAGGCGGAGTCTAACATAGGCATGGCGTCCCTCTTTGGCCAATCGCAAGAGAGCGGGCGTCTCCAACCCGCCCTGTTTCCGACTCAACACCATCGCCATTACGCACGTGGCCAGAGGTGAGGAGGTGGGCGGAGCTGCAAACACCTCTGATCGGGACTCCACCCAGAAGGGTGGCAGTTGCCCCACCTACCGTGGGCCTGTCCAATGGGAGATGGCCAGGGAATCGCGC
>CM068958.1:143128741-143142632 GCA_035128595.1 Eptatretus atami
CAAGAGTTTGGTTCGTATATTCATCATATGCCCTATAGACATCACGAAACGTATCGCTCTCGCATACTGTCAATCTCCATTGGCGTGGTGAATTTGAAGACCTTTAGCTCATCAAGCACTTGATCTTTTTCCGGATATTCAGAAAGAAACTGACGAAAGTGCAGGATCTCCATGGAGAGGGCGAACATTTGGTGGAGGCGTTTGCACCGGTTGAAATTGTAGCATCAACACAACTAACAAAAAGAAGAGATGCTTCCAGACTCCATCCATCCAGAATCAGCATCACATTCTTCTTGGAACAGTGGCGTAGGTTTACTCCAAGTCCACAAATCGCACCATTTCAGCCTTGCATTCAACCTCTTCCCACCAGCTGGCGTAGCGCAGACAGTCCCATCCGGCATCCCTACTCCTATCCCAACCCGACCTGCTCTTCTCCGATCTACATTCATCAATCTCCTTATCCCCGCAGAATAACTCCAAAGCACTTCACGACATACTAACAAAGGCATAATGCCCATGTATTCCCAAGATCTTGAACATGCCTGCCATTCCATATTGGCACTAATTACCTGCCAATCCGTTACTGACCCTCGCTCAACATAGATTCAACAGCCTTCGTCCAACTGCCTCGATTTTCTCCAATCAAGTATCATCTGTACACACCTCATCAAATAGCCTAGTCTCTTTCCTTCTTCATGGTCTGCATGCCATCTCAGCACCTCTTCATGATTCTCCCCAACCAACTTCCCCCAAATAACATGGTAGATCCAGCTCTGCTGATGCTTCCTCAGTTTACACAGCAGATCAACAGCTTCTTGAAAATATCCTTCTACACTTTAACCTGCCCTCTCTGTCACTACCCTTTAGCCAACCATGCCTTAATGCTCTTCCCGCCCCCACGACCCTTTCCATGTCTTACTATCCTCTCTCTATCAAAAGCCATTATAGATGATCTCTTCAACCAATCCTCTTCCACCTGTTGTACACTCTTCCATTATATTCCTTGCTTATCCCACAACTCTTCCTTGCTGATTTCTTATTTTGCCCATGCAGGTGCAGCGAACCTGCATCCAGCTGCCTCCCTCTATATCTGATCTTCTCTATCCTATTTCCAACACCAGCTTTCCAACAAAGCTTTGCTACTTTCCTCCGTCCACTATACCTGGTTTTTTATTCCATCATACCACCTGATGCAACGTTCTGCATGTCCTTCCACACAAACTTCTTCTGAAATCTCCTAAATGCTTGTATACTATTTCACTCCTCCTCCAAATCCACTCTTATATGAAGTTGTCTGACCTGGTCCTCACCTCCTTGCACCCTATGAAGATGTTTCCTCTACACATGTTCCTGCATTACAAATCCTAAAGGGGCTGTCAACAACCTGACGTTTTAAGCCAGCGTAACTGCCGACGTATGAAAAATTAGGCGAAACGCTGGCAACACTCAATACCGTTATGGGTTAAGTTTTTGTATAAACGTAAGAGCACGCTGAAAGCATGCTGGCATACGTCGTAGTAACGCCGAGCTGTCACAGTTTTTGCATACCAAAAATTTTGACGTATCCAGCGATGGACTCGCACGTCTCCGCATGATCGCTGGCCATAAGTTGTAGGCCGTGTAGCAATCGTGACACCACGTACTGTGTAAGTTATCCTAAGTCAAATAAAAACGTCGAGGTATGTTTTAGCGTTAATCGCCGAAACTTTTTCTAAGCCTATAAGTAACGTGCTTTGAACTAAATGTGTACGTATCCAACGCATATTGAAGTATTTGAACGTTTCCGACGACCACAAGAACTTATCTGAAACGCTGTTTCAACTTTACAGCTACGTATAATGGCGTATTGGAGCGTTGTAGGCGGTAGTGTTCTCAAAGAGTCCAACCACCCCAGAATGGGCGCTGGGAATTTCAAGGGGGGCGATCACAGACTCCACAGTGTAGGGGGTGCGCTGGCTAATGATTTGGGGGCCACTGGCGATTGAGAGAGCAGCGGCGATTAGGAGCGCTCATTGGGCTTCTGCAGTCTGAACGAGTACCGGCCGCCATTTACGGCAAAATTTGGCATAAATGCCGTTGCGGTCCTCTCTGTTTTTGGTGCGCGTGGCGCCAGTCCAGAGATAATTAAAAGCATGGGCAGTAGGCCGCTTTGTAAATAATGGAACACAGTTTTAAAATGTATTTATTCTGAAAAATCATTAAGTTTCTTCCATAGCATATTGCAGACTTGTTTACCAACAATGCAAGTCAGTGTTTTTTTTTTAATACACACATGGTGTGAATACCATATACTATGGTTCATGATCCGGCAAGCGCAATTACCAGCGAGGCGGCGAGTACTGAGGCGGCGCGGTCATTTGTGTTCTTAGGCGCGCGCTGTTGTAGCTACCGTTGGACATGTGAAGAAATTTTTTTTTGACCGACGGTGAAATCGAAGCGCGCACTGACCAAGACCGGAAATATGTAATTATTGTGGCTTAATCATGGTGTTAGTCTTCGCATCTTTGGCTATTGATTTCGTTATTCAAAAAGCTTCACGTCCGGGTCGGCTTCGGAATAGGGGGCAAGGAGGGGAGTCGGGGGGGAGGTCGGCCTCAGAGAAAAAGTTGTCAGTATTCCGTTATACATCAAGTATGGATTCATTCCATCCCCTGAACGAAAGCAGCAGTCTACGCGATGATTTGTTGTGTGGTATCACGACTGTCCAATGAAGCATATGAAACCATCTCGCGTGAGCGAGCACCTGAGTTAAAAAGCACAAGTGATTAAGGCTCGCGCACAGGTCAGCTATTTCCCATCGCTGAAGTAGATTAAATTTGAGAAGCGCATCCACGTAAACGACATATGTTCAAAGCAGACCAATAAGCTCGTGGAAAGGACTGGAAGCGTCGTATAAGCTGTCATTGCTCATCCGCCAGATCATGGGAAAACCGTTATTCAATCACGAAGCAGTATCAAACCGGTCTGTTGGGGAAGTGATAAAACTGTTATGGCCAGGATCGCTATCCAGTTCCTCCTCGTCGATTGGCTAGCAATGATTCCAGTGGCCAGGCGGTATGGATGAAATTGGTCATCAGATGTGAGATAAGCTGTGTTGTGAGCTGAGAAGCATCGCACTTCGCCATCCAGGCTGGATGAGTCCACTTTTGCGTACAGTGAAGCTCGGTTCTCTGCTAACGTTCGTTCATCGTGATCAGGAAAGTGGAGAATGATTGTCCTTTGCCGCTCTTCTCCAGACCGATACGAGGGTTCTTCCATCTTCCAAAACGTTGGAGAAGTCTTATTCTAGATAAGAATACCGATTGGAGAACATTCTCTGCTTGCGCGAGCGGACGGGCACCAGCGTGTTGGCCGCCAGCCGTTGGTTTATTACTGCTTCTGAGAACAGGAACGTCGTGTCGCCATTCACTGTGTCGTGCACCGCCAAGCATCTTGTAGCAAAAGCCTCAGACCAAGACATCATACATCACTCAAAATATGAATACAAGTAGCCATGAATAAATCAAGGTGTTCGTCTCTGCATGATTCGGCGTCTTCAGACAGCTTTGCCAGGAGAAGAATGAACCATTCGAGAGGCTCTTGTTGCAGTACCGGAAGTATCGATGGTTGTGCAAAGGACTTGTTTGACCCGTTTCCCATGCCCTCTATCTCGACAGTGGTCGAGTTTGTCGGAATTGATACAGAGTATCGAGATAAGTGAATGTGATTGAGCATGATGTGGCTTACTCACGGACATCGGATAGTATACTGAATGATGTCACAAACAACTTCCAGGGGAACGCCTATGATGCTATTAAGCAAAAGAAAGTGGATCGGCGCTTCGTAACCAAGGCGACTCTGCACAGGGAACCCTCGGCCGCAGAGATATGCTACACTTTCCTCGAGTTTGGCAAGGAAAATGCTGTTTTCTGGAAGAGCGACTCTGTTATTGCAATCACCTTGAAGAAGATTGTGGAGATATGGAGCAGCGTTCAGAGACATGCTAGAACTGGTCGGTGCCAAACGATGCGTGATCAACCCTCAATGTGAATTCGAGATGTGAGCGTGAATTACCAGGAACGAAATACTCAACTTGTGGATTATGATGAGCGCGCAAGGCAAGATTCTCGCAGCTGAATACGGCAATTCTGATTCTGGAGAGCGGGCGAATTACCCCGCAAATGTGGAAGAGGCAGAACTGCTGCTGATGGTGTCCCCACATCATACACTCTGTTGAAAGAGGGTTCAGCGCCGGATTCGGCTGCTGCTGACAAGTATGGAAAAACCGCCTTGGACAATTACAAGAGGGGCGATCTGCTCTTTACCGTCAAATTGAGAATGGAGCCAAGACGTTCGTAACTCTGCAGCGAGTCACAGGCCCACCTGTCACACTACGCGTATTTGGGCCTTGTATAACAGATCCGCAGTTTGCCTCACCTGGACCTGTTCTGCTGAAAACATGTAGGTAGTGAAAATAAAATAACGAAAGTAAAGGAAAAGTAAACGTAAAATTAAAGTAAAATATTATCAGAAAATTTGGGCTTCTGTTATTTTTTGCTTCCTATCTACATAAATTCGACTATCCTAATGCCCCACTGGGTGCGATCCACAAACATTAGGACAAGGGGGCATTGGGCGCCGCCAAGAGCGCAGAAGGGGGCGGTATAACAAAAAGTTTGAGAACCACGGTTACAGGGGAATTGGTATATAAAAACGGGCTTCCAACAGGAGAACCGTCAGTGTTTCCAGACTTCATGTTTTTTTCGTCGCAGATGGCATGTTGACACTTTGAGTCTATTGCGGTTTATGATTTGAATCGTCGAGCGGACACGCCTTTTATCGGACTTAGCCACGTGATCGTCGCGATACTCTGCCGCGCACTAGGTATAAGTTAGACTACGTTGGGCATAAGTTGTGAACGCCGACAACACGCTAAGCATTTCGTTGGTATAAGTTATCTATGTTATCGAAACGTCTGTGTACGTTACTAATACGTTATGCATACGTCCAACTCGTTAATATACGCCCAAAACTGAAAAAAAATCAATATCAGCGTACGCCAGCGTTTTAGATCAATTTGATACGTTGCATACGCTGGCTAAATCATCAAGGTGTGACAGGGCTTAACCCAGCACAACTTTCACTTCCTTACCACCACCAAATCCAGGTCTGTTCTATGTATCAGTTCTATAGGTAATCTTGGCTTTCCCGCTTTTGAAAGAATGAACCAGCTACAGTCATCCCATCCCATTCCTCACCACCAGCTCCTTCACCTCTCGATTCCTAGTTTCCCAACCAATTTACCAAAACATTCCTCTTCACCTGGCCCCGCTACTCTCACGTGCACGGTAAAGTCCCCACAACATGCACAGCAATGCACTAACCCTAACGCCTATTGTTCTTGCGCTGGAATTATTTTTCTTTCTGCCCAATTTTGTCTTTTTCTCTAGAGACTGTCTGCTGTTGTACTGTTCGATTCCATTGGTTTTGTCCGTGCTAGTTACACGTAAGCTTCATCGGATTGTTAAAAGTGGTCAATTCTTGTGCGTGTCTTCAGTAAACCGAATTGGTCGTCAGACTTGGTGGCCATCATCGCATCAATAGAATTTTTTGAAAATATTTCACAGATTGTATTCTCTAGCAATGTGAAGACCTTTTCTAAGAATACCATCAACATGATACTTCAGATAGCTATATTTTCGATGGATCAGAGCGCTTCAACATTGAAAAGGAGATGTATCTCTGTTAAAATAAAATGGCCAGAATGGCAAACAGAAATTGACCGTTTTTCGTATTGATTCGCTGATGGATTTTGATGGAGAAAACTGAATATTTTCGTTATAGCTCTATCGATTTTGATTTAGAATACATGTGACCAATCCTGTGAACCTTCCGTAGCAAGAAGACGGTGCCAAAGTAATCAATACAATAATGGCTATTTATAATTGCTCCAACTGCCATGTCGACATTCCCTTGTTCGCTTCCAAAGTATTTGATTAAAATTCTGCTTTGACTGATAATGGTCAAATAATGCCATCTCACTAGCAGAACTGAGACAAAATTATGAAAAGTTCTATTGTATTGAAGATCAAAGGTATGACAAAATACTGAAATGTGTTAATGCAGTAAAGGCTCTCTTCCACATATATCATCGTAATATGTCAGTGTCAGTGAAAAACAGTGGCTGAGAGTAAGGATACAAACCTTGATGATTGAGGTCACAGAAAGCCACTGCACTGTCAATCATCTGCAGAGGAACCGCCAGCCATCCTTCAATAAATCTAGGAGGATGTCAGGTGATAATCAGATCCAATTAATTCAGGAGTCACCACAGCAGCCAATTGAGGTTTATCAAGAATTCTGCAGATACAGAAGAGTTTTGTTCATTTACTTCAGTTAACTTCTTCATTTGTCAACATCAAAAATGCTCACAATAGAATATCAATAACATTATGATACTGTTTCTGATGAGAACATTTTCAGGTGAGGTATGATGGAGCCCTGAAATAACAAAAACTTGAAGGCACTCGGTAAAGCGCCATACCTCCTCCGCGCAATGCCTGATCACGAGAACATATCGGACCCAATACATTTTTGAAATATTATGCATACAGGACTATATCGTTTTGTCCCTATCTCTCAATGGTGAAGAATCACTTTGGAAATTAAATAATTATCGAATCCAGATCCAGATTCAGATCTCACCAAAATCAAATCAATTGCGCCTTGTGACACACCCAACCTGTCCACCAGTTTCGTCCGAATCCGTGCACAACTTTTGAGATACTCGTGCGATAATTCATTTTTAGCCTATCTTTCAATGGTGACGACATCATTTAAAAATTACTAGTAGTCGATCCGGATCTGGATCTTCACCAAATCTAATCAGTTCGTCCTTCTCACACATTGAACCTGTCCGACAGAATTCATCCGGATCCGTCAACAACTTTTGAGATATCCAGTACACAAACAGACAAACAGACAGACAGACAGAAGGGGTGAAGACATAAACTCCTTCACCTTCGGTGGCGAAGGTAATAAAGGAATAAAATAGAAGCAAAAGCATCTGATTAAAATGACAAATGTAAAATTAGTTATGATTAAACTAATTCACGACTGGAGTTTCAACCTCACCTTAGAGCAGGTTTATCCAAGGATTGTTCTGCATAGTGTTACGTATGCATGCTTGATAAAAGCCCAAGGCTCATTAGTCGTCCAAGCAGGGCCAATGCTTCAAATGTGCCGTTGCCTGCAAGTTGGAGGGAAGCATCAAAATGATTTCACACCTTTTTGAACCGTATTTGCAGTCGTACCCTTTGCAATGGAAAAGCATCGTATTGTAGTGCACATTGGTTGGGGTAATTAAAAACGTGGATATACTTGCTGCAGCAGACTGCGTGTAAGCGGATGTGTCTGGGTTGTATGGAATGCCGACAGCAGAAAAGGTTTAACATAAACCATGCAGTACGTGTTGCAAAACTGCTCTGCATTTCAATCTCCAATGTGAGCACAATGAGTCTACCACATGAGGGGCACAACTAAGATGAGATTGCAACCAACAAGTAGGATGCAAGTTGTTTGTACACAGATAAATTGCAGAATGAAAACGGTTGATTGTCAATTTGTGTCTTTAGTCAACAAATTATAGTACATACATTTGGAATAGAAATGTAATAAATAATTCTTAAAACGCTACAAGAAGAGATTCTCTCTTTTTTCTAACAGCCACCATTATCCAACCTTCTTGTGGGATCAGCCGGGGGAAGCTCAGCTCGAGACTTCACGAACCGGCTGGCCAGGCCTGACATCTGACTAGTTAGTGAAGAAATTGGAATTTCGCCATGGTGCCTGGGAGAGCTCACCTACTCTTCGCTAAGGACACCATGGATCTTTAATGTCCACCAACAAATTCTGGCAGATGGACCCGTTTACATCCTTCCAATGGATGGTACACATATTGATGAATCACCCTGCGTGTGAAACACCAGAGTGACAAGGAGAGATTCGACAAAATCATTTTTTTTCTTCAAAAGTACGAGAGCCAAAAACATGATTTCCAATTCTGGGCGAAATGTGTGACAGTGGTCCAGGTTACGCAGAAAAGGACAAAAATCTGTTTCAAATTTTGCAGAAACAGGACTATTCCTTGATGGTCATGGAAAAGCTTTTATTTCTTTAATCCATACCTCTGCAACACTTACCATTTCTCAAATTTGAGGCAAAGTTTATGTCCATGTACGTGGAGACTCCATTTGTCCCTCCAGAATTGATACTGCTGCGGCATTGATGTTGTCATGCCTCTCCAAACAGCACATCAGATTCATCTCCACACCATAAGCCCAGGATTCCAACAGGTGTGCCATTCATACTTAGGCTTGGACTCTGTTGATGAAAATTTCAGGTCTCTTGCGTTGATCAACCTATATATTAAGATCAGGAAAAAACAATATCCTTGCTGTTAAAATTTGTTGACAACTCTGTAAATCCGTATTTCATTATAAACAAGTGCCCTCCAAAGTGTCACACTTAACCTTTGCTTTTTTTTTTTTCGACAGAAGTAGATGTACTGTACAGAGTCGGAGAGGAACAGAAGAGCAAGGTTAAATTGACAGTGCAGTAGTGAGGCAGCAATTAGACACAACCAACAAGGGAATAAAATGAAGAAGAAAAAAAGAGAAGAGCGAGAGAGAGAGAGGAGAAGGAGAACACTAAAATTACCAAGAGTCACAAGGTGGCAGTGCACTGAATGCTTGAAGCCTGGAGGAAGAGGAGACAGAACAGCATATAAAAGGTGTTTCCATAGACAATAGAAACGAGGAACAAAGGAGTTGAAGTGTGCAGTCACACTGGATGATGTTGATGTAACCAGGAGAGGGTTACTGGAAGAATACGTGCATCCTGGAGTTGTTGGGAGGGTGGGCGGACTGAGAGGCAGAGGATAATATAGTAGGTAGTAAAAAGAGGTAGTAAAAGTAAAAAGTAGTAAACAAAAACAGACACCACCGACCTACCGAGATGTGAAAAAAACGAAAGTTGTGCTTCTGCCTTGTGGGTGATTCCAATTAGGTTGAGAGCTAAAGATTCCACAGAATCCAGGAGAGACAGATGGGATGCTGTGGCGCAAGCCCAAGGAGAGCAGTTTCCAGTGAACTACAGACAGAGGCCTTGTATACTGTGAGCAGCCTCTGATTTTTCAAGGAAAGTCTTGGATCGACACGAGAATTCCTAGTCTGTGGCTGGCTTTGGAAGCCAGCTTTGCTTTGTGGTTGGCCAGGAGAGCTCATGGCTGATGCCTTGTGGTCTAGAAACTGAATCCTTCAGTGGCTGACCATGGAGTAGGCAGATGGGTTTGTTTGATGATCCTTCTGGAGTGACAGGGTGAGGCGGTGATATTTTCCAGGATTGAAGACATGTTCCATTTTGAACATATTCTTCAAAAACTTCAACAAATAGTGATAAAATTAATGGAGAGGCTGGAGAAGAAGCATAAATGGAATAACAACCAAAATAGATAAATAAGGAGGGTGAGGGAGCAAGGAGAGATGTGATAACCTGAAAACACTGAAAGATGGGCTTCATTTAGGGTTAACCATCTTCCATCAATCAATATCCAAGTTGTTGAGTCTCATTCTTCCCTCCAGCTTTCAAGACAGCTATTCACCACCAACTTGGGTCCACCCTTTCCATACTCATGACCACTTCTACCCTCAATTATCCCATTCCCAAGCACTCCCATTTTCAGGTTATTGTGATTTGTTCCCCGTCCCTCAACACTTTTCGTGTTTAGTTATTGGTTGGTTTGTTCCTTTTCTGTTTCATCCCACTTTCCTGTTACTCATTCTGCTGTGTTTCATTTAGCTTGCGTGCACCTTGTTCACTCCCATGTGCCCTTCCACCCTCCCCTGATCTCACTCTCACTTCTACTCGGCTGTTGGCATTTCCCCCTTTCCATTTTGTCTTCCTTCCATTCTTCTCAAGCTCTTTCACGAGCCTCAATCATCGTACAAATGATGGTAGAAAACATCATGGGTCTGGATGGGTCAATGACCTGAGATGGTGTGAACAGCATTTCATGTTTTATATGTTGATTTCATGAATAGGTGATTTGTTACAAGCAATGTGGCAAATCTCCAGTCAATGTGGCCAACAATGTTATTGATCACATTGCCTGAAGACAGTAAATGAAAAATTGCCATATAGTTAGAGAGCTGGCTGAGCTTCATTCTCAAAGTTGCGCCCAAAAGGTTCGTTGATCTCATTGGCCAGTGATGACCATCCGATTTATAAAAAGTGATTTCTTAAGTGCGGCTTCTTGGGGTTAAGGAATTTGATCCTTCAAGTAAACCCTCGAGCCCTTCCAATCTAAACATTGTGCCCAAACTGCCCCTTCGGTATTTGGACACATAGTGTGAGATGTGTTTTAATTACATTTGTTAAGAAGTTTTAATCCCTGGGGTTAACGGATAAGAAAGGCTAATTAAGGGTTCATTAAGAGTTCAATCTCAATTTGGCGCCAACACCCGTTCTGAATCTCATAAGATTGCTTTACCCATCCACCAACTAATTCATCACTTAAGAACGATTTTTGTCTGGGTTTACGGATAAGAAGGGTCTTAAGGGCTCAGGGTCTTTAAATACCCCTTGGAAAAATAATTTGATTGAGCTGAGCCCATTCATTTACATGACGGGGTCTATAGATAGTACAAAAAACACATAAATTGTAACCATTTAAGAAACCATAGTGTCTGGGTTAATGATAAGAAAGGACTAGTTAAGGTTTATTAGAGTTCAATCTCAATTTGGCGCCCAACACTCGTTCTGATCTCATAAGATTGCTTTACCCATCACAACTAAATTCATCACTTAAGAACGATTTTTGTCTGGGATTTACGGATAAAGAGGCTTAGGGCGAAGGATTTCCAATAGCATCTGGAATACAAATTACAACCACATTCCGAATGCCTGGTTCCATATTGCGTTGTCTTCATCGAAACCGTTTAATGAACGTAGAATATGCTCCGGAGGCGTAGATATAAATTGGAAATAGATGAGAAAATATAAATTTGTGGGACAGGGTTAAAATTTTTCACTTTTTCGAGATCCACTTTACCAGTACAGTCGCATTTTCCGGGCCGACCTTGACAATGAGATGATTTTCAAACTGAGAAATCCTCTACTCATCCGGTATATGCTAAAGTTTTATAACATCGCCGGTGTATCACCGTACAAATAAACAAATAGATAAGACCAGAATAATCTCCACTGTCTTTCGACATGTCTCCCAATGACCAAGCGCCAACAGCTTTAGCTAAGCCCATGTATACAGTAGTAGGGTGCTTAGCCAGCAGACGTAGTCGAAGTGAAACCTGCGCGCACCTCAAGCCTTTCTGGCCTGCAACGAAATGAATCCAGAAGAGTCGCCTGAAATGGCTGCCAACGTGGAGACAGAGACGTCAGCATTTCCACAACACAGAATTTAACTGAGACCAAGAGTCGAGGGTGATTTCTTTTTCCTCTTTACCTTCGTGTCTTTTAGTTTCCATTGCTATACTTGCTGCATGTAATATTAGCATCGCAAATACGATGACAAATCGTCTTTATAGTTTTATCCATCAATTCATGTTCGCAAGATGGCGGCGCCCTGGGAGTGACAAAAACATAGAAGTTCAACCATTCGTGTAACAGGTCTGTCAGATATTTTCAGGTCATGTTATATTTTCACTGAATGACTCTTTGAATTAGTCCTCCATTACTTTTACAGATGATAACCACACTGTTACTGTGCGGTTCAACCACAAGCACTGTATCATCCGCGTTATCCCAAATTAAGCAGGCAAAATCATGAAAATGACAGAGCGAGAAATGGATAACGGTTCGCAAAGCTGCCGAAAGTAGAAGGACAATGACGAAGTTCGCCGAGTCCAAATATCGCCTCGTGATAGCCAACCTGCCAGAAACCCCCGATCAACTCGACGGATCACACGTAAGTGCTATAAAAATTTCACAGCCGTTCCATCTTCAACGCTTGTGCTAATCAACATGAAGCTGTGCGCACTACGCAGCGCGTTCAGCAGCAACGTCACCAACACAGTCGTGCATTGCCTTCTTCCGGCTATTTGTCTAACTTGTGAAAGTGTGTAAATCTCTAAGTGAGGGCGGAAGGAGGGCCTCGGAGATTGTCAAACCAAGGAAGCAGAACAGAAAAAAGGAGGCAGCACAGATCCTAAATGATCTAACGTACTGCAAAAGATAGCTGGTATCGTTTGATCGCAAAAGAGGCGAAGTTTCACCACAGCTGTAGGAATCAGAAGACTCAAAGCTGCGCTGAGATCAAAAACGAAGGATTCCAATTTATCAGAAAAGGCAAAACGTGCCTTCGGCGACATTCTTGCCTATGTCAAGGCAAACGTGTTCTTGTAGTCGTCCAGGTATCTCAAATCCTACTACGATCGGATACTTAGACATTGTGATGAACTGGGAGGAGGTCTTCCATCAGTAGTACTTTATAAACCTCGCTGAGCTTCCTGCGGAAAACATCTTGTTGGAAGGGTGGACCGTGTACACTCCTGGAAGAATAGAAAGTCGGGCGCCATCGTCCATAACAGTCTTTTTAGACTATGCCTCCATCACGGTTGTCTATGATTTCAAATCATGCCGGAAGGCCAGTATTCACGGCGGCATTGTTTGTTGAGGAGGGCATTGAAGGGGGTGGAAAAACACCATTGAATGATCCACTCGATATGGATTCTTGCTTAGAGGGAGGGTAAATCCCCCGAACTGGTTGAAACATTCTATAGAGTTTGTTCGGCGGACCCAACATGGAGGCACATTTCTGAATCGGTAAAGACGTAGAGCACGTGTGCTAGCGAAGATCGCACTTTATTGTTCGCAATGGCAGAGTTATGCCACGAAAACACATCCTGCCTCTCTATGTTGATAAAATCCCTTACCGGTAGCCGGAATACTCACGCGTGCCAACAAATTCGGGTAGGGCATCAGTACAGCTAAGGAAGAAGAGCTGGAGACAGAATTGGCAAGCCGCAATTATGAGAAGGACAAATGCGCTCGACGATGGCACAGCGCACGGTTTGTTGGGTAACAGGCTTGGGATAACTGAACGATAACTTACCCATCACGCTGTCTGGGTCTGAATACGCTCGCATGATACAAATGGGTATCTTATACCAAAATCAGTCCACTTGCTTGTAGAAGAAGATAGAAATCCAGATCCTCCCATTAGGGACTGTTAGTCAGCCCACTGTGACAGCACCAAACTGACCCCTTCAATTCATCGCAGGTCCAGCACGAACGAAAAATGAAGAGGAAATTGGTATTGCCACCCACGGAAAATCCCCCCATATCGAAATAAAAAACGAAGATGGAGTATTGTTCGAACTACTTAAATATCAAACAAGATCTGATATCGATGCTTCCAGACCTGACGCAGCTTGTGCCCGGAAAACTGGACAATATGGATGATGGTCACTGTTCTTCGGAGCGAATGATATGCCGATGTGTCAGGGATGCAAGTTGCTCGATTTCATCAGGAGCGTTGCCGATAGCAAAAACGTGTACTAATGACAAATCTCGACAAAGCCCAACGAAAGGATTGACGTCGTCGCCGACTATGCGTACAGCAAAACGGTGTTGCCGAGGAATGGCGGTCAGATGTATGCTTGGTGTAACTATGACTTGGATGTTGCCAAAAAAAAAGCACACAAAATTCAGGTCATGATCAACGGATTCCGATGATGTGTTCATCATGTTTGGTATGTTTCCACATCCAGCTCTTCCATTTCGAATCCATCCGGAAAGATGATTGCAGAGTCAGGCGACACAGAGTTGTTGATCTGAGTCCGGGGTCTCGCTTCGAATTCCCTCAGAGGACTTATCGACCTGCCTTACCATTTCA
>CM068958.1:143143445-143158942 GCA_035128595.1 Eptatretus atami
ATCTTATGAGATCAGAACGAGTGTTGGGCGCCAAATTGAGATTGAACTCTTAATAAACCCTTAACTAGTCCTTTCTTATTCATTAACCCCAGACACTATGGTTTCTTAAATGGTTACAATTTATGTTTTTTGTAACTATCTATAGACCCCCGTCATGTAAACAATGAATGGGCATCAGCTCAATCAAAATTATTTTTCCAAGGGGTATTTAAAGACCCTGAGCCCTTAAGACCCTTCTTATCCTAAACCCCAGACAAAAATCGTTCTTAAGTGATGAATTAGTTGGTGGATGGGTAAAGCAATCTTATGAGATCAGAACGGGTGTTGGCGCCAAATTGAGATTGAACTCTTAATGAACCCTTAATTAGCCTTTCTTATCCGTTAACCCCAGGGATTAAAACTTCTTAACAAATGTAATTAAAACACATCTCACACTATGTGTCCAAATACCGAAGGGGCAGTTTGGGCACAATGTTTAGATTGGAAGGGCTCGAAGGGTTTACTTGAAGGATCAAATATTCCTTAACCCCAAGAAAGCCGCACTTAAGAAATCACTTTTTATAAATCGGATGGTCATCACTGGCCAATGAGATCAACGAACCTTTTGGGCGCAACTTTGAGAATGAAGCTCAGCCAGCTCTCTAACTATATGGCAATTTTTTCATTTACTGTCTTCAGGCAATGTGATCAATAACATTGTTGGCCACTTGACTGGAGATTTGCCACATTGCTTTGTAACAAATCACCTATTCAATGAAATCAACATATAAAACATGAAATGCTGTTCACCACCATCTCAGGTCATTGACCCATCCAGACCCATGATGTTTTCTACCATCATTTGTATCGATGATTGAGGCTCGTGAAAGAGCTTGAGAAGAATGGAAGAGAACAAAATGGAAAGGGGGAAATGCCAACAGCCGAGTAGAAGTGAGAGTGAGATCAAGGGGAGGGTGGAAGGGCACATGGGAGTGAACAAGGTGCACGCAAGCTAAATGAAACACAGCAAGATGAGTAACAGGAAAGTGGGGATGAAACAGAAAAGGAACAAACCAACCAATAACTAACAAACGAAAAGTGTTGAGGGACGGGGGGAACAAAATCACAATAACCTGGAAAATGGGAGTGCTTGGGAATGGGATAATTGAGGGTAGAAGTGGTCATGAGTATGGAAAGGGGATGACCCAAGTTGGTGGTGAATAGCTGTCTTGAAAGCTGGAGGGAAGAATGAGACTCAACAAACTTGGATATTGATTGATGGAAGATGGTTAACCCTAATGAAGCCCATCTTTCAGTGTTTTCAGGTTATCACATCTCTCCTTGCTCCCTCACCCTCCTTTATTTTATCTATTTTGGTTGTTATTCCATTTATGCTTCTTCTCCAGCTCTCCATTAATTTTATCACTATTTGTTGAAGTTTTTGAAGAATATGTTACAAAATGGAACATGTCCTTCAATCCTGGAAAATATCACCGCCTCACCCTGTCACTCCAGAAGGATCATCAAACAAACCCATCTGCCTACTCCCATGGTCAGCCACTGAAGGATTCAGTTTCTAGACACACAAGGCATCAGCCATGAGCTCTCCTGGGCCAACCACAAAGCAAAGCTGGCTTCCAAAGCCAGCCACAGACTAGGAATTCTCTGTCGATCCAAGACTTTCCTTGAAAAATCAGAGCTGCTCACAGTATACAAGGCCTCTGTCTGTAGTTCACTGGACAACTGCTCTCCTCTGGGCTTGCGCCACAGCATCCCATCTGTCTCTCCTGGATTCTGTGGAATCTTTAGCTCTCAACCTAATTGGAATCACCCACGACAAGGCAGAAGCACAACTTTCGTTTTTTTCACATCTCTGGTAGGTCGGTGGTGTCTGTTTTTCTTTTACTACCTCTTTTACTACCTACTATATTACTTCCTCTGCCGTCTCAGTCCGCCCACCCTCCCCAACAACTCCAGGATGCACGTATTCTTCCAGTAACCCTCTCCTGGTTTAACATCAACAATCCAGGCTGACTGCACACTTCAACTCCTTTGTTCCTCGTTTCTATTGTCTATGGAAACACCTTTTATATGCTGTTCTGTCTCACTCTTCCCTCCAGGGCTTCAAGCATTCAGTGCACTGCCACCTTGTGACTCTTGGTAATTTTAGTGTTTCCTCCCCCTCTCTCTCTCGCTCTTTCTTTTTTTTCTTCTTCCTTTTATTCCCTTGTTGGTTGTGTCTAATTGCTGCCTCACTACTGCACTGTCAATTTAACCTTGCTCTTCTGTTCCTCCTTTCCGACAATGTACAGGTACATCTACTCTTGTCAAAAAAAAAAAAAGCAAAAGGTTAAAGTGGACACTTTTGGAGGGCACTTGTTTATACATGAAATACGGATTTACAGAGTTGTCAACAAAGTTTTACAGCAAGGATATTGTTTTTCCTGTTCTTAATATATAGGTTGATCAAGCAAGAGACCTGAAAATTTTCATCAACAGAGTCCAAGCCCTAAGTATGAATGGCACACCTGTTGGAATCCTGGGCTTAGTGTGTGGAGATGAATCTGATGTGCTGTTTGGAGAAGGCATGAACAACATCAATGCCAGCAGCAGTATCAATTCTGGAGGGACAAATGGAGTCTCCACGTACATGGACATAAACTTTGCCTCAAATTTGAGAAATGGTAAGTGTTGCGAGGAGGTGTATAAAGAAATAAAAGCTTTTCCATGACCATCAAGGAATAGTCCTGTTTCTGCAAAATTTGAAACAGATTTTTGTCCTTTTCTGCGTAACCTTGGACCACTGTCACACATTTCGCCCAGAATTGGAAATCATGTTTTTGGCTCTCGTACCTTTTGAAGAAAAAAATTGATTTTGTCGAATCTCTCCTTGTCACTCTGGTGTTTCACACGCAGGGTGATTCATCAATATGTGTACCATCCATTGGAAGGATGTTAAACGGGTGTCCCATCTGCCAGAATTTGTTGGTGGACATTAAAGATTCCATGGTGTCCTTAGCGAAGAGTAGGTGAGCTATCCCAGGCACCATGGCGAAATTCCAAATTTCTTCACTAACTAGTCAGATGTCAGGCCTGGCCAGCCGGTTCGTGAAGTCTCGAGCTGAGCTTCCCCCCGGCTGATCCCACAAGAAGGGTTGGATAATGGTGGCTGTTAAGGAAAAAGAAGAGAATCTCTTCTTGTAGCGTTTAAGAATTATTTATTACATTTCTATTCCAAATGTTATGTACTATAATTTGTTGACTAAAGACACAAAAATTGGACAATCAACCGTTTTCATTTCTGCCAATTTATCTTGTACAAACACTTGCATCCTACTTGTTGGTTGCAATCTCATACTTACTTGTGCCCCCTCATGTGTAGACTCATTGTGCTCAACATTGGAGATTGCAATGCAGAGCAGTTTTGCAACACGTACTGCATGGTTTATGTTAAAACCTTTTCTGCTTGGTCGCATTCCATACAACCCAGACACACCGCTTACACGCAGTCTGCTGCAGCAAGTATATCCACGTTTTTAAATTACCCCAACCAATGTGCACTACAATACGATGCTTTTCCATTGCAAAGGGTACGACTGCAAAATAACGGTTCAAAAAGGTGTGAAAATCTCATTGATGCTTCCCTCCAACTTGCAGGCAAACGGCACATTTGAAGCATTGGCCCTGCTTGGACGACTAGATGAGCCTTGGGCTTTTATCAAGCATGCCATACGTAACACTATGCAGAACAATCCTTGGATAAACCTGCTCAAGGTGAGGTTGAAACTCCAGTCGTGATTAGTTTATCATAACTAATTTTACATTTGTCATTTTTAATCAGATGCTTTGCTTTCATATTTTATTCCTTTATTACCTTCGCCACCGAAGGTGAAGGAGGTTATGTCTTCACCCCTCTCTGTCTGTCTGTCTGTTTGTCTGTTTGTGTACTGGATATCTCAAAAAGTTGTTGACGGATCCGGATGAAATTCTGTGGACAGGTTCAATGTGTGAGAAGGACGAACTGATTAGATTTTGGTGAAGATCCAGATCCGGATCGGACTACTAGAATTTTTAAAGTGATTCGTCACCATTGAAAGATAGGGCTAAAAATGATATATCGCACGGTATCTCAAAAAGTTGTGCACGGATTCGGACGAAACTTGGTGGACAGGTTGGGTGTGTCACAAGGGCCAATTGATTTGATTTTGGTGAAGATCTGAATCTGGATCTGGATTCGATAATTATTTAATTTCCAAAGTGATTCTTCACCATTGAGAGATAGGGACATAAACGATATAGTCCTGTATGGCATAATATTTCAAAAATGTATTGGGTCCGATATGTTCTCGTGGATCAGGCATTGCGCGGAGGAGGTATGCGCTTTACCGAGTGCCCTTCAAGTTTTTGTCTATTTCAGGCTCCATCATAACCTCACCCTGAAAATGTTCTCATCAGAAACAGTATCATAAATTGTTATTGATATTCTATTGTGAGCATTTTTGATGTTGACAAATGAAGAAGTTACTGAAGTAAATGAACAAAACTCTTCTGTATCTGCAGAATGTCTTGATAAACCCTCAATTGGCTGCTGTGGTGACTCCTGAATTAATTGGATCTGGATTATCACCTGACATCCTCCTAGATTTATTGAAGGATGGCTGGCAGGTTCCTCTGCAGATGATTGATCGTGCAGTGCTTTCTGTGACCTCAATCATCAAGGTTTGTATCCTTACTCTCAGCACTGTTTTTCACTGACACTGACATAATTACGATGATTATGTGGAAGAGAGCCTTTACTGCATTAACACATTTCAGTATTTTGTCATACCTTTGATCTTCAATACAATATAACTTTTCATAATTTTTGTCCATGTTCTGCTAGTGAGATGGCATTATTTGACCATTATCCAGTCAAAGCAGAATTTAATCAAAAATACTTTGGAAGCGAACAAGGGAATGTCGACATGGCAGTTGGAGCAATTATAAATAGCCATTATTGTATTGATTACTTTGGGCACCGTCTTCATTGCTACGGAAGGATTCACAGGATTTGGTCACATGTATTCAAATCAAAATCGATAGAGCTTATAACGAAAATATTCCAGTTTTCTTCATCAAAATCCATCAGCGAATCAATATCGAAAAACGGTCAATTTCTGTTTGCCCATTCTGGCCATTTTATTTTACAGAGATACTACTCCTTTTCAATGTTGAAGCGCTCTGATCCATCGAAAATATAGCCTATCTGAAGTATCATGTTGATGGATATTCTATAGGAAAAGGTCTTCACATTGCTAGAGAATACAATCTGTGAAATATTTTCAAAAAAATTCATTGATCGATGATGGCCACCAAGTCTGACGACCAATTCGGTTTACTGAAGGACACGCACAAGAATTGACCACTTTTAACAATCCGATGAAGCTTACGTGTAACTATCACGGACAAAACCAATGGAATCGAACAGTACAACAGCAGCAGTCTCAGAGAAAATAGACAAAATTGGGCAGAAAGAAAAATAATAATTCCAGCAAGAACAATAGGCGGTTAGGGTTAGTGCATTGCTGTGCATTGTGGGGGACTTTACCGTGCACGTGAGAGTAGCGGAGCCAGGTGAAGAGGAATGTTTTGGTAAATTTGGTTGGGAAACTAGGAATCGAGAGGGTGAAGAGCTGGTGGTGAGGAATGGGATGGGATGACTGTAGCTGGTTCATTCTTTCAAAAGCGGGAAAGCCACAAGATTACCTATAGAACTGGATAACATAGAACAGACCTGGATTTGCGTTGTGGTAAGGAAGGAAAGTCTGTGCGTGGTTAGACCCTGTCAAGCACCACTTGACGTTGATTTTAGCCCACGCGTATTGACAACGTATTCAAAATTGATCTATAAACGGCTGGCGTACGCTGAACCTGATTGATGTTTTTTTTTTTTTTCATTCGTTTTGGGCCTGTTCTTTTATGTTTCCCCTATGTTTTTATTTTAATTCCTTCTTTAAGGTTTATATTTGGACAATTACGACGCGTTCTGGATGTATTTACTGCATAACGTGTTGTAGTAACGTTACCACAGAACCGTTTCGATAAACTTATAGAGGTAAACTATGTCGAAATACCCCAACGCGAATGCTGTATGCGCCACACCAGTACGCGTTTGTTGTCCCGAAACAGACAAAAGCACACCGACCCCGACCCTCTCACGCCACAGAACAAGACACACACAAACCCCAAACAAACACCCCCCCCCCCCAAGCCCCACTAACCATACAAAACAAAACACAAACTGCACCACCCAGAACCCAACAACCAGATTGCACCCTCAAACAACCACCCCAACCAACAGAACCGATCCCAAACCATCGAACCCGGCGCAAACGCACCCGCGACCACCCCTCACCCCAGCGGCAATCAACACCTCAAACTACACAAATTATACGTCCCAACCACCACGTAAGCCAAATAAAAAAATCGCCCGTACCCAGACAACCCCCCCCCCCTACCCAAACCACCCAAGCCACCCCCGCGCGCCCAAACAAAACCCCACACGAAACGTCCCCCCATCGCCCAGCACGCCAGACAACAAGCCCCTAAGTAATCCCCCCCCATCCAAAACCGATCAGCGAAACCCCGGACAATTCCAACCCCCACCCAAAGTAAAACCAAGACACACACCAGCCGCAGCACACCCCCTCACCCAAATCACGAAAATATTATAAAAACACCAGCCAAATCACCCCAACACACCCAACCAAAACCCTTCAGCCCCAACCCAACCACACATCCCCCACCTCAACACCTACCACCACCACCACCCCAAAACCCCACCCACACACACCACCCAAATCCACATCCACACACAACCCCCACACAACGCCTCCACAACACACCCCACACCCACACACCCCAACACACCCACGACCCCACAAACACACACCCACACACACACACACCAACACCCCACAGAAACCCTCAAACAAAATCCAACCGGACCTAAACCCCACCAACAACCCACCCCCAATCACCAGCCCCCCCCACACCACAGGCCACCACCCCCCCACCCACAACCGCCCAAAACCACAGACGACATTACAAATCATCAACCCGCAAATAGCATTCACAGTGTCAAACCATCACCATCATTGGTTACACCCGTAAGAACATTTGGGTCTGGCCTGATGGGTTCTCCATGTGAAGCCCATATCTACCACATATCCCCAATTTCCACCCCTAAACGCTCGGTTTCTCAAAACTTTTTGCCCAAACATACCCTAACAACCGCACACCAGCCCCCCACCACAACTCCCTCAATCTGCACAACACCCCATCTTGAGACCAGCGACCCCCACCCCACCCCACCACACCCACCACACCATCCCACCCCCAACCCCCCACACAAACCCACCCACCACCCAACCAACCCGCACAAATGTACCCCCCCCCCCCTTGTCTTCGTGTCGGTCGAGCATCCCCACCAACCCCAACACACACCACCACCCAACCCACCCCCACGCATGCCAACCCCCCAAGGATAACCCTCCACCACCACACCCCAACCCAACCCCCCCACAAGAGCAACAATACGCTCATAACCGATCCACTCGCCACCCCAAACACTTTATGAAATGAGAATACCGAACGCCCAACCAACACCAACCCCCCACCACACCACATAAAGAACTGACACAAATATTTTCAACTCACACCACCACCCTGCCCCCCCACGAAAACATCCATACTAACCCCTTTTAACTTGTATGTTTTACTTTACTTTTTCCTTTACTATCATACCTAAAATAATCTTCATTTCCCAATCCACTACCTCACCACACCACATGCTCCCCCAAACCCACTTCCATGACCACGCACAGATCACCAAGCCCCAGCACCCACAGCACGATCCAGGTCACCCACAGAGGCACAATCCACTAGCGGCACACCCCCACCAACCAACCAATCCAAACAACTCCCCTGATCACCCCCCCAACAAATTCACCACACACCGGCCCCAACCCAATACCCCCAGTCTCCAACCAGCTTGCCGATAGACAAGCCCACCCCAGAAAGTGCTCCGCCGGACCCCCACCACACCTCCCTCCACAACCTAGAGTCGCCCCACTCGACCCCTGACCCAACCCCCAACAACAACCCAACACACCCCAGACGGCATTCAACCCACACCCACTCACCCCACCACGACCACACGCACCGAACACACCAAACGCTGGCCCTCCCACCCCACAATAGCTCTAGCTACGAAGCACCAACCGCCCCCCCACTCACCCAAAAAACCCCAAAAGCCCACACACCCCCCCCAAACCCCACGCAACCAAACGCGCCCCCAACCAACGACCACAACCACCCCCCCCCCCCACAAACCCCCCCCGGACCACTATACCCCCCCTCCAGATGATGCGCAGACTCCATCCCATCGCCCCTAAACACAACCCTCCTAACCCCAAAAAAACAAAGGTCCAAAGCGTGATCAAACATGGGCCGCCGCCCCGAACAACCAATACACCAAAACCCCCAAAAATCCACCGCTATCCTCCCAACACCCTTCGCAAACCACGACCACCCTACCACAACCCAACCGCTCAAACAGACCACCAACCCACCAAAGGCACCACCCCAAGCCACCATCACACAAATGAAGCAAACCTCAACTCAAAACACCCAGAAACACACAAAAAAGCAAAACCCACAACCACACAAACTCAGAACTCAACACCACCTTACCTTCAATTCAACACAAAAAACGACGAAAACGAACAGGACACAAACTACCCAACAAAGAAATACAACACAACCAAACTCAGATGCAACGATGACCCAAACCACACCCACGCAAATCCTCACCCTCACACCCTCTCATCCACCACCCCACACACCCCCAAGCCGCAAAAACAAACACACCACGCCCACCAAGATCCACACACAACACCCCCACACACACTAAATCACCCCAGTAGACACACAAACAGCCGCAAAAACACAAGCTCCACACCGGGGAAACCCACGCCCGTCAAAAACACCCCACCACACACGTCCCCCCCACAACAACGCAACCACAAACACGCCCCCCCCGCCTCCACCAAAAACAACCCAAACCCAAACACCACCCCCCACACCCCCACCACCAGCCCAACTCACCCCCCCCCCAACCACAGCGGAACCCGCACCCACCCACCCACTACCGAAAAGAAGAAGCACCCCACACCACACAAACAAACACCCCACGCCACCACACACAACACGTTCCCAACCAAACAACCTCAACACAAACCAACCAAAATATACACCACAACCACCCAACAAAAAAACCAACCCAAAAATACAAAATAGCCAAATAACAAAGAAAACCAAAATACAAAACAACCCACCACACAAAACCACCCAAAACCACAAACCAAGACCACAACACCATAAACCCCAAACACAAAACTCAAACAAAAACACTAAAGACAAACACATCAACCAACAACTCACTGAAATAAAACACCCCCCACCCCACAACCGAGCAATCCAACCCCCAACCCCACCCACACCACTCCAAACCCCCACACCACACACCCCCCCAACCCCAAACAAAAAAAAACAAACAACAAAACCAAAGACAAACACACCATACAACCCAAAACCCAAAAAAAACCCACAATCAAACCCCAGAATAGCGACTCCACAACACCCTCCCCACACCCACCTTCCATCCGCCAAAAACCACAACCACTCCCACACCCCAGCCCCAACAAACACCCCGCTCCCCCAGAAATCCACACAGACAAAGTCCTATAGCCGCCAGCCAAAGCCCCCACTCTCTTCCCCCACACACCTGCACTCCACCCCCAAAAAAAAAACAACACCCCAACCAAAGACCGCCGCAATTCTTGGACACCCACTCATCCGACACAACCACAAACACACACTCACCCAATACAATAACACCCAAAAAACCAACATGTCATCCAACACTGCCAGTTAAGACAATCCACATATCCACACCCAGCGCAAAACTCCTAATTACCACAAAAATTTACACATTAATTCACGAAAAACAATCTCAACATCAAAAAATACGAAACCTGTCACGAATATTGAAATGAGAAAAAAACGAGAAAAAAAAAAAACATAAAAAAAAGAAAAAACAAAAATAAAAAAAAAACACAAATTAGAATCAGAACGCAAAAAACGAACAAATGCCTAAAAAAACAAAACCGACAAGCCGGCACCCCAAACAAACAAGCCACACAGAGCATGCCAAAACAAAAACCACAAACCGACCCCATAAAATCTAGCATGTCTCTGAAACGCTAGCATCCAACAATACTCCCAACAAAACTACCACACACACTCCTCTCAACTCAACCACATCACACCACAGCCTAGACATAAATAGCAAACATAAACGACAACAAGCCACTAACAAAACTCCAAACGCTTAACCAACCATCTCAAAAGAGAAAACACCCCAAAAGCCAAACTTCCCTTTGACCCACACCACAACCAGCCAACCGGCGGAAAACCACACAAAAACAGAACCGGTCCACCCCCAGCTTGCAAAAACCACGCGCGTTACCAATATCTCTCACCCACCCGAACCAAAAAACCACACAAACCCCAAACCAAACAAAACCACCCAAAAACGGAACACCCACGCATAAACGCAAAAGAATAAAACTACATTCCCCAACCTCGCCATGCCAGCACACACACCCGCTGTCGCCCCACACCACAACCCCCAACCTTCACAACGGCCTTACACCACCACACAGAAACAAACCCCCACCCCACAAAAAACCCAAACCAAGCCAAACCCCCACACCCCCCCCAAAAACGAACGCCCGCCAATCACCCATTTCTACTCATGCCACCAAGCACCCACCCACAGACCCCCCCACACCAACTCTACTAATCCCTCGCACAACAACCCAAAACAAACCACAACAAACACAGACACACCACACACCCCGGGCACGCCACCCACGACACCCTTTCCAAAATTAACACTTCAGCATCGTCCGAAAACCCCCCAACCACCCACGCCGAAACAACAACCAGCACAACAACTACCACACCCCAAACAACCACACCAAAACCCCACAATCACCCACCACCAAACCCACCACACACACCCACCCCCAACCAACCCCACCCCCCCACCCAACAAACAAAAACACCCCCAAACCCACACAACAACCACCAAAAACCAACCCCACACCACCACAACCAACAAAACAAGAATCTACCAAAAACCGGGATGGCAAATGTCACATATCCTACTGACGCACGATTTACAACACGACAACGCCTGTACGAACGAACCACATCACTAACTTCTTAAAAAAAAAATGGCTAAAACATATAGTCACCCTGGAGTTGTTTGTTGACATCATTCAGTATACTGAATATGTCCGTGAGGTAAGCCACATCATGCTCAATCACATTCACTTTCTCCGATAACTCTGTATCAATTTCCGACAGAAACTCGACCACTGTCGAGAAGAGGGCATGGAAACGGGTCAAACAAGTGCCTTTGGACAACCATCGAACTTCGGTATGCAACAAGAGCCTCTCGAATGGTTCATCATTCTCCTGGCAAAGCTGACGAAACAGCCGATCATGCAGAGACGACACCTTGTATTTATTCACTGCTTTGATTACTATTTTGGAGTGATGTATGAATCTGGTGCTGAGAGCTTTTGCTACAAGATGCTGGCGGTGCTCGACACAGTGAATGGGACGGACGAACACTGTTCTTCAGAAGCACAATATAACCACGCTGGCGGCCAACCATCGCTGTGTGCCCGTCGTGCCGTCGCGCAAGCAAGAATGTTCTCCATCGGTATGTTCTTATAGTAAAGTACTTCTCCAATTTGGAAGATGGAAGAACCCTTCGTATCGGTCTGGAGAGAGCGGGCAAACACAATTCTTCCACCATTTCCTGATCACGGATGAAGCGAACGTAGCAGAGTACACGAGCTTCACTGTCACGCAAAGTGGACTCATCCAGCTGGATGGCGAAGTGCTGCTTCTCAGCACTCACAACACAGCTTATCTCTACATCTGATGACATTTCATCAATCCGCCTGGCCACGGAATCATTGCTGAGCGCAACGACGAGAGAACTGGATACGGATCCTGGCCCATAACAGGTTTATCACTTCCCCAACAGCCGGTTTGATCAACTGTTCGTCGATTGAATACGGTTTTCCAGATCTGGCGATGAGCAATGACAGCTTATACGACGCTTCCATAGCCTTTATCCACGAGCTTTTGGCTGCTTGAACATTGTCGTACCGTGGATCGCTTCTCAAATTTATCTTTCAGCGATTGGAAATAGCTGACCTCTGCGCGAGCCTATCACTGTGCTTTTTACTCAGGTGCTCGCTCGTCGAGATGGTTTCATTGCTTCATTGGACAGCGTGATACCACACAACACAATCGGTAACTGCGTGTTCGTCAGGGATGGAATGAATCCATACTTGATGTATTCAACGAATACTGACGACATTTTCTTCGAGGCCGACATCTCTTGAAGCCGACCGGACGTGAAGCTTTTTTAATAAACGAAATCAATACGCCAAGATGTCGAAAGACTAACACCAGTGATAAGGCCAAACAATAATTACATATTTCCGGTCTCTGGTCAGGGCGCGCATCGATTTTCACCGTGCGTCAAAAAAAAATTTTTCTTCACATTTCAACGGTAGCTACAACAGCGCGCGCCTACAAACACAATGCCGCGCCGCCTCAGTACTCGCGCCTCGCTGGAATTGCGCTGCGCGGATCATAACACATGTATATGGTATTCACACCATGTGTGTATTAAAAAAAACACTGACTTGCATTGTTGGTAAACAAGTCTGTAATATGCTTGAAGAACTTAAGATTTTCAGAATAAATACATTTAAAATGTGTTCATTATTTACAAAAGGCCTACCTGTCCCATTGCCTGTTTTTAATTTATCTCTGGACGGCGCCACGGCAAACGAGGAGGACCGCAACGGCATTGTATGGCCAATTTGCCGAATGGCGCGGTAACCTGTTCAGACTGCAGGAGCCCAATGAGCGCTCCTAATCGCCGCTGCTCCTCTAAATCGCCAGTGCCCCCCAAATCATTGCCAGCGCCCCCCTACCACTCTGAGTCTGGAGCGCCCCCCTGAAAGTTCCCAGCGCCCACTGGGGGTGGTAGGACACTACTTTGAGAACCACTACCCTAAACGCTGCCAATACGCCATTATACGTAGCTGTAAGTTAGAAACCGTTCAGTAAATTCTGTGTCGTCCGGAAGACTCAAATACGTCAATATGCGTTGGAGATACGTTACACATAGGTTCAAAGCACGTTACTCATAGGTTAGAAATAAGTTTCGGGGTAACGCTAAACATTACCTCGACGTTATTTCGACTTATGAGAACTTACAAGTAACGTGTTGTCAACGATTGCATAACGTGGCTACAACTTATGGCCAGCGTATCGGAACGTGTCGAGTCATACGCTGGCATACGTCAAAATTTTGAGGTATGCAAAAATTTGTTGACGAGCTCGGCGTACTACGACGTATGCCAGCGTGCTTCAGCGTGCTCTAACGTATAACAAAACTTACCCATAACGTATTCGACGTGTGCCAGCGTATTCGCCAAATTTTTCATACGTCGCATACGCTGGCTTAACGTCAAGGTGTGACAGCCCCTTTAAGGATTGTAATGCAGGGAAATGTGTGAGGAAACATCTTCATAGGGTGCAAGGAGAGGTGAGGACCAGGTCAGAGCAACTTCAGAAGAAGTGGGAGGTTTGGAGGAGGAGTGGAAATAGTATACAGAGGCATTTAGGAGAATTTCAGAAGTTTTGTGTGGAAGACATCAGGAAACGCTGTGCATCATTGAGGAATAAAAACCAGGTAGTGGACGGAGAAGTAGCAAAGGCATTTGTGGAAAGTTGGATGTTTGGAAAAGGATAGAGAAGATCAAGATAGAGGGAGGCAGCTGGATGCAGGGTTGCTGCACCTGCATGGGCAAAATAAGAAATCAGCAAGGAGAGTTGTGGATAAGGCAAGGAATGATATGGAAGAGGTGTACAACAGGTTGGAAGAGGATGGTGGGAAGAAGATCATCTATAAATTGGCTTTGATAGGGATGAGGATAGTAAGGACATGGAAAAGGGTTGGTGGCGGGGGGAAGCAGCGAATAAGGATGGTGGCAAGAGGGTAGTGACAGAGAGGGGGCAGTGTTTAAAGTGTAGGAAGGATATTTCAAGGAGCTGTTGATCTGCTGTTAAACTGGGGAGGAAGCAACAGCAAGCTGGATCTACCATGTTATGTAGAGGGGAAAGTTGAGTTGGTGGAGATCATGGAAGAGGTGCTGCAGATGGCATTGAAGAGCATGAAGAAGGAAAGAGCACTAGGCATTGATGAGGTGTGTACAGAGATAATTGTAGTGGGAGAAGTCGGAGTCAGTTGGACGAAGAGGCTGTTGAATATATGTATGAGCGATGGTTCAGTAACGGGGATTGGAGGACAGGGTTAATTGTGCCAATATGGAATGGGAAGGGCGATGTTCGAGATCTGGGGAAGTACAGGGGCATTATGCGCCTTAGTGATGTCATGAATGTGCTGGAGAGTATTCTGGATGGGAGGATAAGGAAGAGTGATGAGATGGAGATCGGAGAAGAGCAGTCGGGGTTTAGAAAGGATAGGGGATGACGGATGGGATGTCTGCGCAAAGCCAGCTGGTGGAGAAGAGGTTGGAGGTGCAAGGTGAAATGGCATTGGAATTTATGGACTTGGAGAAGACCTATGACACTGTTCCAAGAGAGATAGTGATGGTGACTCTGGGATGGATGGGAGTTCTGGAAGCAGGTTAGGTTGGTGGAAGGGATGCACAAGAGAAGGAAGGAAAGAGTTTTGGTTGGTCCTAGGATGTCTGACTAGTTCAGTGTGAACATCAGTTTGAGGCACAGAAGTTCTCTCAACCCACTCATGTTTATCATGGTGATGGAGCTGGAAAGCAGGAAGATAAACATGAGGAGTAGTATGGGGAGGATGTTGTATGCAGATGATCTGGTTGTTGTGGTGGAGAGTGGGTGGGAGATGCATGAAGTACTGGGGAAGTTGAAGGAGGTATTTGGGAAGCATGGACTGAAGATGAGTATGGAGAAGACTGAGGTGATGTGGGTTGGGCAGCAGAGAAAATAAATGAATATCAGGTTAGAAGGGAAGGATATCAGGCAGGCATATAGATTTGAGTATCTAGGGGGAATCGTGACCAGGGATAGTAAATCCAAGGCAGAGGAGGATTCAGGTGGGTGTGAATGCATCGGGGTGGAGGGATTAATGGCAGACAGAAAGATATCAAGATTGAAAGGGAAGGTTCTGATGTCATGTGTAATGCCAGCCTACATTTACTGTCTGGAAACAGTAGCATTGACAGAGAGGAGACAACAGATTCTGCAGATTTGCGAGAACAACTGGGTCAGGTGGATTGTGAGAGTGAAGAGGGGGGCAGATGGAGGATGGATGAACTGAG
>CM068958.1:143161093-143174314 GCA_035128595.1 Eptatretus atami
TGAGTGTGAACTGGTTCACACGGGTTCGAACCAGTTCATACATTGTGGATCGCCGTGTCGGTATTTGGCACAGCCTTTCTAATTCTAAAGCACTCCCAATTCATATAAAGAACGAATTGGCAATTGCTTAAAAAAACTGCCACAAGGGCAAATTAAAATTAGATTACTGGTACAGATGCTTGATCCCCATGAAATATTGGCACCAACCATGTGGCGCTATATGATCCACATTTACAGAGAGTAATTGGGGTGCTCCCTCCACCTTGACTTCTCTCCCCCAGATATGCTACACAGACAGAAACCCCTACTTGGGTACCCTGAGGAACATGTAAAATTTTGGTTGGTTTTGGTTTCGTAGTCTTTTATTTTTTGAAGCATATCTATCTATAATTCCAGCAATCTCTGTGTGTGTGTGTCTGTCTGTTTGTCTGTCTGTCTGTCTGTCTGTCGCGACTGCGCACCGCGTTTCTCGAACGCCGCCGTCCGATGGATGAAACTTGCCAGGAATATTGCCGGGGACCCGCGGGTGCCTTTTCGAGGTTTAGATGTCGATCGCGACGAGCGGTTCCAAGTTACGGCCATTTATCTGTCGACCATGACAAGACACGGGCTATGACGTCACGAATGACTCACAATTATGTTTATTTAATTTATTCATTTAAAAAAAATTTTTATTTGCACGGATCGACGGTCCAGCACATGATTGAAACTGCCAGAATATTGCGGGGCCCGCGGATTGCTTTCAAGGTTTGATATATCGGACGAGCGGTTCCAAGTATACGGCCATTTATCTGTCAACCAATGACAGGACACGGTGCTATGACATCACGAATGACATCACAATTATTGTTGTTTATTTATTATATTTATTTATATTATTATCTTTTGCACCGATTGAAACTTGCCCAGGAATATTGCTGGGGACCCGCGGATGTGCCTTTTCGAGGTTGAGAGAGAAGAGAGAGGCTGCACATACTGGCACGCACCTACGGGCCGCCCCTACGGGCCCAGTATAGTGTAAATAAAGAAGGGAACAAATTCAGTTTTATAGTGTGCCTTTTGTTTGGTGGAACCAGAGAGCATGATAATATGTGTGAAAGTGAAAGGCCGTACAACAAATTTACCTTGCTATTCTTCAGTGTCTGGAACTCAACAAGTATGAGCCACAGTCTTCAGAGGAGCAGCTGATCATACGTTCGCATGAGCTTCTCAGCACCAATTCTCTGTGGGGAGCACTTGTGTTTGAGGGCCAATCAGGTGGCAGTGAACCAGGTGCTGGGCCTCATGTATCGTACAAAATCCGAATGGATACTGACTCTGTTGAGCCAACTCACCATATCAGGAGAAGGTAATTGCATGAAAAAACATGTTGGGATGGATTCCCCAAAAAACAACCAAACAAGGTAGGATACCACAATATGACACCACAATCCTTTTATGGATTGCCATACCGACATATTTTGACATTTTTCATAATCAATCTCACAAAAAAATATATATTTATTTTGTGTGCAGCACAAGGCTGCGGGGTGGCATCTTTGGGTGAGGGCACAGCTGTGCTGCTGATGCAATGCCCTCTGCAGTTTAGGACAGGAATTTTCTAATTTTTCCAGGGTGTCGCCGATAGCTCACCTACTCTTCGTGAAGGACACCGTGGGATCTTTAACAACTTCCAACTGATGCCTTGGTAGCAATGGCGATGCAGCACAGCCTTAACCAGTTGAAAGCATGAAAATCATGACACAATGATAAGTGGGTGCCAAAAACAGCAAACAAACAAACTATTGCCAGAAGATGGGGTGCCCAGTTTAACATCCATCCAATGGATAGCGCACACACTGATGAATCACTCTGCCCGTGAAACAACAGAATGACAGTTAATAAATGAGTGGAGATTCAAACCCTGGCTGCACAGCTTCGAGGCGAGTGGACGTACATCTAGGCCACCCTTACAGCCCACAACCAATGTAATACACAATTGCATCAACCATCACTACACATCTACAACTTCTTCAACCCCACGGCTTTATGAATGGATCATACGGGACTGAACCCCAGGGTGTTATTGACAAAAGTGTTATGGGAATGAAGGGAGTGGTGGTCTGTGCACCATGGCCAGAGATATTTGAACTGTTTCATTTCAGCAGCCTGTGCATAAATAGTCTTTATTCAGTACCCTTGGTCCTCACACTGAGCTCCAGTATTCGGAGCGATGTTGATGGCGAAGGAAGAAACAGAATGTCCTCCTGAGGACAGGAACACTTGTGAATCACACACACACACACACACACACACACACCACACACACACACACACACACACACACACACACACACACACACACACACACACACACACACACACACACACACACACACACACACACACACACACACACACACAACATACAACACACACTGTGCACTGATTTGCAGGAAAGAAGCACTGGGAGTCAACAACACTGTTTGATGCATCACACAATCAAGAATCCACGTTGTCTTGCAATCCACTTCGCAATCCCTATTGCTTTCAACAGCAGATTTTACGGTAGAGATGATTACAATTACAGTATTACAGAGACTGAAAAATCAGTGTCCAAGGGGTTTTGGCGGGATTTGAGTGACTGTTGCCCCTGATCCAGGTGAGCTTCAAATGCGCTATCCCATTTTTATAAGGAACTAGACGAGCCGTGAACACGTGGGTTCCCGTGTGTGACAGCGGTTGATAAAAAAAATCATTTCAAAAAACAAAAAGAGATAGCTCCGAGCGAAATATACAACTTCTCCAACCTACTTACTACTCCTAAAATTGGTTGTTTGCATTGATCAAATACTCCCGAAGAGTACTTGACTGAATCGGGAATTGATTTTTTAATAATTTTTTTTCGTTGCCCGATTTGAACGAAACTTGATATTGCGCGTCAATGTGAAAAAAAAAATGGAGAAAAGAAAGTCAAGAAGATTTTGTGTGTAATCTTCTAAACACAATTTTATTTATTAATGAACACGAAAGTATTATCAAATGACGATGTTTATTTTATGCTTAAAAGAAATCGTTCTTTGTCAATACTAAATGTTTGAGATTTTTAGATCTCGTGAGGATCTCTAAGTCTTACTCGCGTTGTTGTTCTTCATCTTCTTCTTGTGGACTTTTTTGTTTCACAGCTACATTTTTCATCGAAACTTCTGAAACTTGGCATATATATGTAAAAATACCCTGCGCAGACAGTAACCATCTCCGATTTTGAAAATTCTCCTAGAAAAAAAGTTATGACGTCAAAATATCTCCGCTAATGGAAATCGCCTAAAAAAATTATCTCCGAAACTAGGCAAGCTTATTGAATTCTGTTTGTGGGAATCGAACAGGGCATTAGCAGAGATGAATTACCGCACATATGATACATCACTATGACGTCATATCAATTTTTATGACGTCATTCCTATTTTTGACATTTTTTGGTTTCACACCCAGAGTTTTCATCGGTTCTTCGTGAAACTTGCCATGTATATGCAGAAAGCCCACACGCAGGCAGTAACCATCTCCGATTTTGGAAATTCTTCCTGAGAAAAGTTGACGTCATAATATCGCCGCATATGGAAATCGCCATATCATTATCTCCGAAACTAGGCAAGCTGTTAGATTTTGTTTGCGGGAATCAAGCCGGGCATTAGCACAGATAATTTATCGCAAACCTGATACATCACAATGACGTCAATATTCGTTTTTATGACGTTATCATTAAGAGGACGAGGATCTTAGCTCATTTGAGCTTGTTTAATAAATCATTTGAAGAAAACAAAAAAAAGATAGCTCCAGCCAACTATTACCACTGAGGTTGTTTGCATTGATCAAATACTCCCGAAGAGTACTTGACTGAATCGGGAATTGATTTTTTAATAATTTTTTTCCTTGCCCGATTTAAACGAAACTTGATATTGCACATCAATGTGAATAAAAAAAACGGAGAAAAGAAAGTCGAAGAGATTATTGTGCGTAATCTTCTAAACACAATTTTATTTATTAATGAACACAGAAGTATTAGATCAAAATGGCGATGTTTATTTTATGCTTAAAAATAAATCTGTTCTTGTCAATACTAAATGTTTGAGATTTTTAAATAAATATAATTTGAAGAAATCAAAAAAAAGATAGCTCCAGCCAACTATACTGCTGAGGTTGTTTGCATTGATCAAATACTCCCGAAGAGTACTCGACTGGAATCGGGAATTGATTTTTTAATAATTTTTTTCGTTACCCGATTTTAACGAAACTTGATACTGCACACCGCAGGCGAATGGTGAGTAAGGTGGCCCAAAAATTTTTGTGCTATGTTGTACCGTTTTGATGTATTTCAGGAACATACATACATACATACATACATACATATATACAAGATGAGAGTTTTAGTAATGTACTAGACGACCCGTGAACCCGTTGGGTTCCCGTTGTGACAGCGGTTGATAAAAAAAATCATTTCAAAAAAACAAAGATAGCTCCAGCGAACTATACTGCCGAGGTTGTTTGCATTGATCAAATACTCCCGAAGAGTACTTGACTGAATCGGGAATTGATTTTTTAAATAATTTTTTTAGTTGCCCGATTTTAACAAAACTTGACACTGCACACCGCAGGAGAATGGTGACTAAGGTGGGCCAAATATTTTTGCGCTATAGTGTACAGTTCTGGCTGTATTTCGGGAACATACATACGTACGTACGTACGTATATACATACATATATGTATACAAGATGAGAGTTTTAGTAATATATCGATAGAAGATAGATATCCATCCAGAGACACCTCAAAAAGCTCAGTAAAATATGTGGCATTATTTTTGTCTGGTGTTTCTATTTTTTGTCCAACCCTTCACTTTTTTGTCCAAGATAGTTCAAGCAGTCCATTATACATTTTGTAAAATGATATTTATTTAATTGATCCTGCCTTACATATTTAGCATGCACTTATGCTGATCTTGTAGACCTGAGACACGATCATTCAACCTTCATTTTTTTGATAAATAAATATCTCCAAGACGAGTCACTTGCTCATTGCTTGAAAGCTGCTAACTCAAGTGTGACTTGTTGGTTTTTCCACCAGGATCTGGACTTCAGAACCTCGCAATCACTCGCTGTATCTGAGTAAAGGCTTTGCATACCTGCAGGACATGTTGGACAGTGGAATTTCAAGGTTCCTCAGTCACAACGACATTGGAAGTGGACTCTATGTGCAGGGATTTCCACACCCATGCCATGTGAATGACAGGTATGCCTCGAGAAGAATTCTTGACTTTCAGGACTGTCAGTATCAGAGAAAGTTTGTAAAAAGAGCATTGCAAATTGTTTAACTGGTCAGGATTGTGGATGGAATATAGGGGCAGGAATTTCTCCCAACATGACAGCTCTTGCAGGACTAGATGGTACAGGTGGTGGAGCTGAGAGATATAGCAGCAGCGATGGATAGTTGCTGTAGTACATTCTGCACATAACCCACACTGCAAGCACTGAATGCATATGAGACAGACAGTGGAGTGAGTGTTTGAGAGCAGGACAAATATGTCTATTCTCAGATATAAAAGCTGTCGGGGAAGGTATTATGTGTATGAATATTAATTTGAGGTGAAAGAGCACAAGATGAGGAAGAGTTAAAAGAAATTGAAGAACTAAACTATTTGGAAAGGGAAACAAAACATGTTTGATGCTTGATGAATGAAGATTGTGTCTGAAAGCAAATTTTAATTTGCACAGGGAAGTCGCAATGATAATATTTTTTTTGAAACCAGCAACCGAGACTAAGTGTCGAACTCCATGTTTGACAGGTTCCTAAGATCCCTCAGCCACTCTCTGCCCATGTTCCTCACACTGGCGTGGATCTATGCTGTCGCTATGACAACACGTGCCATTGTACAAGAGAAGGAGGCGCGCCTGGCTCAAATGATGATGATGATGGGACTGAAGGAGACTGTGCATCGTATTGCCTGGTTTCTGAGCAGTTTGGTGCCCTTCCTTGTTAGCTCATCACTCCTGCTGCTGGTTCTCAAGGTGTTAATATGTACTTTGTTATCTCTTATACTTTTTGAACTTCTCGTATTTTTCTCCTATTTCTTACTTTTTTTTTCGAGATTACACACAATAATCTTCCTATTTCTTACTTCTTGAAATAAGCAAATAATAGACAAACAAACAATGATAAATAAAAATACCAAAGCTCAACTTGAACAGCTTTTGCAGATTCCAACTGACCTTCGAGTTTGTTGGTTGTAAGTACACGCTTCCATGATTCAATACATTCAGTGCAAAAGCACAAGAACATTTTTTTTCACTTGTGTCAAGTTTAAATATGTTTGAACTTCTATATACCTGAGAATTGCTGTGCAGTTGATGTGAAGCCTCAACTCGTGTGTCTTAAGAAGGACATGCTGTTATTGTAACGACAGTTAACACAGTATAAGAGGAACAATTGCATAACTGCTGGATCTCCCCAGGTGTGAACCCGACTGTTCGTAAGCGTCAACTGTCTGCGATGAGAATTAAAATAATCCGAGACAGAATTTAGTTTTCTTTATTAACTCATGACATATGAACAGTGCTGTTAATTCTCTATCTAATAATACGCTTGTCTGTCCGTCTGTCTTTATGTAACATTCCGTTCCACCCATTCATGAGACAGTTCGCTACTCCAACCACAATTTCAACTTGGAAAAAAATAATCTTGTGGTCACCATGTTCGTGCTTACTGCAATGGGGTCTTCGGAGCTGTCATATTCACAATCGCCATGCCCTCGCTATAAGTTTTGCCTTCATTGTAAAACAACCAAAGCGACTGTTAAAAGGATTCCGATAGGCGTCACTTGAGGCAGCGGTCTGTTGTCTATACACCACCCAAATAACTATGTGGCATTCTCTCAAGCAGGGCTTTCACCACAGTGGTTACGTTGGTCGTTTCTATTATTTCTGTCTATTTTCTCTTTCCGCGTGCATATTTTGTGGGATTGTGAATTGTACAGGCGACCGTGACGGGTTTCTCTGAAGTCGGTGATAGCATGATAAGGGACGGGAAAGCGTTAAATATTCCACTGTTTCGATGTGGGAATGCCCATTTACTTTTATGAGTGGGAGGGCGGTGAGGTGTGGAGCACAGAGCTGTGGTTTGGAGGGGAGGGGAGAGCAAAGATGGGGCAAAGTTGGGAAGGGGAGGTTCAGGATTTATGGGGGAGGTTGAGGACTTATGGTGTAGGGATTGAGGAATTGTGGTGCGGGAAAGATAGGAGGGGACTTGAAAGCTTGGAGTGGGGAGGGTATTGATGCCTTAGGATTGGAAGAGGGAGGTTGAGGATCTGGAGTTTTGGGACCAGAGGGGTTGATGACTTGTGGTTTGTTGAAGCGGGAGCGGGGGAGAGTTGAGGATTTGAAGTCACATTTTACATTGCGCGGATGTTCTGTGGATAGCCGCTAGTCTATATAATACTACTCTTGTTCGTCGGTCTGTTTGTCTGTATAACATTCCATTCCCCCCATTGGTTGGATAGTTCATCTGACTCCACACACAATGTCAACTTGAAATAAATCATACGGTCACTATGTTGGTCCTTACTGCTATGCAGTCAAAGATATCTTTGGAGCTGTCATATTCAAAATTGTCATGCCATCCATCAAAATTTTCCCGTCATTGTAAAATGACCAAAGCTACAGGTAAAAGGATGCCAAGAGGCATCACAAGCATTGTGAAGATCAACCTCAGCGATCGAGGCAGTCGAACAGCTTTTGCTTTGGAGTCAAACAGTGCCCAAAGAACGATGTGGCATTCTCAAAGCAGGCTTTTACCACAGAGGTTACACAGGTCCCTGCTATTATTTCTGACTATTTCCTCATTCCACATACTGTATTTTATGGGATTGTGAATTGGACAGGTGACCATGACAGGTTTCTGTGAAATCAGTGAGCTCTATCCTTTTAAATGCTGAGCATCAATAAAGGAAGGAGGATTTTAGTCTTTGGTATGACTCGGTCCTCATTCAGGGTTTGAATAACTGACCTCCCATATTCAGAGCAGATGCTCGAACCATTACACCACAGAGGCTGGTAATGATGCTGTGCATGTGTTGTTCATCCATTTTTCTTGGTGTTACTTCGAGTTGGTTTATGCAGTTGTTTTTACTACTCAGTCACGTGCCAAGCTAATTCTTAGGGCATTTGGAGTCAACCACAAGGTGTAAATGAGCACTAACTGAAGGCCAGAGAGGGTTAGGCAGGGAGGTAATGACCTATTGAAGGTCATTATTTCCAGCTGCTTTTTTAATCAACATTCCAGCAGCTCGATCCCCTGGAACAAGATCGATTTTTAGATGCCTGAGCACATTGCCCGTAGGGTGATTGCGCCCCTCCCCCCCAACCCCTCCAGCAGTGAGACAATTCAAAAAAGTTCTAAAGAGTTCTAAGGGGTTCTAATGGGTATTTCTATAGCGTTCTAAGGGGTTCTAATAAATGGGTATTTTTAGAGGGTTCTAAAGGGTAATTCTAATGGGTTATAAAGAGTAATTCTGAACAATAATTCTAAAGAGTAATTCGAAAGGGTAGGTTCTAAAGGGTAAATTCTAAAGGGTAATTCGAAATGGTAGTTTCGAAAGAGTAATTCTAAAGAGTAGTTATGAAGGGTAATTCTAAAGGGTTCTAAGTGGAAATTCTAAAGAGAAATTACAAAGGTTTTTTTGTTTGTTTACACTGTCGAGGCTCGTATGAGAGCTAACACACAAATGCACAACAAGGGGAGCAGGAGACAAGGGGTGGGTGAGGGAAGGAAAATCAGTGAGGAACAGAGACATGAGGAGATCTGTGGAAGGGAGAGGGATGGGGCAGGGTGCACAGGGTAAACAAGATGGACACTACAGGGTCTTTCAGGAAGGAACGCAGGGAATTTGAAGGAGGTGGGTTTGGGGTGGAGGGGTGGAAAAGATCATGGTTTTGGATGGGGGAAGATAAGAGATGGTGGTAAAGAGCTATTTTGAAGACCTGGAGAGAAGAGTGTGGGAGTTTTTTTTCCAAAGGTGGGGAAAAAGAGGAATGAAAGAGTACCAGTGAGGCCAGTGGATCTTTGATTTTGGTAGTTTTACCAGAAGGGGGTTGCTGGTGGACCTTGAGCACCCTGCGGAAATATGGGGGGGGGGACATATCAGACAGAGCGGGGGGGGGGGGGGGAGGGGCGAGGCCAGAGAGGGGAGAGTAGAAGACAGAAAGATCACCGACCTGCCTGCGGTGAGAGCGTGAGAGACCTAAAGACTCAGCCTCATCACGAGAGATACCAATGTTCCTAAATACCTCGGTTTACAACAGCGTGAAGCCGAGAAAGGTGAGAGGGGAGAGCAGTACGCCATCAGGTTGCGGACGAAAGCTTTTTACATGGTCAGGAGCTCAGGTGTGCCAAGGAAGGACTTTGCACAATGGAGGATGCCCAGTCGGCGACTGGCTTTGAAGGCCAGCTTGGAAATGTGGCTTTCCCAGGAAGGATCATGGCAGATAGTGAGACCGAGAAGCTTGAATGAAAGGACTTCTTCAAGAGGATTCTTGAGAAAGTAGATTGGGGGAGGGGGGGATTTCAGATGGTCCTTTCGGAGAGATATAGTGAGAGTGTGAGATTTGTAAGGATTGAAAGACATGTTCCACATGTTGGACCAGCTTGTGATTATATCCAGATCTGCAGAGGGTGAAGAAGCTGCCACTTGCCAGTCTGAGGGATGACAGATGGCATGGGAGAGGGTGGAGTCATCAGCAAAGAGATAAAGAGGATTTTCCAGAGACTCGGGAGATCATTGATGAAAAACAGAAAAAGAACAGGGCCCAGAACGCTACCTTGAGGAACTCCAGCCTGGACAGGAAGAGGGGATGAGAGAACTCCATTAAGGGCCACACGGCTGTGACAGGAGAGGAAGTTTGTGAGCCATGAGTGGAGATGTCCTTGGATACCATAGGAAGAGAATTTAGTGAGCAGAGTAGGGTGCCAGACCGTATCGAAGGCACACGATATGTCGAGGGAGATTGCTCTGATTTCATGTCTGGCATTGAGGATTGTTGGGAGAGCAGAAGCAGCATGTTCAGGGTAGTGACCTGGTCTGAAACCAAATTGATGATCAGGAATCAGGCCATTGGAGAAGAGGAAGGATTTAATGTCTGAAGCGATGATGGATCCCATAACCTTGCTTATGATTTGAAGAAGACTGATTGGTCTGTAGTTGCAGGGATCTGTTTTTGCACCTTTTTATGCAGAGCGGTAATGTTTGCTGATTTGCAAGCAGATGGCAGATGACTTTGAGGAAATGAGAGGGTGAATAGAACAGAGAGAGGGTGAGCAAGAGCAGAGGAGCAGGTTTTTAGGACATGTGGGTTGATGCCGTCTGGACCGGTTGCAGAATCTGAGTTGAGGTTTGACAGCAAGCTCTCCACCTTGTCAGGGGAAAACTCCACAGAGTCAGGAAACAGCTGGGTGTGACTGGGTAAGGTGGGTACAGAAAGCAATGGGTTTGGGACACAAGATTAAGAAGCAAACATGGAGTTTAGGCATGCAGCCTTTTCACGTGCCATGTCAGCAGTGTGGCCATTTGAGGGAGGGATTTGAATTTAATTTATTTTAATCAATTCTGAATTAAATTGCATAATAATAACTATATAAAACGTCATGGTTCAGGGTCAGGTGTTGCATAGCGTTGTTGCATAATGGTGTTGTTGCATGTTGTTGCATAAGGTGTTGCATCAAAGCGGGACGTTTTGGTACATAGTCATCACTGCCAGCAGTTATAAATTAGCATTTCCACTTATGTCTCTTATTAATTATGTAACACACCAGTACATAGACTCCACAAAAAACTACACCACACAAAACAAGTCTTGGTGATGATCTGCAATCTCTGATTGCTTTTTTTCTTGTTTCTGTGGGTTTTACTTTCTCTTTCATTGCACCGTTATTCATGTTATCCTCTTTGTCACATTCTCTCAACTACAGTTCGGCAAGGTGTTGACAAATAGCGACGGAGTTCTACTTTTCATCTTCTTAGCAACTTTTTCAATTGCAACAGTTGCTCAGAGCTTACTTCTCAGCACTTTCTTCTCTCGAGCAAGCCTTTCTTCTGCCTGTGCTGGCATCATTTACTTTTTGCTTTACCTGCCTTACTCAGTGAGCATCGTATGGCACGATCAACTTACTTTCAGCATCAGGGCCACACTCGTACGTACTTTAATTGTTAAGAATGATGATAATTAATCAGCTGAACAAGCATGATTTAAAGGACAAAGTGCACATAACAACTTAAATGGCTGTATATATTAGCTTTACTTTACTTTAGCTGCAATAGACATACTTGGCAAATCTTTCAACTTGGGAGATCACAACTGAACTTTGCCTCTCCCACAGAGTTTGATTTCTACAGTGGCATTTGGACTTGGTGTGGAGTGCATTGCTGATCTTGAGGAACAAGGAAGTGGTGCACAGTGGAGCAATATAGCATTGAGTCCCAGTGAAGAATCCTCATACTCCTTGTTGACTTCCATTCTTTTTATGCTACTTGACACCGTGGTTTATGCACTTGCCACTTGCTACATTGAGAATGTTTTTCCAGGCACGGGTCCTTCCTTACACAAAGTCGTTTTCCTTCTTTTTGAACTTCTGCAATTTTTTTTAATCATTTCTGCTGATCATAATTTTACTGATGTGGTGAGGAAACTTGGAATATAGTATTGAAGGATGAAGGTTTTGATAAGGTACTGCAAAGAAGGCTGATTGTTAAAGTGAGGGCCCTTTTGGTTGGCTGGTACAGCACGGTAGCTAACTGGATTGGAAACTGGTTTAGTGTTAGGACATAAAGAGTGGCTGTGAATGGGAGGATGTTGCACTAGGAAAATGAAAGTAATGAGGTGCCCCAGGGATAAATTCTAGGAATGATATTATTCATGATTTACATTGATGATTTGGACAGGGGGATTAAGAGTCAGCATTCCAAATTTGCAGATGACTCTAATCTTGAGATAGAGATATAGAGATGTAGAGATGTAGAGAGAGATAGACATAGAGAGAGATAGACATAGAGAGATAGAGATTGACATCAAGATAGATGGATAGATATAGAGAGATAGACAGATAGACAGAGATAGACAGAGGTAGACAGATATATATATATATATATATATATATATATATATATATATATATATATATATATATATACATTCAGGAAAGTCTCGATACTTATTGTCAGGTCAGGCCAGATTAGGTCTGTGACTTGGTACAGGTACCATGTAAACCTGTACTAACCTGTTTCATGGTCGGGATGTCGGCGACTAAACTGTCTCCTCCACCAGGCTTTCTGGTGAGGAGGGTGTATGATATGGACACCCAGCTGGATTAAAAACAAAACCTGTCAAAGGGCGGAGGAACTCCTTGTGAGGCAATGGCCATCCATTTCTAGTGTCCAACTGTGTCTGCGGATGTCCTCCTGCAGTTGGGTTACTTTTTTTTAGGAGGTTGGTGGCAAGATTTGTACTCCGGCAGGAGGTTGGTGGCAGGATTTGTACTCTGGCCACCGTAAAACACTTCATTCTGCAAAATCCACAAATGTAAGGAAACATGAAAACCAACTCCGTGCCCTCTGCAGGGCAGCTCACTGGATGACGAGATTGGGGCAAAGTCTTCAGGACCCCCATTCCTTGATGATAGGAGGAAAACCAAAGGGGAAACCTCCAGGATCAAATTGCGGTAGTGTGTGGAGGAGTGGTGCTGAGGTGTCGTCCACCAGACGATGGTCTCCTTGGGTTAACATGAAGCAGTCCCTTCGGGTGGGTGCCTAGAATGTCCTATCTCTAAGAGAGGATGATCAACTGTGTCTGTTAAAATCTGAACTCAAGCATTTGAACATAGGTATTGCAGCACTCTCGAAGGTTTGGAGACAGGATAGTGGCGAGATCATGGCTGGTGGTAACACCTGGGATCGATGGCATCCATGCCAAACTTCTCAAGGCTGGTGGAAATGCTGTACTTGTGTCGTTGCATGCAGTTCTGTGCTCTGCCTGGAGCACAGGCATCATCTCAACTGACTGGAAGAGGGGCCTTTCTGTCTCTCCTGAAAGGATGCGGTGATCGCCAAGGCCGCAACAAGTACCGAGGGGTGAAGCTGCTCTCATTGCTGGGCAAGGTCTTTGCTCGGATAATGCTTGATGGGGTTTGCCACCATCTGCTTGAGCA
>CM068958.1:143192525-143203117 GCA_035128595.1 Eptatretus atami
TTGTGTAAGTACGATGTTCGAAAACGAAAAAAAATTAAAAATATGATGTTCGCACAACGACAACGTCGGTTAACGACGCATTTCTCAGAACGTAACCCCGTCGTTAAGTGGCGCATGACTGTAGTCTCTTTTGAAGCGCTCAATAACAACCGCTTTTCCTTCATTAAAGGTACTGTATAATGTAATGCTGTTATTTTAAAAGATGCAGTAAAGTGAGCAGTGATTCTTGATTTTGGTAGTTTACCAGAAGGGGGTTGCTGTGGACCTTGAGCACCCGCGGAAATATGGGGGGGGGGGGACATATCAGACAGAGCGGCGGGGGGGGAGGGCGAGCCAGAGAGGGAGAGTAGAAGACAGAAAGATCACCGACCTGCCTGCGGTGAGGAGCGTGAGGAGACCTAAAGACTCAGCCTCATTCACGGAGATACCAATGTTCCTAAATACCTCGGTTTCCACAGCGTTGAAGCCGAGAAAGGTGAGAGGGAGAGCAGTACGCCATCAGGTTGCGGACGAAAGCTTTTTACATGGTCAGGAGCTCAGTTGTGCCAAGGAAGGACTTTGCCACAATGGAGGATGCCCAGTCGGCGACTGGCTTTGAAGGCCAGCTTGGAATGTGGCTTCCCAGGAAGGATCATGGTAGATAGTGAGACCGAGAAGCTTGAATGAAAGGACTTCTTCAAGAGGATTCTTGAGAAAGTAGAATTGGGGAGGGGGGGATTCAGATGGTCCTTTCGGAGAAGATATAGTGAGAGTGTGAGATTTGTAAGGATGAAAGACATGTCCACATGTTGGACCAGCTTGTGATTATATCCAGATCTGCAGAGGCTGAAGAAGCTGCCACTTGCCAGTCTGAGGATGACAGATGCATGGGAGAGGGTGGAGTCATCAGCAAAGAGATAAAGAGATTTTCCAGAGACTCGGGAGATCATTGAGAAAACAGAAAAAGAACAGGGCCAGAACGCTACCTTGAGGAACTCCAGCCTGGACAGGAAGAGGGATGAGAGAACTCCATTAAGGGCCACACGGCTGTGACAGGAGAGGAAGTTTGTGAGCCATGAGTGGAGATGTCCTTGGATACCATAGGAAGAGAATTTAGTGAGCAGAGTAGGGTGCCAGACCGTATCGAAGGCACACGATATATGTCGAGGGAGATTGCTCTGATTTCATGTCTGCATTGAGGATTGTTGGGAGAGCAGAAGCAGCATGTTCAGGGTAGTGACCTGGTCTGAAACCAAATTGATGATCAGGAATCAGGCCATTGGAGAAGAGGAAGGATTAATGTCTGAAGCGATGATGGATCCCATAACCTTGCTTATGATTTGAAGAAGACTGATTGGTCTGTAGTTGCAGGGATCTGTTTTGCACCTTTTTATGCAGAGTGGTAATGTTTGCTGATTTGCAAGCAGATGGCAGATGACTTTGAGGAAATGAGAGGGTGAATAGAACAGAGAGAGGGTGAGCAAGAGCAGAGGAGCAGGTTTTTAGGACATGTGGTTGATGCCGTCTGGACCGGTTGCAGAATCTGAGTTGAGGTTGACAGCAAGCTCTCCACCTTGTCAGGGAAAACGCCACAGAGTCCAGGAACAGCTGGGTTGACTGGGTAAGGTGGGTACAGAAAGCAATGGGTTTGGGACACAAGATTAAGAAGCAAACATGGAGTTTAGGCATGCAGCCTTTTCACGTGCCATGTCAGCAGTGTGGCCATTTGAGGGAGGGATTTGAATTTAATTTATTTTAATCAATTCTGAATTAAATTGCATAATAATAATGATATAAAACGTCATGGTTCAGGGTCAGGTGTTGCATAGCGTTGTTGCATGTTGTTGCATAAGGTGTTGCATCAAAGGGACGTTTGATACATAGTCATCACTGCAGCAGTTATAAATTGGCATTTCCACTTATGTCTCTTATTAATTATGTAACACACCAGTACATAGACTCCAACAAAAAACTACACCACACAAAACAAGTCTTGGTGATGATCTGCAATCTCTGATTGCTTTTTTTCTTGTTTCTGTGTTTTACTTTCTCTTTCATTGCACCGTTATTCATGTTATCCTCTTTGTCACATTCTCTCAACTACAGTTCGGCAAGGTGTTGACAAATAGCGACGGAGTTCTACTTTTCATCTTCTTAGCAACTTTTTCAATGGCAACAGTTGCTCAGAGCTTACTTCTCAGCACTTTCTTCTCTCGAGCAAGCCTTTCTTCTGCCTGTGCTGGCATCATTTACTTTTTGCTTTACCTGCCTTACTCAGTGAGCATCGTATGGCACGATCAACTTACTTTCAGCATCAGGGCCACACTCGTACGTACTTTAATTGTTAAGAATGATGAAATCAGCTGAAAAAGCATGATTTAAAGGACAAAGTGCACATAACAACTTAAATGGCTGTATATATTAGCTTTACTTACTTTAGCTGCAATAGACATACTTGGCCAATCTTTCAACTTGGGAGATCACAACTGAACTTTCCTCTCCCACAGAGTTTGATTTCTACAGTGGCATTTGGACTTGGTGTGGAGTGCATTGCTGATCTTGAGGAACAAGGAAGTGGTGCACAGTGGAGCAATATAGCATTGAGTCCCAGTGAAGAATCCTCATACTCCTTGTTGACTTCCATTCTTTTATGCTACTTGACACCGTGGTTTATGCACTTGCCACTTGCTACATTGAGAATGTTTTCCAGGCACGGGTCCTTCCTTACACAAATCGTTTTCCTTCTTTTTGAACTTCTGCAATTTTTTTTAATCATTTCTGCTGATCATAATTTTACTGATGTGGTGAGGAAACTTGGAAATATAGTATGAAGGATGAAGGTTTTGATAAGGTACTGCAAAGAAGGCTGATTGTTAAAGTGAGGGCCCTTTGGTTGGCTGGTACAGCACGGTAGCTAACTGGATTGGAAACTGGTTTAGTGTTAGGACATAAAGAGTGGCTGTGAATTGGAGGATGTTGCCACTAGGAAAATGAAAGTAATGAGGTGCCCCAGGGATAAATTCTAGGAATGATATTATTCATGATTTACATTGATGATTTGGACAGGGGGATTAAGAGTCAGCATTCCAAATTTGCAGATGACTCTAATCTTGAGATAGAGATATAGAGATGTAGAGATGTAGAGAGAGATAGACATAGAGAGAGATAGACATAGAGAGATAGAGATTGACATCAAGATAGATGGATAGATATAGAGAGATAGACAGATAGACAGAGATAGACAGAGGTAGACAGATATATATATATATATATATATATATATATATATATATATATATATATACATTCAGGAAAGTCTCGATACTTATTGTCAGGTCAGGCCAGATTAGGTCTGTGACTTGTACAGGTACCATGAAACCTGTACTAACCTGTTTCATGGTCGGGATGTCGGCGACTAAACTGTCTCCTCCACCAGGCTTTCTGGTGAGGAGGGTGTATGATATGGACACCCAGCTGGATTAAAAACAAAACCTGTCAAAGGGCGGAGGAACTCCTTGTGAGGCAATGGCCATCCATTTCTAGTGTCCAACTGTGTCTGCGGATGTCCTCCTGCAGTTGGGTTACTTTTTTTTAGGAGGTTGGTGCAAGATTTGTACTCCGGCAGGAGGTTGTGGGCAGGATTGTACTCTGGCCACCGTAAAACACTTCATTCTGCAAAATCCACAAATGTAAGGAAACATGAAAACCAACTCCGTGCCCTCTGCAGGGCAGCTCACTGGATGACGAGATTGGGGCACAAGTCTTCAAGGACCCCCATTCCTTGATGATAGGAGGGAAAACCAAAGGGGAAACCTCCAGGATCAAATTGCAGGTAGTGTGTGAGGAGTGGTGCTGAGGTGTCGTCCACCAGACGATGGTCTCCTTGGGTTAACATGAAGCAGTCCCTTCGGGTGGGCCTAGAATGTCCTATCTCTAAGAGAGGATGATCAACTGTGTCTGTTAAAATCTGAACTCAAGCATTTGAACATAGGTATTGCAGCACTCTCGAAGGTTTGGAGACAGGATAGTGGCGAGATCATGGCTGGTGGTAACACCTGGGATCGATGGCATCCATGCCAAACTTCTCAAGGCTGGTGGAAATGCTGTACTTGTGTCGTTGCATGCAGTTCTGTGCTCTGCCTGGAGCACAGGCATCATCTCAAACTGACTGGAAGAGGGGCCTTGCTGTCTCTCTCTGGAAAGGGAAGGGTGATCGCCAAGGCCGCAACAAGTACCGAGGGTGAAGCTGCTCTCATTGCTGGGCAAGGTCTTTGCTCGGATAATGCTTGATGGGGTTTGCCACCATCTGCTTGAGCACCAGCGTCCAGAGCAGTCAGGCTTTACACCAAAGAGGTCAACACTTGACCATATCCTTGCTCTTCGGCTCCACACCGAACGCAGACGAAGTTTCGGCAGGGGCTGCTTGCAGCCTATGTTGATCTCTGCAAAGCGTTCGATCAGTGAATCAGGATGCCCTCTGGAGGATTCTTGGTCTTCGTGGGTGCCACCAAAACTGATCAATCTGATGTCTGAACTCTACTCTGGTACTGAGTGTGCTGTGAGATATGTGATACCATCTCTGACTTATTTCCAGTTGTTACTGGTGTTCGCCAGGGGCGTTGTACTGGCTCCCACACTTTTCCGCACTTGTTACGGACTGGATTCTGGGAAGATGTCGGAGAGATCAAGCTGCGGTGCATCATTTGGAATGTCAAGACTTCTGACCTTGATTTGCAGATGATGCAGTCATCTTTGTGGAGACTCCCAGATGTCCTCTTGGGGGCCCACGAGGTGCTGAATGAGGAGTCTGAGCCGCTGGGATTACAGGTTTCCTGGGTCAAAACTAAGATCCAGGCTTTCATTGACATCTTGGATAGTGCTATCTTTATTGTCTGTACCTGTTTGTGTGTGAGGATGTTGAGGTCACGGAGAGATTCACTTATCATGGCAGTGATATTCATGTCTCTGCTGTCTGTGAGCCAGAGGTTAATAGATGCCTGGGTCGGCCTGGGGAGTCATGGATTCACTGGATCACGGGGTGTGGCGCTGCTGGTACCTGTGCAGGACGAAAATCTGAGTCTTCAGGTCCTCGTGCTTCCAGTCTTGCTCTACGGATATGAGACTTGGACTCTGACCAGGGATCTGAGATGGAGACTTAATTCCATTGGTACCAGGTCTCTTCAGAGAATCCTAGGCTATCACTGGTCGGACTTTTTGTCCAACGAACGGTTGCTGAGAGAGACTCAAATAAGATTTGTTACCTGCATAGTCCGTGAGCATCAGCCGTGCTCTGTGGACATGTGGCTCATTTCCTGACGCTGATCCTGCTCATCAGATTCTCTCAGCAAGGGAGCCTCGTGAGTGGAGGAGGCCAATAGGCCGACCACCTACCTCATGGTTGCAGTAGGTTGATCGGCATCTCAAGGAGATCGGGATGGGCCAGCATCCGCCTGGGGGATGGCCTGGAGTGCCGGCAGAAAGGCGACGCAGTGACACGTTGCTCCGACGCATGCTCCATACCTGACCTGACCTGACCTGACCTGACCTAGATACTTTAAACGGATTGGGAAAAAAATTGTCAGATGCTGTTCAACATAAGGAAATGTAAGGTGCTGGGGTTTGGTAGGAAAATGAAAATACGGATTATGTAATGCAAAGGGCAATCTTGAAGCATGTGACGCAGGAGAATGAATCTTTTGGTGTTAATGGATGGAGGGGTACGAGGGTCTAAACAGTTAGCACATTGTCAGGCAGCCATGGGTAAAACTAAGTGTTTTAGGTTATATTTGAAGTGGGATAAATGATAAATTAAAAGAGTCGTGTTAACTCTGTACAGGAATTTAATGAGGCCTCGTCTGCAATATTGTGCCCAATTTTGGTCAGCACATCTGAAGAAGCTCATAGCAGCAATAGGAAGGGTTCAGCAAAGGAGCAGCTGAAGGAGACAGGACTTTATCTATATATTAAAGTATCTGGAGTTCTCCGTTTATCCATCTGTCCCTCTGTCTTTTTTGCTGAGATGTCATTACGTGTTAGGTCTGGATTCATTACAGCATTATGTCTAAGCTTTGTTGGCCTGTATGGACATGCACGTCATCCCAGCATCAGCAATCAACACGTCCCGTCAGTCGAGGATAAATGGGTTTCTAAGGCATCCATACAAATGAATGGGGAAAAGGGAAAAACTCTCTGAATCAATGCCTAAAAAGCCCAAACAGGAGACTGATTTCTCCCCCTCCCATACAAACAAATGTAAAAATTGAGACTGTCTCAAGGCCCAAAAACCCAAAATAGGAGACTGATTTCCTCCCCCTTCTATACAAACAAATGTAAAATTGAGACTGACTCAAGCCCCAAAAACCCAAAATAGGAGTCTGATTTTCTCCCCCTCCCATCCAAGCAAATGTAAATTGAGACTGATTCCCTTCCCTCCCATACAAGCTAATGTAAAATAGGAGACTGATTTCCTCCCCCTTCCATACAAACAAATGTAAAATAGGAGACTGATTTCCTCCCCCTTCCATACAAAAATGTAAAATTGAGACTGACTCAAGCCCCAAAAGCCCAAAATAGGAGACTGATTTTCTTCCCTTCCATGCAAGCAAATGTTAAACTGAGACTTACTGATTAAAGCACTTCTTTCCTTTTATATTTTCATTACATTCAAAGAGTGATCCATGAATATTTGTTCATGTTCTACTCTAGGTAATAAATTAATTTTCCGATTACATTCATCACCATCGAGTATATTCACAAAGATTACTTTGGAACTTGGTTCTTTGTTGAGCAGAAATGAAATGACAAACTTCTCTCAATGCTCTTGTTTGAGCATATTTTGGTTCCACTCATGTACATTAAACTTGTATAGAGTCGATAAAATTGTTAAAATTAAACTCAAACATGAATACATTACGCACATTCTGTAAGCCGAGTGCAGCTGAAAACAGGAAACCTTGGGAAATTTCAGAATTACTGAGCTGTTGAAAACCAGGAAAGAGAACAATGAGGCAAATCCAGGCAAAAGATCCAACTGACTTCCTCAACATGGTTTATAAGCCAGCATTTCTCTTCTGTTTGACGGTTTTCTCTTTTATCATCTTCAACCAATGGTAAATGACTGAGACATGAACTATTTTCATCTGACGAAGAAGATATCCCATCACAATATTGGTAAGTTGTGTGTTTGTGTGTGTATGTAAAGTCTGGTTTCCTCTGAGAATGATGGTGAAGCAATTGATTTTAATTAAATCACTATACGACCAATAATTATTTTATGTCTTTTTCCAACAGGTTGTCTCCAATAAGGGCATCATTAATTACAGATGTGGGAAATGAATTATCTGAATTACACGACGAGTGGATAAAAATGAACGACTTTCTTCAAGATATTCAAATCTTCAGAAATGAACTGAACAATACCATTGTTGATTTGAAACAAGTACTCTCGCGTCCTTTAATCTTGAAAGACCCGAGTTAAAGGTAAGAAACACACACACATATATGTGTGTATACGTGTGTGTGTGTGTCTGTCTCTGTCTCTCTCTGTCTCTCTCTGTCTCTCTCTGTCTCTCTCTGTCTCTCTCTGTCTCTCTATCTGTCTCTCTATCTGTCTCTCTATCTGTCTCTCTATCTGTCTCTGTCTCTGTCTCTGTCTCTCTATCTGTCTCTGTCTCTCTTTCTCTCTGTCTCTCTATCTGTCTCTCTATCTTTCTGTCTCTCTATCTGTCTCTGTCTCTCTATCTGTCTCTGTCTCTCTATCTGTCTCTGTTTCTATCTGTCTCTGTCTCTGTCTCTGTCTCTCTCTCTCTCTCTCTCTCTCTCTCTCTCTCTCTCTCTCTCTCTCTCTCTCTCTCTCTCTCTCTCTCTCTCTCCTCCTCCCCCCTTCTGTCTCTCTCTTTCTCCCTCTCCCCTCTGTCTCTATCCCTCTGCCTCGATCCGTCTCTCTCTATCTGTCTCTCTCTGTTTGTCTCTGTCTGTCTGTATCTGCCTCTCTATCCCTCTGTCTCTATATGTCTGTCTATATCTCTCTTGAGTGTTGACTCATTATTATTTTTATTTTATTTTCAGTTTAAACACCTGTCTGGATGAACCAAACACACAACTTAATCTTCTGGAGGAATCTGACATGAAACTCAAGACATCTGAAGCAGATTGCTGGAAAAGATCATCTATTCTTACAACTGAATATTTACCCAAAGAAGAATGTTTAATATTTTGAATCTTGATGAATTATATTTGCTTTGCTTTCAATTATTTAATTCTTAATTATAAAAAAGATTAAAGAGGGTTGGGGGGGGGGTAGGTGCGCTCCCCCAACGACCCACCACCCCCCTCATCCCACCCCCCGCCCCGTTGTGGTTGGGGAGGGTGGGGGGTGGTGGGATGAGGGGGTGGTGGGTCAAAGAGGTGGGGGCGCACAAGGGGGATGAGGGGGTGGTGGAGCTTGTGTGGATGGGAGGAGTTGGTGCGATTGTGTGGATGGGAGGGAGCTTGTGTGGATGGAGGGCTTGTGTGGATGGGAGGGGTTGTGTGGGCGTGGCTTGTGTGGCGGGCTTGTGTGGGCGGGGCTTGGTGGGCGGGGCTACTGTGGGTGGGTTTGTTTGGTGGGTGGAGCTTGTTGTGGATGGGTGGGGTTTGTTTGGGTGGTGGAGCTTGTGTGGATGGGTGGGGCTTGTGTGGATGGGTGGAGCAAATTTTTTAATTAAATAAACATGTGTATGGGAACTAATTAACTAATCACTAATTATGTGAATATGATGAATGTGGTTTGTGTGGGGTGGGATTTTTGTGGGTGGAGCTTGTGTGGGTAGGGCTTTTATGGCGGAGTCAAAAAATTTTTTTTCAATTATTTGGTCTTTTGTAATTCCGTGAATAAAATGAACCTAAAATCTCTTCCCCCTTTAAATCATATAACCTTGTAAGTCCAATGAACTGTATCTATTATATCAACGATTTTTAAAAAGCTCATTTGTCCACCGCTTTGTATAACCTTTTTCAAAATGAGATTTCCACCCATATATTCTTACTATATCACCAACGTTGACTTAGGCTTTCCGACATTAATCTCTTTTTCATATTCTGATTTGAAAATGTTTCTAATGGTTTGGTATTCGTTGAGTGTGGAATCGTATCATTATACTTATTTACAATATCCTGAATTAAAGATGACCATTGTTGAGAACCGAGTTGAGTGAATTTTTTTTTTTAACAGTCATGCGCCGCATAGCGACGTTTCGGGCAACGACGGATCGCATATACGACGGTGGTCCCATAATCGCATTTACGACGGTGATTGCATATACGACGGATCTGCCAGCTCCATTATAATGGAGCTGAAAAATACTATCGCCGAGTGATGTAGCCGACGTAGCGCTGCCAGTCGTATAAAAATAGCACATACAATTATGTACACTGTACAGTACATAATACTTCATAATGATAATAAACGACAGTGTGGCCCCGTTATAATGCGATCGTTGAGGTCCATAAAATGTCATCGCGAAAAAGCAGGGTCGTGCTAAATCGGGATTCAAGGAAATCGGCTTTCAAACTGAACCAATGTTTCCACGTTACCTTCTAGCAAGTAAATTACCTTTGAATTGAAGAATTCCGCGAATAAATCGTTGTTGTAGTCGAAATTAAAACGCAAAAATAATTTTTGGTGAAGCTTTTTATGTTGTTAAAACAATCGCACTGTTCCGAAAATATATATCACAATTGACAGGTGCTCGTTCCTTCATTTGTAAATTATAACATCGATGCAATGATTATGTATTTATAAAATCCCAACGCTATTTATTCACCTTTCTCTAATCGATGCGAGAGGAGATTGTAAGGTGCTGCTAACAACACCGATGGCCGTCATGAACAGGACAAAGGTAAAACTAACGTGTCTTCCGTCTCTCTTGGATGTTGTTACAATTGCTGACAGTATTCAGTACAGTAACATGCTGTATAGGTTTGTTTCCGAGGAGCAATAGGCCTACAAACATATAGCCTAGGTGTCTAGGTTTGTGTAGTACGATGTTCGAAAACGAAAAAAAATTAAAAATATGATGTTCGCACAACGACAACGTCGGTTAACGACGCATTTCTCAGAACGTAACCCCGTCGTTAAGTGGCGCATGACTGTAGTCTCTTTTGAAGCGCTCAATAACAACCGCTTTTCCTTCATTAAAGGTACTGTATAATGTAATGCTGTTATTTTAAAGAAAATTCATAAATGTTTTGTTATAGAACTCTGTACCCTCATCAGTCCACAATTTTTTAGGTTTTTCTCTTACTTTTATTAAATATCTGTTGAAGCTAACATAAGAGTATTACCTGTTTTGTTTTTTGAAGGGACAACCCATGCATATCGACTCCTCAAATCAATAACGGTTAAAGCATACTTGTACCCCTTATCATTATTGAGTTCAATCAAATCAGTGGACCAGATATAATCAACTTCCTTGCGAATAAACCTTCCTTCAAATGAAACTTTGTGATTATTGGTTTATGTAATGTCATCAGCTAATTTTCTTCAGTCTTAATGACATCATTAGAGCCTATAAGTTTTTTGAATTTCCAAGCCCAAGTGTTTCAATTTAAGCACTGATCTTCTCTTCACGATG
>CM068958.1:143203142-143214163 GCA_035128595.1 Eptatretus atami
ACCTATCAACTTTTTCTCTCAAGGTTGGATTTTGTATCAGAGACAAATTATACAACATTTCTCTGTCGGCGTCATGTTTTTCTTCCAAAGTTGTGGTATTCCCAAAATCAATATCGTGCCTCATGCACACTTCATCAACCCTATTGAAGATGCAGTAAAGTGAGCAGTGATTCTTGATTTTGGAGCTTTACCAGAAGGGGGTTGCTGGTGGACCTTGAGCACAACCTGCGGAAATATGGGGGGGGGGGACATATCAGACAAGAGCGGGCGGGGGGGGGGGGAGGGCGGAGGCCAGAGAGGGGAGAGTAGAAGACAGAAAATCACCGACGCTGCCTGCGGTGAGGAGCGGTGAGACGACCTAAAGACTCAGCCTCATCACGAGAGATACCAATGTTCCTAAATACCTCGGTTTCACAGCGGTTCTGGAAGCCGAGAAAGGTGAGAGGGAGAGCAGTAACGCCACAGGTTGCGGACGAAAAGCTTTTTAACATGGTCAGGGAGCTCAGGTGTGCCAAGGAAGGACTTTTGCCACAATGGAGGATGCCCAGTCGGCGACTGGCTTTGAGGCCAGCTTGGAAATGTGGCTTTCCCAGGAAGGATCATGGCAGATAGTGAGACCGAGAAGCTTGAATGAAAGGACTTCTTCAAGAGGATTCTTGAGAAAGTAGAATTGGGGGAGGGGGGGAATTTCAATGGTCCTCTTGGAGAAGATTGTGAGAGGTGTGAGATTGTAAGGGATGAAAGACATGTTCCACATGTTGGACCAGCTGTGATTATATCCAGATACTGCAGGGGCTGAAGAAGCTGCCACTTGCCAGTCTGAGGATGACAGTGCAATGGGGAGGGTGGAGTCATCAGCAAAAGAGATAAAAGAGGATTTTCCAGAGACTCGGGAGATCATTGCATGAAAAACAGAAAAAGAACAGGGCCCAGAACGCTACTTGAGAACTCCAGCCTGGAACAGGAAAGAGGGGATGAGAGAACTCCATTAAGGGCCACACGGCTGTACAGGAGAGGAAGTTGTGTGAGCCTGAGTGGAGATGATCCCTTGATACATAGGAAGAGAATTTAGTGAGGGCAGAGTGGGTGCCAGCCGTATCGAAGGCACACGTATATGGTCGAAGGGAGATTGCTCTGATTTCATGTCTGGCATTGGGTATTGTTGGGAGAGCAGCAAAGCAGCATGGTTCAGGGTTAGTGACCTGGTCTGAACAAATTGATGATCAGGAATCAGGCATTGGAGAAGAGGAAGGATTAATGTCTGAAGCGATGAGATGATCCCATAACCTTGCTTTGATTTGAAGAAGACTGATTGGTCTGTAGTTGCAGGGAATCTGTTTTGCACCTTTTATGCAGAGGGTAATGTTTGCTGATTTGCAAGCAGATGGCAGATGACTTTGGAGGAATGAGAGGGTGATAGAGCAGAAGAAGAGGGTGAGCAAGAGCAGAGGAGCAGTTTTTAGGACATTGGGTGATGCCGTCTTGGACCGTTGCAGAATCTGAGTTGAGGTTGACAGCAAGCTCTCCACCTTGTCAGGGGAAAAACGTCCACAGGTCCAGGAACAGCTGGGTGTGACTGTCAGGTGGCGTACAGAACAAGCAATGGGTTTGCGGCAACAAGAATTAAGAAGCAAACATGGAGTTCTAGCATGCAGCCTTTCACGTGCCATGTCAGCAGTGTTGGCCATTTCTGAGGGAGGGATTTGAATTTAATTTATTTTAATCATTTGATTAAATTGCCATAATAATAATGATATAAAACGTCTGTTCAGGTCAGGTGTTGCATAGCCGTTGTTGCAATGGTTGTGCTGTTTGTTGCATAAGGTGTTTGCATCAACGGGCGTGGTACATAGTCATCACGCCAGCAGTTATAAATTGAAGCATTTCCACTTATGTCTCTATAATTATGTAACACACCAGTACATAGACTTCCACAAAAAACTACTACACACACAAAACAAGTCTTGTGATGATCTGCAATCTCTGATTGCTTTTTTCTTGTTTCTGTTGGTTTAACTTTCTCTCTTCATTGCACGTTATTCATGTTATCCTCTTTGTCACATTCTCTCAACTACATGTTCGGCAAGTGTTGACAAATAGCGATCGGAGTTCTACTTTTCATCTTCTTAGCAACTTTTTCAATTGCAACAGTTGCTCGATTGCTTACTTCTCAGCACTTCTCTCTCATCGAGCAAGCCTTTCTTCTGCTGTTGCTGGCATCATTTACATTTTTGCTTTACCTGCCTTACTCAGTGGAGATCGTATGGCACGATCAACTTACTTTCAGCATCAGGCCACACTCGTACGTACTTTAATTGTTAAGAATGATGATAATGACGCTGAAACAAGCATGATTTTAAAAGGACAAGTGCACCTAACACTGAAATTGGTGTTATATTAGCTTTTACTTTACTTTAGCTGGCATAGACATACACTTGGCCAAATCTTTCAAACTTGAGAGATCACAAACTGAACTTTTGCCTCTCCACAGAGTTTGATTTCTACAGTGGCATTTGGACTTGGTGTGGCAGTGCATTGCTGATCTTGAGGAACAAGGAAGTGGTGCACAGTGAGCAATATAGGCATGAAGTCCCAGTGAACGAATCCTATACCTCTTGTTGACTTCCATTCTCTTTATGCTACTTGACACCGTGGTTATGCACTTGCCACTTGCTACATTGAGAATGTTCTTCAGGCACGGGTCCTTCCTTACACAAATCGTTTTCTTCCTTCTTTTTGAAACTTCTGCAATTTTTTTTAATCATTTCTGCTGATCATAATTTTAGCTGATTGGTGAGGAACTTGGAAATATAGTATTGAAGATGAAAGGTTTTGATAAGGGTACTGCAAAGAAGGCTGATTGTTAAAGTGAGGGGCCCTTTTGTTGGCTGGTACAGCACGGTAGCTAACTGGATTGGAAACTGTTTCAGTGTTAGGACATAAAAGAGTGGCTGTGAATTGGGAGGATGTTGCACTATGGAAAAACTGGAAAGTAATGAGGTGCCCCCAGGGATAAATTCTAGAATGTATTATTCATGATTTACATTGATGATTTGGACAGGGGGATTTAAGAGTCAGCATTCCAAATTTGCAGATGACTCTATCTTGAGATAGAGATTATAGAGATGTAGAGATGTAGAGAGAGATAGACAAGAGAGAGATAGACCATAGAGAAGATAGAGATTGACATCAAGATAGATGGATAGATATAGAGAGATAGACAGATGATGACAAGATAAGGACAGAGGTAGACAGATAAATTTTATATATATATATATATTATATATATAATTATATATATATATATATATATAATATACATTCAGGAAAGTCTCGATACTTATGTAAGGTCAGGCCAGATTAGGTCTGTGATTGGGTACACGTACCATAGTAAATCTGTACTAACCTGTTTCATGGTGGGATGTCGGCGACTAAACTGTCTCCTCCCCATTGCTTTCTGGGAGGAGGGTGATATGATATGGAACACCCAGCTGGATAAAAACAAAACCTGTCAAAGGGCGGAGGAAATCCTTGTGAGCAATGGCCATCCATTTCTAGTGTCCAACTGTGTCTGCGATGTCCTCTGCAGTTGGGTTACTTTTTTTAGGAGGTTGGTGGGCAAAGATTTGTACTCCGGCAGGCAGGTTGTGTGGCAGATTGTACTCTGGCCTACCGTCAAAACACTTCATTCTGCAAATCCACAATGTAAGGGAAACATGGAAAACCAACTCCGTGCGCCTCTGCAGGAGCCTCACTGGATGACGTGAGATTGGGGGCTAAGTTCTTCAAGGACCCCCATTTTCTCTTTGTATGATAGGAGGGCAAACCAAAGGGGAAAACCTCCAGGATTCAAATTGCAGGTAGTGTGCTGAGGATTGGTGCTGAGGTGTCGTCCACCAGACGATGTCTCCTTGGGTTAACATGAAGCAGTCCCTTCGGGTGGGCCTAGAATGGTCCTATCTCTAAGAGAGGATGACAATGTTGTCTGTTAAAATCTGAACTCAAGCATCTTGAACAAGGTATTGCAGGCACTCTCGAAGGTTTGGAAGACCAGGATAGTGGCGAATCATGGCTGGTGGTAACACCTGGGATCGATGGCATCCATGCCCAAACTTCTCAAGGCTGGTGGAAATGCTGTTACTTGTGTCGTTGCATGAGTTCTGTGCTCGCCTGGAGCACAGGCATCATCTCAAACTGACTGGAAGAGGGGCCTTGCTGTCTCTCTTCTGAAAGGGAATGGGTGATCGCCAAGGCCGGCAACAAGTTACCGAGGGGGAAGTGCTCTCATTGGCTGGGCAAGGTCTTTGCTCGGATAATGCTTGATGGGGTTTGCCACCATCTGCTTGAGCACCACGGTCCAGAGCAGTCAGTGCTTTACCCAAAGAGGGTCAACACTTGACCATATCCTTGCTCTTCGGCTCCACACCGAACGCATGACGAAGAGTTTCGGCGGGGCTGCTTGCAGCCTATGTTGATCTCTGCAAACGCGTTCGCTTCAGTGAATCAGGATGCCCTCTGGAGGATTCTTGGTCTCGTGGGTGCCACCAAAACTGATCAATCTGATGTCTGAACTCTACTCTGGTACTAGTGGCTGTGAGATTGTGATACCATCTCTTACTTATTTCAGTTGTTACTGGTGTCGCAGGGGCGTTTACTGGCTCCCACCTTTTCCGCACTCCTGTTACGGTGCGATTCTGGGAAGATGTCGGAGAGATCAAAGCTTGCGTGGCTCATTTGAGAATGGTTCAAAGACTTCTGACCTTGATTTGCAGATGATGCAGTCATCTTTGTGGAGACTCCCAGATGTCCTCTTGGGGCGCCACGAGGTGCCTGATATGAGGGAGTCCTGAGCGCTGGGGATTACAGTGTTTCCTGGGTCCAAAACTAGATCCAGGCTTTCATTGACATCTTGGATAGTGCTATCTTTATTGTCCGTACCTGTTTGTGTGTGAGGATGTTGAGGTCCACGGAGAGATTCACTTATCATGGCAGTATATTCATGTCTCTGCTGTCTGTGAGCCAGAGTTAAATAGATGCCCCCTGGGCGGCCTGGGCGGTCATGGATTCACTGGATCACGGGGTGTGGCGCTGCTGGTACCTGGTGCAAGGATCGAAAAATCTGAGCTTCAGGTCCTCGTGCTTTCCAGTCTTGCTCTAAACGGATATGGAGACTTGCACTCTACCAGGGATCTGAAGATGGGAGACTTAATTCCATTGTACCAGGTCTCTTCAGAGAATCCTAGGCTATCACTGGTCGGACTTTTTGTCCAACGAACGGTTGCTGAGAGAGATCAAATAAGGAGTTTGTTCCTGCATAGTCCGTGAGCAATCAGCGTGGCTCTGCTGGACATGTGGCTCAGTTTCCTGAACGCTGATCCTGCCTCATCAGATTCTCTCAGCAAGGGAGCCTCGTGTGGAGGAGGCCAATAGGCCGACCACCTTACCTCATGGTTAGCACGTAGGTTGATCGGCATCTCAAGGGAGATCGGGAATGGGCCAGCATCCCGCTGGGCGGATGGCCTGGAGTGCCGGCCAGATAAGGCGAACGCAGTGACACGTTCTCCGACGCATGCTTCCATACCGACCTACCTGACCTGACCCTGACTAGTACTTTAACGGATTGGGAAAAAAATTGTCAGATTGCTGTTCAACATTACAGGAAATGTAAGGTGCTTGGTTTGGTAGAAATGAAATACGGATTATGTAATGAAATGGGCAATCTTGAAGCATGGACACAGGAAGAATGAATCTTTTTGGTGTTAATGATGGAGGGGTACGAGGGTCTAAACAGTTAGCACATTGTCAGGCAGCCATGGGTAAACGTAAGCTGTTTTGGTTATATTTGCAAGTGGATAAATGATAAATTAAAATAGCAGGTCGTGTTACTCTGTACAGGAATTTACATGAGGCCTCGTCTGGCCATATTGTGCCCAATTTTGTCAGCACAGTCTGAAGAAGCTCATAGCGCAATAGGAAGGGTTCAGCCACAAGGAGCAGCTGGAAGGAGACAGGACTTATTCTATATATTAAAGTATTGGAGTTCTCCGCTTTATCCATCTGTCCCTTGTCTTTTGCTGAGATGTCATTACGGTGTTAGGGTCTGGTATTCATTACAGCATTTGTCTAAGCTTTGTGGCCTGTAATGACATGCACGTCATCCCAGCATCCAGCAATCAAGCAACGTTCCGTCAGTTCGAGGATAAATGGGGTTTCTAAGGCGCATCATACAATGAATGGGGAAAGGGAAAAAACTCTGAATCAATGCCTAAAAAGCGCAAACAGGAGACTGATTTCTCCCCTCCCATACCAAACAAATGTAAAATTGAGATGTCTCAAGGCCCAAAAACCCAAAATAGGAGACTGATTTCCTCCCCCTTCTATAACAAACAAATGTAAAATTGAGAACTGACTCAAGCCCCAAAAACCCAAAATAGGAGTACTGATTTTCTCCCCTCCCATCAAGCAAATGTAAAATTGAGACTGATTCCTTCCTCCCAACAAGCTAATGTAAAATAGGAGACTGATTTCCTCCCCCTTCCTCATAACAAATGTAAAATAGGAGACTGATTCCTCCCCCTTCCATAACAAAAAATGTAAAATTGAGACATGACTCAACGCCCCAAAAAGCCCAAAATAGGAGACTGATTTCTTCCCTTCCATGCAAGCAAATGTATTAAACGAGACTTACTGATTAAAAGCACTTCTTTCCTTTTAATATTTTCATTACATTCAAAGAGTGATCCGAATAATTTTGTTCATGTTCTACTCTAAGGTAATAAATTAATTTTTCCGATTACACTTCATCACCAATCAGCTATATTCACAAAATTACTTGGAACTTGGTTCTTGTTGAGCAAGAAATGAAATGACAAACTTCTCTCAATGCTCTTGTTTGCAGCATATTTTGGTTCCACTCATGTACTATAACTTGTATAGAGTCGATAAAATTCGGTTAAAATTAAACTTCAAACATGAATACATTACGGCCACAGTTCTGTAAGCCGAGTGCAGCTGAGAAACAGAGAACCTTGGGAATTTCAGAACTACTGAGCTGTTGAAAACCAGGAAAGAGAAGCAAATGAGGCAAATCCAGCAACAAGATCCAACTGACTTCCTCACAACATAGGTTATTAAGCCAGCATTTTCTCTCTGTCTTGACGGTTTTTCAATTTTTTATCATCTTCAACCCAATGGTAAATGACTGAGACATTGAACTATCTTCATCTGACGAAGAAGATATCCCATCACAATATTGGTAAGGTTCTGTTTTGTTTGTGTGTGTATTGTAAAAGTCTGGTTTCCTCTGAGAATGCATGGTGAAGCAATTGATTTTAATTAAATCACTATATCGACCAATAATTATTTTATGTCTTTTTCCAACAGGTTGTCTCCAATAAGGGCATCATTAATTACCAGATGTGGGAAAATGAATTATTGAATTACACGACGAGTGGATAAAAATGAAACGATCTCTTCAAAGATATTCAAATCTTCAGAAATGACTGAACAATACCATGTTGATTTGAACAAGTACTTCTCGCGTCCTTTAATCTTGAAAGACCCGACGAGTTAAAGGTAAGAAACACACACACATATATGTGTGTATACGTGTGTGTGTGTGTCTGTCCGCTCTCTCTCTGTCTCTCTCTGTCTCTCTCTGTCTCTCTCTGTCTCTCCTGTCTCTCATCTGTCTACTCTCATCTGTCTCTCCTATCTGTCTCTCTATCGTCTCTCTCTGTTCTGTCTCTCTACTCTGTCTGTCTCTATTGTCTCTCTGTTCTTCTCTATCTGTCTCGTCTTCTGTATCTGTCTTCTCTATCTGTTCCTCTGCTCTCTATCTGTCTCTGTCTCTCTATCTGGTCTCTGTTCCTGCTCTTCTGGTCTCTGTTTCTCTGTCCTCTCGTCTCTCCTCGCTCTCTGCTCTCTTCCTCTCTCTCTCTCTCTCTATCTCTCTCATCTCCTCCTCCCCCCTTCTGTCCTCTCTCTCTTTCCTCTCCCCTCGTCTCTATCCCTCTGCCTTCGATCCGTCTCTCTCTATCTGTCTTCTCTCGTATTTGTCTCTTGTCTGTCTGTATCATCTGCCTCTCTAATCCCTCTGTCCTCTATATTGTCTGTCTAGTATCTCTCTTGAGTGTTGACTCATTATTATTTTTATTTTATTTTCAGTTTAAACAACCTGTCTGGATGAACCAAATCACACAACTTAATTTCTGGAGGAATTGACCATGAACTCAAGACATCTGAAGCAGATTGCTTGGAAAAGCATCCATTACTATTCTTACAACTGAATATTTACCCAAAGAAGAATGGTTTAATATTTGAAATCTGATATGATTATATTTGCTTTGCTTCACATTTATTTACATTACATTAATTATAAAAAAGATAAAGAAGGGTTGGGGGGGGGGTAGGTCGCGCCTCCCCCACGACCCACCACCCCCCTCATCCCACCCCCCGCACCCGTTGTGTTGGGGAGATGTGGGGAGCGGTGTAGGGGTGGGGGTGGGGGTCAAGGAGGGGGCAAGGTGGGGGCGCCAGGGGGATGAGGGGGGTGGTGGTGAGCTTGTGTGGAGGGAGTTGGCTGTGTGATGGGAGAGCTGACGTGTGTGGAATGGGAGGAGCTTGTGTGGAGGAGGGGCTTGTGTGAGATGGGAGGGGCTTGGTGTGGCGTGGCTTGTGTGGACGGGCTTGTATGTGGGCGGGGCTTGGTGGGCGGGGCTACTGTGGGTGGGTTTGTTTGGTGTGGTGGAAAAGCTTGTTGTGGATGGGTGGGGGTTTGTGTTTGGGTGGCGTGGAAGCTTGTGTGGATGGTGGGGCTTGTGTGGATGGGTCGAGCAAATTTTTTATAAATAAACATGTGTATGGGGAACTAATTAACTTAATCACAGTTAATTATATGAATATGATTGAATGTGGTTTGTGTGGGGTGGGATTTTGTGGGTGAGCTTTGTGGGTAGGGCTTTATGGCCGGAGTTCAAAAAATTTTTTTTTCAATTATTTGGTCTTTTGTAAATTCCTGTGAATAAAATGAACCTAAAATCTCTCTCCCTTTAAATCATAACCTTGTAAGTCCAATGAACTGTATCTATTATATCAAACGATTTTTAAAAAGCTCATTTGTCCACCGCTTTGTATAAACCTTTTTTCAAAATTGAGATTTTCCACCCATATATTCTTACTATATCACCAACGTTGACTTAGGCGTTCCGACATAATCTCTTTATTCATATTCTGATTTGAAAATGTTTCTAAGTTTGGTATTCGTTGAGTGTGTGAATCGTATCATTGTATACTTATTTACAAATATCCTGAAATTAAGATGACATGTGTTGAGAACCGAGTTGAGTGAATTTTTATTTTTATAACCAAGTTTCAAGCGCGCGGCATAGCGACGTTTCGGCAACGACGGATCGCATATACGACGGCTGGTCCCATAATCGCATTTACGACGGTGATTAGCATATACGACGGATCTGCCAGCCTCATTATAATGGAGCTGGAAAAATACTATCGCCGAGTGATGTAGCCGACGTAGCGCTGCAGTCGTATAAAAATACGCACATACAATTATGTACACTGTACAGTACATAATACTTCATAATGATAATAAACACAGTTGGCCCCGTTTATAATGCGATCGTTGAGGTCCATAAAAATGTCATCGCGAAAAAGCAGGGTCGTGCTAAATCTGGGATTCAAGGAAATCGGCTTTCAAACTGAACCAATGTTTCCACGTTTACCTCTAGCAAGTAAATTACCTTTGAATTGAAGAATTCCGCGAAATAAATCGTTGTTGTAGTCGAAATTAAAACGCAAAATAATTTGTTGTGAAGCTTTTATGTTGGTTAAAACAATCGCACTGTTCCGAAAATATATATCACAATTGACAGGGTGCTCGTTCCTTCATTTGTAAATTATAACATCGATGCAAATGATTATGTATTTATATAAATCCCAAACTGCTATTATTCACCTTCTCTAATCGAATTGCGAGAGGAGATTGTAAGGTGCTGCTAACAACAACCGAATGCCGTCTATGAACAGGACAAAGGTAAAACTAACGTGTCTTTCCGTCTCTCTTGGATGTTGTTTACAATTGCTGACAGTATTCAGTACAGTAACAATGCTGTATAGGTTTGTTTTCCGGAGGAGCAATAGGCCTAACAACATATAGCCTAGGTGTCTAGGTTTGTGTAAGTACGATGTTCGAAAACCGAAAAAAAATTAAAAATATGATGTTCGCACAACGACAACGTCGGTTAACGACGATTTCTCAGAACGTAACCCCGTCGTAAGTGGCGCATGACTGTAGTCTCCTTTTGAAGCGCTCAATATAACACCGCTTTCCTTCATTAAAGGTACTGTATAATGTAATGCTGTTATTTTAAAGAAAATTTCCATAAATGTTTTGTTATATAGAAACTCTGTACTCCTCATCAGTCCATCCAATTTTTTAGGTTTTTCTCTTACTTTTATTAAATATCTTGTTGAAAGTAACAAAGAGTATTACCCTGTTTTGTTTTTATGAAGGGACAAACCCATGCATAATCGACTCCTCAAGATCAATAACGGTTAAAGCATACTTGTACCCCTTATCATTAATTGAGTTCAATCCAATCAGTGGACCAGATATAATCAACTTCCTTGGATAAACCTTCCTTCACTGAAACTTCTGTATTATTGGTTTAATGTAAGTCATCAGCTAATTTCTTCAGCTTAATGACTCATAGAGCCTATAAGTTTTTTGAATTTTCCCAAGCCCAAGGTTTCAATTTAAGCACTGATCTTCTTCTTCACCGATGAACCTATCAACTTTTCTCTCAGCCGGTTGGATTTGTGTATCAGAGACAAATTATACAACATTTCTCTGTCGCGTCATGTTTTTTCTTCCAAAAGTTGTGGTATTCCCAAAATCAATATCGTGGGCCCCTTTCATGCACACTTCACAACCCTATGATGAGTTTATCCATGGTTTAGGATTGTCTGCCTCATCTAATCTTTTTATCCAAGTTTGCTGCTGG
>CM068958.1:143214363-143229039 GCA_035128595.1 Eptatretus atami
ACTTTTAAAATATGAGATATTTTTAGTATTAGTTTTCTTTTTACATTTTAGACACTAACTCATTTATTTGTGAGAAAAATTATTACAGAGTGTGAAAACCTTTTTAGTTTCCAACATGCACATTTGAATCTTAATTTTTAAAACATAAAGAAAAGAGAGAGATGAGTCAAACAGTGCCCAAAGAACGATGTGGCATTCTCAAGGCAGCTTTTACCCACAGAAGGTTACCACCAGGTCCCTGCTATTATTCTGAACTTATTTCCCTCATTCCACATACTGGTATTTTATGGATTGTGAATTGGAAGGTGACCATGATCTATGTGTTTCTGTGAAATCAGTGAGGCTCTATACTTTTAAATGCTGAGCATCAATAAAGGAAGGAGGATTTTAGTCTTTGGGTATGACTCGGTCCTCATTCAGGGTTTGAAATAACCTGACCTCCCATATTCAGAGCAGATGCTCGACCATTACACCACAGAGGCTGGTAATGATGGCTGTGGCAATGTGTTGTTCAATCCATTTTTCTTGGTGTTACTTCGAGTTGGTTTATGCAGTTGTTTTTACACTCCAGTCACGTGCCAAGCTAATTCTTAGGCATTTGGAGTAACAACCACAGGTGTAAATGAGCACTAACTGAAGGCCGAGAGGGTTAGGCAGGGAGGTATGACTATTGAAGGTCATTATTTCCAGCTGCTTTTTTTAATCAACATCCAGCAGCTGATCCCCTGGAACAAGATCGATTTTTAAGCATGCCTGAGCACATTGCCCGTAGGGTGATTGCGCCCCTCCCCCAACCCCTCAGCAGTGAGACATTAAAAAAGTTCTAAAGTAGTTCTAAAAGGGTTCTAATGGGTATTTCCTTATAGCGTTCTAAGGGGTTTCTAATAAATGGTATTTTTAGAGGGTTCTAAAGGGTAATTCTAATGGTTATAAAGAGTAATTCGAACAATAATTCTAAAGAGTAATTCGAAAGGGTAGGTTCTAAAGGTAAATTCTAAAGGGTTAATTCGAAATGGTAGTTTCGAAAGAGTAATCTAAAGAGTAGGTTATGAGGTAAATTCTAAGGGTTCTAAGTGGAAATTTCTAAAAAGAGAAATACATAAGTTTTTTTGTTGTTTACACTGTTCGAGGCTCGTATGAGAGCAACACACAATAATGCACACAACAAGGGGAGCAAGGAAGACAAGGGGTGGGTGAGGGAAGGAAAATGCAGTGAGGAACAGAGCCATGAGGAGATCTGTGAAGGGGAGGGATGGGGCAGGGTTGGGCAAGGGTAAACAAGATGGACACTACAGGTCTTTCAGGAAGGAACGCAGGAAGTTTGAAGGAGGTGTTTGGGTGGGAGGGGTGGGAAAAGATCATGGTTTTGGATGGGGGAAGATAAAAGATTGGTGGTAAAGAGCTATTTTGAAGACCTGGAGAGAAGAGTTGTGGAGTTTTTTTCAAAGGTGGGGAAAAAGAGGAATGAAAGAGTAAAGTGAGCAGTGATTCTTGATTTTGGTTTTTTACCAGAAGGGGGTTGCTGGTGGACCTTTGAGCAACCTGCGGAAATATGGGGGGGGGGGACATATCAGACAAGAGCGGGGGGGGGGGTGGAGGGGAGTCCAGAGAGGGAAGAGTAGAAGACATGAAAATCACCGACAGCTGCCTGCGGTGAGAGCGTGAGACGACCTAAAGACTCAGCCTGCATCACGAGACGATACCAATGTTCCTAAATACCCTCGTTTACACAGGGGTGGAAGCCGAGAAAGGTGAGAGGGAGAGCAGTAACGCCATCAGGTTGCGGACGAAAGCTTTTTAACATGGTCAGGAGCTCAGGTGTGCACAAGGAAGGACTTTTGCCACAATGGAGGATGCCCAGTCGGCGACTGGCTTTGAAGGCCAGCTGGAATGTTGGCTTTCCCAGGAAGGATCATGGCAGATAGTGAGTACCGAGAAGCTTGAATGAAAGGACTTCTTCAAGAGGATTCTTGAGAAAGTAGATTGGGGGAGGGGGGGGAATTTCAGATGGTCCTCTTGGAGAAAGATTAGTGAGAGTGTGAGATGTAAGGGAATGAAAGACATGTTCCACATGTTGGACCAGCTTGTGATTATATCCAGATACTGCAGAGGGCTGAAGAAGCTGCCACTTGCCAGTCTGAGGGATGACAGATGGCAATGGGAGAGGGTGGAGTCATCAGCAAAGAGATAAAAGAGATTTTCCAGAGACTCGGAGATCATTGCATGAAAAACAGAAAAAGAACAGGGCCCGAACGCTACCTGAGGAACTCCAAGCCTGGACAGGAAAGAGGGGATGAGAGAACTCCATTAAGGGCCACACGGCTGTGACAGGAGAGGAAGCTTATGTGAGCCATGAGTGGAGATGTCCCTTGGATTACATAGGAAGCGAATTTAGTGAGCAGAGTGGGTGCCAGACCGTTATCGAAGGCAGCACCGATATGGTCGAAGGGAGATTGCTCTGATTTCATGTCTGCATTGAGGTATTGTTGGAGAGCAGCAAAGCAGCATGGTTCAGGGTTAGTGACCTGGTCTGAAACCAAATTGATGATCAGAATCAGGCATTGGAGAAGAGGAAGGATTAATGTCTGAAGCGATGAGATGATCCCATAACCTTGCTTTTGATTTGAAGAAAGACTGATTGGTCTGTAGTGCAGGGAATCTGTTTTTGCACCTTTTTATGCAGAGTGGTAATGTTTGCTGATTTGCAAGCGATGGCAGATGACTTTGAGGAACATGAGAGGGTGCCATAGACAGAGAAGAGGGTGAGCAAGAGCAGAGGAGCAGTTTTTAGGACATTGGGTGATGCCGTCTTGGACCGGTTAGCAGAATCTGAGTTGAGGTTGACAGCAAGCTCTCCACCTTGTCAGGGGAACAAACGTCCACAGACGTCCAGGAACACTGGGTTTGTACTGGTAGGGGGTACAGAAGCAATGGTTTGGGACAACAAGAATTAAGAAGCAAACATGGAGTTCTAGCATGCAGCCTTTCACGTGCCATGTCAGCGTGTGGCCATTTCTGAGGGAGGGATTTGAATTTAATTTAATTTTAATCAATTCTGATTAAATTGCCATAATAATAATGATATAAAACGTCTGTTCAGGGTCAGGTGTTGCATAGCGTTGTTGCATAATGGTGTGTTGCATGTTGCATAGGTGTTGCAGTCAAGCGACTTGGACATAGTCATCACGCAAGCAGTTATAAATTGAGCATTTCACTATGTCTCTTATAATTATGTAACACACCAGTACATAGACTCCACAAAAAACTCTACAACACACAAAACAAGTCTTGTGATGATCTGCAATCTCTGATTGCTTTTTTCTTGTTTCTGTGGTTTAACTTTCTCTTTCATCTGCACCGTTATTCAATGTTAATCCTCTTTGTCACATTCTCTCAACTACAGTTCGGCAAAGTGTTGACAAATAGCGACGGAGTTCTACTTTTCATCTTCTAGCAAACTTTTTCAATGGCAACAGTTGCTCAGATGCTTACTTCTCCAGCACTTTCTCTTCATCGAGCAAGCCTTTCTTCTGCCTGTGCTGGCATCATTTACATTTTTGCTTTACCTGCCTTACTCAGTGAGCATCGCTATGGCACGATCAATTACTTTCAGCATCAGGCCACACTCGTACGTACTTTAATTGTTAAGAATGAATGATAATATGCCGCTGAAAAGCATGATTTTAAAAGGACAAGTGCACACTAACACTTAAATGTGTGTACTATATTAGCTTTTACTTACTTTAGCTGGCATAGACATTACACTTGGCCAATCTTTCAACTTGGAGATCACACTGAACTTTTGCCTCTCCCCACAGAGTTTGATTTCTACAGTGGCATTTGGACTTGGTGTGGAGTGCATTGCTGATCTTGAGGAACAAGGAAGTGGTGCACAGTGAGCAATATAGCATTGAAGTCCCAGTGAAGAATCCTCATACTCTTGTTGACTTCCATTCTCTTTATGCTACTGACACCGTGGTTTATGCACTTGCCACTGCTACATTGAGACATGTTTTCAGGCACGGGTCCTTCCTTACACAAATTGTTTCCTTCTTTTTGAAACTTCTGCAATTTTTTTTAATCATTTCTGCTGATCATAATTTTGCTGATTGGTGAGGAAACTTGGAAATATAGTATTGAGATGAAGGTTTTGATAAGGTACTGCAAAGAAGCTGATGTTAAAGTAGGGGCCCTTTTGGTTGGCTGTACAGCACGGTAGCTAACTGGATTGGAACTGGGTTTAGTGTTAGGACATAAAGAGTGGCTGTGAATGGAGGATGTTGCCACTATGGAAAATGGAAAGTAATGAGGTGCCCCCAGGGATAAATTCTAGGAATGATATATTCATGATTACATTGATGATTTGGACAGGGGGATTTAAGAGTCAGCATTCCAAATTTGCAGTATGACTCTATCTTGAGATAGAGCATTATAGAGATGTAGAGATGTAGAGAGGATAGACAAGAGAGAGATAGACAGTAGAGAGATAGAGATTGCATCAAAGATAGATGGATAGATATAGAGAGATAGAACAGAGAGACAAGATAAGACAGAAGGTAGACAATATATATATATATTATATATAATATATCTATATATATATATATATATATATATATATTATATAATATCATTCAGGAAAGTCTCGATACTTATGTAAGGTCCAGGCCAGAATTAGGTCTGTGACTTGGTACAGGTACCATAGAAAATTGTACTAACCTTTTCATGGTCGGGATGTCGCGACTAAACTGTCTCCTCCACCAGCTTTCTGGTGAGGAAGGGTGTATGATATGGACACCCAGCTGGATAAAAACAAAACCTGTCAAAGGGCGGAGGAAATCCTTGTGAGCAATGGCATCCATTTCTAGCTGTCCAACTGTGTCTGCGGATTCCTTCTCAGTTGGTTCTTTTTTTTAGGAGGTTGGTGGGCAAAGATTTGACTCCGCAAGGAGGTTGTGTGGCAGATTTGTACTCTGGCCACGTCAAAACACTCATTCTGCAAAATCACAATGTAAGGAAACATGGAAAACCAACTCCGGTGCGCCTCTGCAGGAGTCTCACTGGATGACTGGATTGGGGGCAATGTCTTCAAGGACCCCCATTTCTCTTTGATTGAATAGGAGGACAAACCAAAGGGGAAAACCTCTCAGGATCAAATTGCGGTAGTGTGCTGAGGATTGGTGCTGAGTGTCGTTCCACCAGACGATGTCTCCTTGGGTTAACAAGTGAAGCAGTCCCTTCGGTGGTGCCAGAATGGTCCTATCTCTAAGAGAGGATGACAATGTATCTGTTTAAAATCTGAACTCAAGCATCTTGAACAGTATTGCAGCACTCTCGAAGGTTTTGGAGACCAGGATAGTGGCGAGATCTATGGCTGGTGGTAACACCTGGGATCGATGGCATCCATGCCCAAACTTCTCAAGGCTGGGGAAATGCTGTACTTGTGTCGTTGGCATGAGTTCTGTGCTCGCCTGGAGCACAGGCATCATCTCAAAACTGACTGGAAGAGGGGCCTTGCTGTCTCTCTCTGGAAGGGATGGGTGACGCCAAGGCCCGCAACAAGTTTACCGGAGGGTGAAAGTGCTCTCATTGCGGGCAGGTCTTTGCATCGGATAATGCTTGATGGGGTTTGCCCACCATCTGCTTGAGCACCAGCGGTCCAGAGCAGTCAGGCTTTACCACAAAGAGGTCAACCACTTGACCATAATCCTTGCTCTTCGGCTCCACACCGAACGCATGACGAAGATTTCGGCAGGGGCCTGTCTTGCAGCCTAATGTTGACTCTGCAAAGCTTCGTTCAGTGAATCAGGATGCCCTCTGGAGATTCTTGGCTCGTGGGTGCCACCAAACTGATCAATCCTGATGTCTGAACTCTACTTGTACTGAGTGGCCTGTGAGATTGTGATACCATCTCTTACTTATTTCCAGTTGTTACTGGGTCGCCAGGGGCGTTTACGGCTCCACACATTTTCCGCACCTGTGTACGGACTGGATTCTGGGAAATGTCGGAGAGATCAAAGCTGCGTGGCATCATTGGAATGTTCAAAGACTTCTGACCTTGATTTTGCAGATGATGCAGTCATCTTTGTGGAGCGACTCCCAGATGTCCTCTGGGGGCCCACGAGGTGCCGTGAATGAGGAGTCTGAGCGCTGGGATTACAGTGTTTCCTGGGTCAAAACTAAAGATCCGGCTTTCATTGACATCTGGATAGTGCTATCTTTATTGTCCTGTACCTGTTTGCGTGTAGGATGTTGAGGTCCACGGAGAGATTCACTTATCATGGCAGTAATTCATGTCTCTGCTGTCTGTGAGCCAGAGGTTAATAGATGCCCTGGGTCGGGCCTGGGGGTCATGGATTCACTGGATCACGGGGTGTGGCGCTGCTGGTACCTGGTGCAAGGACGAAAATCTGAGGCTTCAGGTCCTCGTTGCTTTCCAGTCTTGCTTCTACGGATATGAGACTTGGCACTCTTGACCAGGGATCTGAAGATGGGAACTTAATTCCATTGGTACCAGGTCTCTTCAGAGAATCCTAGGCTATCACTGTCGGACTTTTTGTCCAACGAACGGTTGCTGAGAGAGATCAAATAAGATTGTTCCTGCATAGTCGTGGCAGCATCAGCGTGCTCTGTGGACAATGTGGCTCATTTTCCTGACGCTGATCCGCTCATCAGATTCTCTCAGCAAGGGAGCCTCGTGAGTGGAAGAGGCCAATAGCCGACCACCTTACCTCATGGTTACACGTAGGTTGATCGGCATCTCAAGGGAGATCGGGATGGGCCAGCATCCGTGGGGGATGGCCGGAGTGCCGGCAGAAAGGCGACGCAGTGACACGTTCTCCGACGCATGCTTCCATACCTCGACCTGACCTGACCTGACCCTGAACCTAGTACTTTAACGGATTGGCGAAAAAATTGTCAGATGCTGTTCAACATTAAGGAAATGTAAGGTGCTTGGGTTTGGTAGAAAATGAAAATACGGATTATGTAATGAAAGGGCAATCTTGAAGCATGACACAGGAGAATGATCTTTTGGTGTTAATAGATGGAGGGGTACGAGGGTCTAAACAGTTAGCACATTGTCAGGCAGCCAATGGGTAAACTAAGCTGTTTTGGTTATATTGAAGTGGGATAAATGATAAATTAAAATAGCAGGTCGTGTATACTCTGTACAGAATTTACATGAGGCCTCGTCTGCCATATGTGCCCAATTTTGGTCAGCACAGTCTGAAGAAGCTCATAGCAGCAATAGGAAGGGTTCAGCACAAGCGAGCAGCTGGAAGGAGACAGGATTTATTCTATATATTAAAAGTATCTGGAGTTCTCCGCTTTATCCATCTGTCCTCTGCTCTTTTGCTGAGATTCATTACGGTGTTAGGGTCTGGGTATTCATTACGCATTCTGTCTAAGCTTTGTGGCCTGTAATGACATGCACGTCATCCCAGCATCCCAGCAATCAACACGTCCGTCAGTCGAGGATAAATGGGGTTTCTAGGCCAATCATACAAATGAATGGGGAAAAGGGAAAAACTCTCTGAATCAATGCCTAAAAAGCCGCAACAGGAGAACTGATTTCTCCCCCTCCCATACCAAACAAATGTAAAATTGAGAATGTCTGCAAGGCCCAAAAACCCAAAATAGGAGACTGATTTCCTCCCCCTTCTATAACAAACAAATGTAAATTGAGACTGACTCAAGCCCCAAAAACCCAAAATAGGAGTACTGATTTTCTCCCCCTCCCATCAAGCAAATGTAAATTGAGATACTGATTCCTTCCCTCCCACAAGCTAATGTAAAATAGGAGACTGATTTCCTCCCCCTTCCCTCATAACAAATGTAAAATAGGAGATGATTCCTCCCCCTTCCATAACAAAACAATGTAAAATTGAGATGACTCACGCCCCAAAAAGCCCAAAATAGGAGACTGATTTCTTCCCTTCCATGCAAGCAAAGTTTAACGAGACTTACTGATTAAAGCACTTCTTTCCTTTTATATTTTCATATACATTCAAAGAGTGGATCAATAATTTTGTTCATGTTCTACTTCTAAGGTAATAAATTAATTTTTCCGATTACATTCAGTCACCAATCATATATTCACAAAATTACTTGGAACTTGTTCTTGTTGAGCAAGAAATGAAATGACAAACTTCTCTCAATGCTCTTGTCTTGCAGCATATTTTGGGTTCCACTCATTACTAAACTTGTATAGAGTCGATAAAATTCGGTTAAAATTAAACTGCAAACATGAATACATTACGCCACATTCTGTAAGCCGAGTGCAGCTGAAAACAGAGAACCTTGGGAAATTTCAGAATACTGAGCTGTTGAAAACAGGAAAGAGAACAATGAGGCAAATCCAGCACAAGATCCCAACTGACTTCCTCAAACATAGGTTTATTAAAGCCAGGCATTTCTCTTCTGTCTTGACTGGTTTTCCATTTTATCATCTTCAACCCAATGGTAAATGAACTGAGACATTGAACTATTCTTTCATCTGACGAAGAAGATATCCCATCACAATATTGGTAAGGTTCGATTTTGTTTGTGTGTGTATGTAAAAGTCTGGTTTCCTCTGAGAATGCATGGTTGAAGCAATTGATTATTAATTAAATCACTATTATCGACCAATAATTATTTTAGTGTCTTTTTCCAACAGGTTGTCTCCAATAAGGGCATCAATTAATTACAGATGTGGGAAAATGAATATTGAATTACACACGAGTGGATAAAAATGAACACGATCTTCTTCAAGATATTCAAATCTTCAGAAATGAACTGAACAATACCATGTTGATTTGAACAAGTACTCTCGCGTCCTTTAATTCTTGAAAGACCCGACGAGTTAAAGGTAAGAAAACAACACACACATATATGTGTGTATTACGTGTGTGTGTGTGTCTGTCTCTGCTCTCTCTCTGTCTCTCTCTGTCTCTCTCGGTCCTCTCTCTGTCTCTCTGTCTCTGCTCTGCTCTCTATCTGTCTACCATCCTATCTGTCTCTTCTATCGTCTCTCTATCTTTCTGTCTCTGTCTCTGTCTCTCTATCTGTCTGTCTCTCTTCTTTGTCTCTCTATCTGTCTCGTCTATCTGTTCTGTCTCTCTATCTGTCTCTGTCTCTCTATCTGTCTCTGTCTCTCTATCTGGTCTCTGTCACTGCTCTGTCTTCTGGTCTCTGTCTCTCATCTCGTCTCTCTGTCCTCCTGTCTCTGCTCTCTCTCCTCTCTCTCTCTTCTCTACTCTCTCTCTCCTCCTCCCCCCTTCTGTCCTCTCTTCTCTTTCCTCCTCCCCTCTGTCTCTATCCCTCTGCCTCGATCCGTCTCTCTCTATCTGTCTCTCTCGTTTTGTCTCTGTCTGATCTGGTAACTGCCTCATCTAATCCCTCTGTCTCTATATTGTCTTCTATATCTCTCTTGAGTGGTTGACTCATATTATTTTTTATTTTATTTTTCAAGTTTAAAACAACCTGTCTGGATGAACCAAACACACAACTTAATTTCTGGATGAATCTGACATGAACTCAGACATCTGAAGCAGATTGCTTGGAAAAGATCCATCGATATTCTTTACATACTGAATATTACCCAAAGAAGAATGTTTAATATTTGAAATCTTGATTGATTATATTTGCTTTGCTTCAACTTTATTTAATTCTTAATTATAAAAAAGATAAAGAGGGTTGGGGGGGGGTAGCGTGCGCCTCCCCCAACGACCCACCACCCCCCCTCATCCCACCCCCCCGCACCCGTTGTTGTGTGGGGAGGGTGGCCAAGGGTGGTGGGGATGAGGGCGGTGAGGGGTCAAAGGTGGGGGCGCACAAGGGGGATGAGGGGGGTGGGTGAGCTTGTGTGGAGGAGATTGGATCTGTGTGATCGGGAGGAGCTTGTGTGGATGGGAGGAGCTTGTGTGGATGGGAGGGCTTGTGTGAGATGGGAGGGGCTTGTGTGGCGTGGCTTGTTGGAGCGGGCTTGTATGTGGGCGGCGGCTTGGTGGGCGGGGCTACTGTGGGTGGGTTTGTTTGGTGTGGTGGAGCTTGTTGTGGATGGTGGGGGTTTGTTTGGGTGGTGGAGCCTTGTGTGGATGGGTGGGGCTGTGTGGATGGGTGCGAGCAAATTTTTTATTAAATAACATGTGTTGGGAACTAAATTAACTTAATCACTATAATTATGATGAATATGATTGAATGTGGTTGTGTCGGGGTGGGATTTTGTGGGTGGAGCTTGTGGGGTAGGGCTTTTATGGCCGGAGTCAAAAAATTTTTTTTTCAATTATTTGGTCTTTTGTAATCGTGGAATAAAATGAACCTAAAATCTCTTCCCTCCCTTTAAATACATATACCTGTGTAAGTCCATGAACTGTATCTATTATATCAAACGATTTTAAAAGCTTCATTTGTCCACCGCTTTGTATAACCTTTTTCAAAATTGAGATTTCCACCCATATATTCTTACCTATATCACCAACGTTGACTTAGGACTTCCGACATTAATCTCTTTTTCATATTCTGATTTGAAAATGTTTCTAAGTTTGGTATTCGTTGAGGTGGAATCGTATCATTTATACTTATTTACAATAATCCTGAATTAAGATGACATTGTTGAGAAACCGAGTTGAGTGAATTTTTATTATATACCAGTTTTTTCATAGCGCCGCATAGCGACCGTTTCGGGCAACGACGGATCGCATATACGACGGTTGGTCCCATATATCGCATTTACGACGGTGATTGCATATTACGACGGATCTGCCAGCTCATTATAATGGAGCTGAAAATGTACTATCGCCGAGTGATGTAGCGACGTAGCGCTGCCAGTCGTATAAAAAACGCACATACAATTATGTACACTGTACAGTACATAATACTCATATGAATAATAAACGACAGTTGGCCCCGTTATCAAATGCCGATCGTTGAGGTCCATAAAATGTCATCGCGAAAAAGCAGGTCGTGCTAAATCGGATTTCAAGGAAATCGGCTTTCAAACTGAACCAATGTTTCCACGTTTAACCTTCTAGCAAGTAAATTTACCTTTGAATTGAAGAATTCCGCGAAATAAATCGTTGTTGTAGTCAAATTAAACACGCAAAATAATTTTTGTGAAGCTTTTATGTTGGTTAAAACAATCGCACTGTTCCGAAAATATATATCACAATTGACAGGTGTGCTCGTTCCTTCATTTGTAAATTATAAACATCGATGCAAATGATTATGTATTTTAAAAATCCCAACGCTATTATTCATCCTTTCTCTAATCGATGCGAGAGGAGATTGTTAAGGTGCTGCAACAACAACCGAATTGGCCGTCTATGAACAGGACCAAAGGTAAAACTAACGTGTCTTTCCGTCTCTCTTGGATGTGTGTTTACAATTGCTGACAGTATTCAGTACAGTACAATGCTGTATAGGTTTGTTTTCCGAGGAGCAATAGGCCTAAACATATAGCCTAGGTGTCTAGGTTTGATGTAGTACGATGTTCGAAAACGAAAAAAATTAAAAATATGATGTTCGCACAACGAACAACGCTCGGTTAACGACGATTTCTCAGAACGTAACCCCGTCGTAAGTGGCGCATGACTGTAGTCTCTTTTGAAGCGCTCAATAACACCGCTTTCCTTCATTAAAGGTACTGTATAATGTAATGCTGTTATTTTAAAGAAAATTTCCATAAATGTTTTGTTAATAGAAACTCTGTACCTCTATCAGCCACAATTTTTTAGGTTTTTCTCTTACTTTATTAAATATCTGTTGAAGTAACATAAGAGTATGTACCCTGTTTTGTTTTTATGAAAGGGACAACCCAATGCATATCGACTCCTCAAATCAATAACGGTACTAAGCATACTTGTACCCCTTATCATTATTAGTTCAATCAATCAGTGGACAGACTATAATCACTTCCTTGCGATAACCTTTCCTTCAACTGAAACTTCTGTATTATTGGTTTATGTAAGTCATCAGCTAATTGCCTTCAGCTTAATGACATCATAGAGCCTATAAGTTTTTTGAATTTTCCAAGCCCAAGGTTTCAATTTAAGCACTGATCTTCTTCTTCACCGATGACCTATCACTTTTCTCTCAGCCGGTTGGATTTGTGTATCAGAGACAAATTATACAACATTCTCTGTCGCGTCAATGTTTTTTCTTCCAAAAGTTGTGGTATTCCCAAAATCAATTCATCGTGGGGCCTTTTCATGCACACTTCCATCAACCCTATTGGATGTAGTTTACTCCATGGTTTTAGATTGTTCTGCCTCATCTAATCTTTTTATCCAAGTTTGTGCTGGACCACAGAAAGAAAACCCCTGGTAGATGTAATTCCCCTGGTATTCCAGTAGTTGTACAATTTTATTCCTGTTTAATACTTTTGTATATCTCCTCCAGTTTGTGTTTGGAGATAATTACCTCTTTTTTTGAGCACACACCGAACATGTACTTTTTGTATAACCCGTATTATTTTTACTTTTAAAATATGAATATTTTAGTAATTAGTTTTCTTTTTACTTTAGACACTAACTCATTTATTTGTGAGGAAAAAATTATTACAGAGTGTGAAACCTTTTTAGTTTCCAACATGCACATTTGAATCTAATTTTTAAAAAAAAGAATCCTCAGTCAAATGTCTGCACTCTCCCCATTATTTAAGAAAAAAATGGGAAAACTTAAATCAAAGTCAATCACACAACATCATCAATAATATAATCTTTATCTCCACTTTCTCGTTTATATCTTCTCCCTGAAACCGATGTTAATAGTCTTGACGCAAATATTTCTAATAGACTTGTCAATTCTTTGTTTTCCCCTCTCGGTGCGTTGAGATTTATTTATTTTCTGTAATACCCCCCAATCTTTTCTAATCTCACTGGTTCCATATTTTAAAATTTAATTTATTCTCTCTCTTTCCCCCTCTCCTTCTCCCTCTCCCTCTCGCTCTCCCCCCTCAATCCCTCTCCCTCTCCCTTCTCCCTCTCCTCTTCCTCCTCTCTCTTCTCTCTCCCTCTCCTTCTCCTCTCTCCTTTTCCCCTTCTCTCTCTTCTCCTTTTCCTCCTTCTCTCTCTTCTCTCTTTCCTCCTTCTCTCTCTTCTCCTTTCTCCTTCTCTCTCGCTTCTCCTTTTCCTCCTCTCTCTCTTCTCCCTCTCCTCCTTCTCTCTTCTCCCTCTCCTTCTCTCTCTTCCCCTCTCCTCTTGTTCTCGGTTTCTTCAACTCCTTCCTCGTTCTTACTATCCTGAATACTTACACCCATAGAATATCATACATATAATTCATCAGGCATTTTTCTTGTTTATTCCTGTATCCAAAATATTTTTTTTTACAACAGGAAACCAATAAAAATTTCTTCTGAATTTCTAAAGAGCTTTGTGTTTTCTTAACTTGTATAATTTTTTCATTATTTAACATTTTAATTAAATCCATAAGTTGTTGGTTATGTAACATCAGTTAAAACCAATGCTTTTATTTGAAAATACCTCATTCTCTTATGTTTGTAGAACATATTTATATAAAATACCGAACACCCTTTTCATTGAAGGTATGCTTGGACACACGAAATGATAATTTCTTGAAAGGCCTCTTGCCGTCATTTATGTATTAGAAATATATGACAGATTAATAAATGACAGGAAACACCACCCCCCTCCATTTTCCCAGAGTTAAATCATTTTGTATTCCTTACTTATTATATATAATCCTGTTTTTTTTCTTTTTCATCTAATCTAAAATTCCAGCAATCTCTGTGTGTGTGTCTGTCTGTCTGTCTGCCTGTCGCTGTCATGTCTGTCTGCTGTCTGTCTGCCGAACCGCCGTTTCTCGACGACCGCCGGTCCGATCTGATTGAAGACTTGCCAGAATATTGCCGGAGCCCCCGCAGATGTGCCTTTTCGAGGTTTGATGTCAATCGGACGAGCGGTTCCCAATTACGGCTCAATTTAATCTTGTCAACGCAATGACAAGACAACGGGCTATACATCAACGAATGATGTCACAATTAAATGTTTTTTTTTTATTTTTTTTTTTGCACGATTGATGTCGCAAATTCTTCTTCTTCTTCGTGTTGTATGACGTACAATTACGCTGGGGACCTGAGTAATGTGCTTTTCAATGTTTGTATAATCGTCTGCATCCGTTTCAGCTGTTCCAAGTGTTTCCCAAGGTTTGAATGCTGTTTTTTCCCAAGGTTCGAATTAATTGTTTCAATTATTAATTAATCCCAAGGTTTGAATTTCCCAAGGAAACAGGCTGGTTTCCGCAAAGGGTTTGAAAGGTGTTTTTTCCCAAGTTTGAATAATTGTTTGTGCTTGGTAGACATTGTGAATTACATTTACAGAGAGGGGGGCGAGTAGCTGTTCAACTATTATGGAAGAGGGCAGGTGAGAGTGGGGGCGAGAAGAGGGAGGGGCGAGACTAGGGGGAGAGAGGAGGGGGGGGGTGAGAAGAGGGGGACGAGTGGGGGGGGCGAGAAGTGGGGGCGAGAGTGGGGTGGCGACGAGAGGGCTGCACATATGACACTCACCTATGGCCACGCACCTACGGCCGCACCTACGGTGTCCGCACTAGTTCTATCAAAAAAAACAAAAAAATTTGTGAATTGTGACGTCAATAAGTGATGTCATAGCCCGTGTCCGTATTGGTCGATAAATAAATGGCCGTAACTTGGGAACAGCTTGTCCGTAATATCAAACT
>CM068958.1:143239546-143258640 GCA_035128595.1 Eptatretus atami
CACCCCGCTCCCGATGCAAATCTGCCGTGAGGCCATGACCCGTAGGGCACGCACGGCGGGCGTGCAGGGGAACCGAGTGCGTCGACGCTGACCGCTTTGCAGCCCGGTAAGTCCACACAAGACCGCAAGGCCACGCCCGCCGTAACGGCGACACCCGCGAGAAATCACGTGCGCCCGGCCCGCCGTACATCTTTTGCGCGGGTCGCGCCACACAATCTCCCTTCTTCGCCATCTGCATCAACGAGCCTCAACGGCACTTCGGCCCATCGATACGCAACGGCCACACCGGTCGCACGCCCTAGATCACGGTCAGAGCGTCGGAAAACCATATTGTCCATCACATCGCTTGGCTTCTGTCGAATTGTGACGGCCAACTAAAATGAAACAGGATTATAATCGCGCGCTATATGGCCCGCAGATGCCCACCCACATACTCCAGCGGCGACCCCTACGGCTGCTAAAAGCATACGCCACTACCGGCGCATTAGAGGGCCACCCCAGGCCAACCATCAGAGACTCTCGGCCCGCCGGCAACGTTTTCTGTCAATTCATGGAGGCGTACGGGCCGGCGTACCGCTCCCTCGCCGGTAGAGCCCACCACATGTGCACCTTAGCGCTTACATCCATCCTGAGGGATCGGACACACACCATACCTGTGGAAGAACACCTGGATGACAGTTGCTAGCTGGCGCTCGAGATGCAAAACCTCAGCGCTCGACAATTATAGGCAAGTATGTGTATCGTCATGCCATCCTGCCCGAATATCTAAATGGTCCCTAATGGGGACAGCAATCCCCGGTCCTACCTCCTACCGCCCTTGCAGCTGGAACCGTGTCATCTCAAAGCAATGTATTCACATTCCCAGCCCCACCTTCATCATGCTCCACGCCTTTTTATCTATGAGCAGAAGGAGCATCAATTGGAGATAGAACAATTTATGTTGGCCATTCTTGGAGATTTAACTCATTGTCTGCCACTTGGGAGCGACTAGCGTCAAGTTTAGGGAAATGAAAACACTGTTTCATCACATTTCAGCGTAACGCTGTTTCCAAGAGGAGCTGACATGTGCTCGTGAAGCAATGTGGGCGATGAATATATGAAAGCGGGATATGCAAAAACCAAATACATGCCTACAAGCAATAGAATTTAGGTTCTGACTAGCCATCAAAAGAGGTCAGGGTCTGACGAGCGCACTCTGCAAGTGCAGACGAGGAACGGGTAAATGGGGCGGAGAGAGACCCTTGAGATTGACCAGTAGGCCTTGGAGAATGAGTGCGCTGTAGCAAGTGGAGTATGTGGCATATAATTGTATATGCATTGACATATTCTATCTGTAGCACTAGTCGCGCGGTGCGTAGTTTTAGAGTACAGCTGGAATCGAGGGAGAGTAGGAGCTTGCGCTAAGCGCGCTCTGGAGTCTGTATAAGTTGTGGGTCGTCTAACGGGTTATTCGTTAGAAGCGCCTCACGAGCGCTGGGAGGATGCGGCAGGTCATAAGATGCAGATACTAGGCGTGATATTGCAACTGTTACACGAAGCTGCGAATTGCTCATCCATGTCTATCTATGTTTTTGTATGCTGATGTCATCTCGTTGTGGTACCATCACACATAGCATCAAATGGACTATACTCCATTGCGGATGGTAATGAAGTGCCCCGAAACAAGATGGCTTGTTTAATCAGCGCCTGGAGAAAGGACCGATATAATGTGTGCAACAATACGAGAAAAACAGGTCCTCTACACCCCCACTTAAACCCATTGAAAACGTATGTTGTGTCCTGGCGACACATGCCCCAGACGCCTTTCCGAACTTTGGTATCTATTGTCGGTTCGGATATCGTCGACTCTGCACATATGCTCGTCCAGACGTACGATGGTAAACAGGCTGTTAGAGCATTGACTCTAGGGGGCAAGATAGGAAGAACAGCGATGTAGTCATGCTCTTGAATGTTGTTCTTTTAATTAATTTACGTTTAATTTTCATCTCAGAATGTTGTGGGATGAGCCTGACACGCGTGTGTGATGCTGGTTCACTAATTTTAAACGCCAATTTTTAAAAGTCAACGGATCTGACGTGATATTTCGGCTTTTTCCTCAATGAAATCCTGAAAAATAACAATGTTGAGGGAATTTGTCTTCAAGTGGTTGGGTACTTTAAAACTGCACATAAAAGTTGATTAGATGACCTTTAATGTAAGCTTATTCCAGACAACATTGAGCAACCACGATAACAACAGAAGCGTCGAGGGCAATGAAAAATTTGAAACTTCCTTGTCCAAAGAAAACCATAAGCCTGTTTGAAATTTAGAAAGAGACTTGCTGGACAGAGCTCTGGTAATGATTGCTGTTAAGGACGCCTGCTTGCTCCAAACGAGCACCCTCCGAGACATTCGGTACCATATAAATTCTCAACAAAAAAAAGATCTAAACAATATGCAATTCATGTCGCATGGCATGGCTAATGCCCAATCATAAACAAATTCTATCACTGAATGCACACATAAAAGCCTTCCGTAACCAATGGACAGGTGTGCTTCCAAATGCTGGAGAACACCTTCTTGAGGCTAAGTCACATCTGCACGCGAGCGGCCGGTAGGGTCCCCGAACAATGCTACACGGCCCACATAGCAATACTAGGCGCTGGGGTGTCCCGCGTATTTCCCACGGCTCACAGCAATGTAGCACGTCACATATTTTCTAGTATCTTGTGGAGTGCCGCCACCCGGCGTATCTAGAATTGCGCGAGACCGAAGAAGTGCGGGGGTGCCGTCGTTCTTGGATTTGGATTGTCCGGACGGGGTGACACTTAGCGCGCGTCCTGGAAGGCCATCAGAATTTCAAGGCCGACGCGGAGGTAACTCTCAAGGGCGCCGCATAGGCGACCGCAGGGGGCCACCTGCATGGTGAACGTGGGTCAGACGACGGTAGACGAGTCGGTATCTATATTTACAGTCTTTGTTTTACTGAAATAAAATATAGGCGACATGTTCGGGGAGAGTATCGCCAGTATAAAGTAGAACTGAATATAGCTACAACTACTCACATATATAATAACTGAATAACAAGTTCGAGTACCGTGGTGCCCCCAGATCCGAACGGCCCCATTGTTTGAGACAAATGGAATCCGAACAATTTTTTTCGAGAAATTTTGCCTCTAAAAACAACATTTCAAAACCGGAAACACAGACCGTGGCGTTATGGGTTTTGCTCACGTGCGGTCTGCACCCGCCTGTTCGACTCGCATCTTCGGCTTTGGTTCGATTCAGTTCGCCGGTGGAAGTAACTCGGTGAAAGCATCCCTCGTGTGTCGATTGGCTATTAAAACCTCGTGTTTTCACCTGTGATTTTTGCCTGTTTTCTTTTTTTACTCATGCTTGTTTTTAAATTCAATAACAAAAGCAATCCGATCACGTGTGTGACGGACTGTCGGGCAAGGAATTAATTTCACAGAAAAACCGGGTTGTAATATGGAATATCCCATGATTCCTCAGCCGATGCGTTGATTGAAGAGTGATTGTGGTTATGGGGGCATTGATGTTGTGGATGGAGCCTTAGCCCTGGGGGCGCGTCTCGCAGAGTGCGCCGAGCGACCTAACCCAGCCAGGAGACGAGCCTGTGGGACCGTTTGGATGGGGTGACTTGTAACATTTACATAATCACGGCCAGCGAAGGTCATTTACTCATCTTATTTACCTTAAAACATGGGTATATTCCGTTGAACAGTGTCTTGACATGGGTTTTCTCTTGGGGTCCAGCGAACGGATTAATTCACTTCCACATTAATTTTAAATTGGGAAAATAGTTTGAATCCGAATTTTTGCATATCCGAACAGGCCTCCTGGGACAATGTTAAATGGGATTACTAGGGGCACCCACTGTATACGGCAAACAGACACCTATACTCCGATGCTCAGGCGGTAGCGCGACGGTGGACGCACGTCCGACGCAGACTGGCCACGGAGGCCGTCACGTAGTACCGCGCCGGCGCGGCGTAGGGAACGTGCCGTCGAACCCTGCGCGTGGCCCGCAGGTAGCACCCAGACCGCCAAGGCCACCATACGTTGAAACACAAGGGACGCCTTAGGACTACCCTACAGGCGACCGTCGGAATAGTGCGGCCGCCGTACAGATTTTTTCGGGGTCTGCTCAAATGCATTTTCACTCCTAACAGAGCCCAACGGCAGCCGCAGCCAAATAATGCAAAGCCCACAATACTGCCTACGTACAGGTCGACGTGGAGGACACAGTCTACGTGCACCAGCTTGCTGTCGAATTTGCTACGGAGCCAAACGTAGATATGAAATGAAAAGAAAAGTTATAACTCCGGCTATAATTCCACGACGACCCCTACAACGGGCCTGTAAAAGATACGCAATACGGCATAGGGCCACACCCTGAGGGCTACCTCAGAAACTCTGCGGCCACGCGCGCGACGTTTCTGTCAATTCAGCGTGGGGGGGTAACGCGAGCCCGCGTATGGATCTATAGATATAGGCCTAAAAGTCATGCAAGTAAGTTTTTTTGTGATATACGTATGTGGTTATCGGCAGAAAGTTTACAAAAGAGGAGGATAGAGGGGAATGGAGACATGCTGATCCGGTGATCCGACCTCTAACTGTTGGGATCAAGGCACAGAGAGACTGTTTCAATTAAAAGTCCTTAAAGACTAAGCAGCTATTTAGCATTTATTGTTTGGTGTATTTTTTATGCTATTGAAATAAGTAATGAAAATGATGGTATGGTATGTAGCATACAAAGGATTACGTATGATGTATGTTGTCCAGGGGGGTCAAAAACTGTCAATGGTTCCAGGAATTGTCAATTCTATCCTATTGCCTGGCCAGACCCGACACTGGATACCATTCAATATTTATGATTGCGAATGTGTAATCCTACCGCGCTTGTTTTCCATTAGCTGAAATGTGGCTAGATCTGGTGAATTAAAGTGTTACCGAAAGCTCAAAGAATCATAAAAGAGAAAAGCAGTTCCACTGTAAAAGTGAGGTTATTGTAGTGAAAGAATCCTTCAAGAAGCAAGACAAAGGTTATGTGTGAGACCCTGAATGAAGTTTTCGAAAACATCAATCAACCAACCATTTGCATACTCAACAACCATCACTCTTCAAGATAATAACGTTGTATCCAGAGCTTATTCATGCTATAATAAAACAAACTTACCGACTCAAAAAAGCTAGCTTCTACATGAAGGGACCGTTCAAAAAAGTTTATGATGAGATTATCACGAACAATCGGCAAGACAGGTCAATGTTTTTATTTTTGTTTTTTCAATTCGATAATCAGATATAATTGTTAAGAAAAATATATATTGTCGCAACACTTCTTTTGAGAGTTGATTTGGGTTTTTGATCTCTTCGGCCAATGATCAAACTGTCTGATTGATGCTTTCACCAGACAGTCGTTGTAAACAATGTGTCCCTCACTCGATGACTTAGCAGGGTTGTCCCTACTACTAGCTTAGCTAGAGGACATTAAATTATCATATGAAGTATCATTTTGCAGAAAAGTAGGGCGAGATATGCCACACCCAAGCTAAGTTCGCAAATCTTCTGCGCAAAATCCACTCACTCGATCAGGTCTGGCGAGCCGCTTTTGTGAAAAATCAGAAGAAAATTGAGAAAAATATCTTTATTTTCCTGTATTAAAACCTCCATTATATGTTTTTTTTGTGGCATTTTTCGATTTTCTGGTGAGAATGCTTTGAAGAACCTTTTTGCAACACGCCAGGGTATGTATGGTGTTTAACCAATTATCGACATGGATTACAAACATTTTAAAGTACCTTTGTCATACAATTTACCAATGGATACATTTTGATGCTTGTTTCATGACCATGAATTCAAACAAAGTAAGGAGATTGGCGTTTGTCATGCCGTTCCTACATCGTTGTGGTTTTTCCCAGCACGTTGTGTCCAAAAAAGAGGTGATTTGGCCTTGAATAGAAGTTATAAGAAGTCAGCCCATTGACTGCATTTATGCCCTTGCATTGTAAACCTTCGACAAGGTCACAAATGGCCCACTCTCGATCGACAGAGTGAGTTGGTTCGTCCATCCAGCAAGCCTGTTGGATAGAGTGGCTGTTCGGTCGCTGAGCGTTATCAACATCCATGTTGCTCCTGAAGCATAATGTAAATGACATGAATATCTATTCGAGAGTAATACTTCAGGAATTCACATATATACATTGTTGTTTTCCACGTCTCCTCCAAATATTTATCGTCATCCCAAAGGATGAATCACACGTCGCATCGAGTAGTTAAGGTTCCAATTTTGCCAATGTAGACCACATCTCTGATGTTGTCTCTAACCCGCTATTATTCCATGGCATGTCAGATGACGTAAATACTTGTGCTCAGCCAGTTGTTCTATACACATTTAAATACTACATTATAGCATGGACGGTTTGTTGGAGTTACTTGTTACATGACGAGCAACCCCGTGGTCCCCACTGATTCTCAACGGGGTAGAATTGAAAAGTGGCAAAAATGCAATTGGTGTTTCTGCATAAAGCACGGAAATCCGTGGGGGCAATTCATACTCATTTGTTTCGACACTCTGATCGCGATTTTTAATGGACTTTAATGGCAGGGAGGTGATCCATTTGAAACTGTTATGGTTCGACTATGTAACATTGTGATGTCTCGGGTTCCATATAAATATTTGTATGGCTGTCAAAGTCAGTGACTAGTATTGCAAATGAACATAGGATCGCACAGGTGACCATTGAGTGAGAAACTAAACACCATGAGTTGTAAAAGTAGAATAAAAGTGAACAATGAAAATTATAAGATTCTCTTTTCAACTATGATCAAGGCTGGCATGAAGAGCAAAGTGATGAGGGTAAAAACTGACAGCGGCAACAGTGTGGCCACGGAAGGTAAACCAAAAGCAAAGGAATGAACGAACAAGAAAAGTGAGAGAAGAGGGGAAAGGGGAACGATCAATTACAATGCAAGTAAGAGGCTGGGAATAATGGGTGACACAAAAGCTATGGGTAAGGATATGGAATGACATGAGATAGGCAGTGCACCACCAACATGAATATTGAAAAAGAATTGATAGAACATCTCTGAAACATATGGTTGCGAAGATGATGGAGAAAGCCGAAAACAAAAATGTAGAGGTGTGCAGTCAGCTTGTGGATTTCGGAAGTTAACCATTGAGAGGAATTTGTCGGTGGGGTTGAATAAAACAAACTGCTTTCCGAAATGACGTCATCACCCGGATGTGTGAGGATGGGGAGACGTCGCTTTTGGCCGAGGTGTGCATGTCCATGTGTGACATATCGATCAATGAAATGTCATGAGTCATGGTGCAAGTAGGGGAGAGGAGTGAGGAAAAAGAAAGAAGAATGAAGAAGAAGAAGAAGAAGAAGGAGGTGGGGGAAGATAGAGATGAGAAGACAAAGAAGAGAGCGCAAAGGGAGAGAGAGAGAGAGAGTCGTGGGGGTGGAGGGGGATACGGAGAGGGAGTGGGGAAAGCGAAGTGCAGTGTCTGTGGGGGAGGGGAGAAGGGGAACCGACAGAGGAGAGAAGCAGGAAGTGGGAAAATTGAGGAATGAGGAAGGAAATGGACTACCACAAAAGTAAAAGAAGAGAAAGGTGAAGGATGAGCCTGAATAGGCATGGTGACTTAGCAGAAAGAAAATTTTCATTCCAGCTGTTTGCAACTGATGTTCCGAGTTTTGTTGGATGAAATACTCAGCACAGGCCCTTAAAAAGTTAATTCAAGATTTCACTTGAGAAACATGGGTGTGCAATGAGTAACTTACCTGGACCAATGTGGCCTGACACCTGGCTGAGTAGAGTTGATATTAATTTTTGTCAAAATTTTGCCACCTCGACCTTGGTAGCTTCAGGCGGGGCCTTTTCTGATAACTGTAATTTGTCTTTGGATGTAGCGCTAGATGGGGTGCACACACCGTGCTTCGGACTCTCGAAGGCTCAACGCACTTTTTTGCAGATGGGCCAGTTTAGTGCGGTCCTTACGATTGGAAAGTATAGGATCTTGGAAATATAGGTATTTGCGAAAATGGTCGCTTCCTCTTCCCTTCCTCAGTCACTGGTGGGAAGAGGTGAAACGTAATTGCGGTGTTTGTTTCTGTCAGTGCCGGCGCAAGGAGCGGCCATGGAGTTACATGAGGTTTTGCAGGCGCATGCAAGCTTACCTCCAATGCTTGCAAAAGCATACTCTTGGAATGATGGGATGTTCTGAATAGATTCCACTGTGTTAATGACCATGAGATATTTGGCCTCTCACAACAGGGTAAAGCACTGTCAATCTTTACAGAAGCAGGGTGCAGGTGTTGCGGAGTATGATAAAGTGTATCCTTGGTGGTTTTTATTTTTCCCAAAGGTGTCAGAAAAAGGCCTTTTGCCTCGGTAGGTGGAGGGAGCCAACGTTTGACGCTTGGGCCAGATTACTGAAACTATGAGGACTATACTCCGGCTTCCATCTGGAAATATTTCCGGTGGATCCCGCTAGATGGCCAGTTTCCTCGCCACGGCAAGTAACAACTGACTACTGAGGCCCAGCAGCGGGAGCATTTTAGAGAAACGCGGGAGCATGGAGAAATTGTCATCCACTGTTCAGGGTTCACTGCCCACAGAATAAACTCCGGCTGACGGAGGCTATACCTCCGAAGTTTTAAGATCGATGTCACTTGGAGAAGATTTCTGTAGGTAGCTGAGGAAGATGTGGGCCGTTCCAGACTCCGATTCCATGTGCCAGTGTGATGGTGACCATACATACCAAAAGGGTGTCCCAGCAAGGAACTTGTCCACTGGTGCCAATCATTGTGCTTAATGTTGCTCAACTACGAACACATGGTGGTTGGGCCTAGTAGCTGCATGGTGTTGCAGGGGGAAATTCTTTGCAAGTTTCAACAGACTTGTGTGTTCTGCCATACAAAAATGCAGAGCAGCCTAAGCATGGTTCAAGATGCGATCACTAGGTGTTGCGGAGGAAGAGGCCTCCCACTGAAGCACCCTAGTTTGGACAGGGAGAAAGCTTCTAACACGGTGTCTAAAGTATATGATGCTGTTTTGGACCATTTTTGCACTCGCAGGCTCAGAACCTTGTTGCTTTGGGTTGGCCTCTACGTGTGGGGACATGAAGCTAGGTGTTTTGAGTCAAGATGGACACAGCTGCGAGCATTTCCCCAGTCAGCCTTTGGAGTTAGGCATGGGCTGCCCGATGTCAACTATCCTATTTTGTCCCTTTGTACAGAACATTTGTCTGTGCCACGTCCTTCTCTGGAATTGGGTACCTTGGAAACCAGGGGTAGCGTAGACCTAAAGGTGAGCCTGTACATGGATGATGAGTCAGTGTTTCTACCAATGACTTTTTCTATGTACAGGCTGGTGGGTATTTTGAGTTGATTGTGGGTTTGCCTCTCTTCTAAAGGTTTAACCTGTGGAAGAGTGAGGTACAAAGCAAAGGGATGCTTTGAAGCTCCTAGGGTGTGTGTTTTGAACCCGTGGCATAATCGTTTTGTGAACTGTCGTGAACATTCAGCAGGGATATTCCGAGTCTGAAAATCGCTGTCTTGGAAATCTTCGTCAGCTTATCCATGGACGGAGGTAATTTCAAGATCATAGAATGTTTTGGTTGGTAAATTATTGTATTTGGTCTCGGTTCCCCAGTTCCTCCTGCAGTGGCGACAACCTTTGGGAGAGCTGTTTTTCATGCTTTTCTTCTGTAGTACTCCCAGCAGAGCGTTGGGTGCCAGGTGTGGTTATAATTAGCCGGTTCTTGGGTGGTGAAGGGTGTCACAGTCTGTGTTTTTGATATTATCTCCATGTTTTGCATTTACTCTGATTCTAGTTAATTGTGTTGGAATAAACCAGGTCAAACTATGGCAACGACGAATTTTTTTTTTGTTCTTTTGCCGATTTTTGGGTCCACTGCATTAGAGGCTGGAAGGACGGCACTCTCCACTGTCTCGGCCCTTCTCAGAGTCATGGCCGCTGAAATTTTGGCTGTTTGGGTGTTCACCCAGTCATGGGGGCTGACTGTGCATTTGAAGTGGATCCAGTTGTCACTGTCCGAGACCACCTGCGCGAGAGAAGGTGCCGTGAGGTTGCACATCCTTCTATAGAGCACCTCTCGCAGCGCATACCGCCAGAAGAATGTTTGGGGGAATGTTTTCTTGTGCTCTTGTCTCATCAACTGACCAGAAGGACATGCGTGTGCCGAAGCTGCCATGAGTGTCTTCTGGTCAGTGTTTCTTTGGCAAGGAGACCTGAAATCTTTCGATTCAGTGTCCTGCGACCTTCATATATAAGCGCCAAAATTGTCTGAAATGTCCTTTGGGATTGTTTGTTGCCAGGCTGTCTGCTCGCACTCATGGCTAGCTCCCTTGATCCAGATACTTGGCGGTGATGAGAGATGAGACTGTTTTCATCATGTATCTGTGGGCTCTATCCATTGCCCAGTGCCTGCCTCCTACATGGAGGTAGCCTGGGAGGATAGTCAATATCATCAAGACTGTCCTGTGTGAGTCACAGAGCCAGAGAATGTACTGGAAATATATATGGATCCCTGGGCAGATCTGAGGCAGTAGCTCTATCTGCCCTCGCAATGGAGGAAGACAGGGTCGGCGACAGCCTGTGGGTGGTGGCGAGTTCTGCAATAATGATTGGGCAGGTATGCCTGTAAGGCCCTCTCAGAAGTGGTAAAGTTGGCCATAAGGAAATGGGGGGGGGGGGGTGTCCCACTCGGGAATTTTCAGAAGATGTGAAGGTTGGCCTGTCCAAGTGCATGCTGCAGTTTCCCAACAGTCTTTCGGCCTGGGCGCAGGTCAGATTGGGTTGTTCTGACAGGCAATGCTTGTGGGACCTGTACGGCCATAATCTTGGGTGGGGAAGCCTTGGTGGCATAGCCTGAGGAACCAGCGGGCTTCCTGGTGGTGTCGTACTCCTGGACAAGCCCGTCCAGGCTGTTCTGAGCAGTTGAGTTTCTCTTTTGTTTGCATCTCATTTTGCTTTGGTTTGATTTATCTTTTTCTATGCGATGTTATTTCCAGAGGTGGACGGATATTCATACATGTATGTTTTTGTCTGCAGTCAAGCAGACCGGGTTGTTCGATATCTGATATTTATCAATGGAAAAAATGAGCCCTTTGACATGTTGTTTAGGGTATTCTTTCTTGTTTGCCTTGGTGTGGGTTTGCAAGTAAGGGGGTGTTGGTTACAATGGTTAGTTTTTCCCTTCCCTTTGTTTAAATAAGAGTTACGTGTTCTGTTGATCACAGGGTGGTGGTCGGGTCTTTTTTGAGCTTGTTTTTTTGCAATCTAATTGCCTGTGAGGCTTTTTGTCGTTCTTGGAATATTTTGTTTGGTTGGTTATCGCTAATGGTTCTTTTGCTTTTGTTTCTTGTATGATTGTATTGATGTTTAGTTAATAGTTACGTGCCGTAAAAAAATAATAATAATCAAATGAATCATAAAATTCGAAACCGCGGACGCAACAACAAAACCAACAGCCGGCGTTTCTTCGCTCTGAGGGGGCAGCGCTGCCGCGTACGAGCGTGGCACCGGAAGTTCGCATATTATTCGCAATTCGATATTCAGCAATTTAGTTTCTAAATACCCAATTGCATGCAGATTGAGCCAACGTGATTTTCACCGCTTTTCGCATGTCGTGGCAGAAACAAAAAAGAAGAGAAGAGAGAGAAAATTTACCTTCCTGTTCGAGCATACCAGCACTTCGTGATGTTACGACTGAATATTTATGCAGACCGATCTAATATGAAAAAACCGATAATTAACTCTGGGCATTGTGTTTATTCTATTAGATTTAGTTATTGTACTCTTTCTCAGATTGATTTGGTTATTGTTTATTACCTCTGCACCAGAGAGAGGGTATTGTATTTGGGTCTGTTCGTCGTTGTTGTGCTAACGTATGGCTATAAATGAACACTTTGGTGGTAGCAGCAGTAAACGTAATCTTTTTGATACCAAATATCTCTATAAAGTATGTACAATTACATGCGAGTACGAGTGTCAATTAATGTCAGCTACAATTACAGATGCGAGTATAGTCATAAATATACCACCATAAAAACACCAAACAATGCCGGGAGGTTATGCAATCTTTGATTTGGCTCGTTCTAAGTAGACCCTCCCCCACGGCAGCGGGAGCGGGGTTTCCAGACATCCCTCTGTTTCTCTGTGTGTGTCTAATGTGTCTGTCAGGCCATGAACTTTTTTTTTACCATGTGAGCTTTTTGTCAATCAATTTTCCAACAAGCTTTAGATGAGAATATGGAGAAGACAAATTTAAGAATTAGGTAAAGTCAAAGCACCTTTTAGCATATGGAAGAAGAAGAAGTCCCGATTTCAAAGTGGACAGGCTTTGCATTTTAGATGCTTTTCTAGTTAGTTGACTTATTTGATTTGATTTTCTTGTTTCTGTGTTTGTGGATTTGGTAGACTAATTCTTTTGATTCTTTGTTTCTTGGTTTAGATGATAAAAATTTTGTTTTCTTTTTTTTTTAATGCTTTTTTTAAAGAAAAGGCTTCAGGCCATCAAAACTCGGACTGAGCTCAAACTGCTGCTCTCCAGAGTCAAAGTGGACGACTAACCATAAGTCTACCCGCGCGGAGGCCAGAGTTAAATTAGGCAGTGGTTTCTATTGCCACATCTATGAATGTCGAAGAAAGTGTACGATATGGGCTTGGTGAAACAGTTTTTTTTCCTCTGTGGAGCTAATCATTCTCAAATGATGAAATTAATTGATGGGCCAAAAGCTCAATGGACGGAAGTCATGTTCAAGATACGATTTGCCGAGTCGTGATAAATGTCGCACTGCGGTGTTTGAAGTACATGTGTGAGCCGTGCGTGTGGTGTGGTGTGCGGTGTGCGTGTGGCGTGTGCGTGCTGCGTAGTTGGTTCTGCTTCATTTTAAGAATTGCTGACCTGGTTCACCTAGGCACGCGACTGTTTGCTGCATGAGTTGGTTCCTGCGGGGTATGGGATGTACAATGCAGACAGTGATGAACCCACACCAGTGCTCTGGGGTGAAAAGGAAATAACATGGACGGCTGGACTCCATATTTTCTGGAAAAACAAACTATAAAAAAAGGTCACAAATGTGATCAAGCCCTGGTGTTCGAAGGCTTCACATATTCTTATTTACAGCTGATTTAACCAGCTGCCTAGTTACTCAATAGTGGTTAATACTGGGTTTGTCAGGTCACTACATACTGGTGACGCACAAAATAACCACTGACAAGGATTTTGATGCAGAAGAGGCCTGCATGTCTGTGCGCACACTCCCAGAATCACCACCCATCACCCAACACACAAGCTAAGTAACGTACAAGTCAACGCAATATCCACATACCCCTATATTCTCACCCAATTAAGGTAACCCATCTAGATCCAATTAATCCTAACTCTTCTGCTGGAACTACTTTTCCAAGGATCTGCATTTCATGCATTGACTACATCTCTGATGAAAGACTTTGCCCGAATAACAGTCCGAATCTCAATCTTCTTTACTTTCAGCGCTCTGGCTCTGGTCCTAATCATGTCCTATTCTGCTGAAAACTCGTCTGAAACTTATTTTGTCACTCTACCCTTATTATTTAACCATCTCAGCAAATTGTCTGGGCACTGCCATCTTCCACTGTAACTCGAATGAATTCGTCATTCGTTTATCGTAGTTGAACAACATAACGGAATCACGTTACAGTCCGTCATCGTTTACGTCAGTCAGACTATCGCTGCATTTTTTTTTAATTCAGAAACATTCTCTTTACCGTGCCAATAATTAGCGTTCAATTTTTAATATGCACAGTTATTGCCAAAAAACAATATTATGGATTTCTTTATGTTCCCAGGGATCAGAAATTAACGTCGTTTTTTTTACAATTTGTGAAAATAGCATTCCAATTGAGTCCATGATAATACACCACGCGTAAAAACTCACCTAAGCATTAGACATACCGTTAGACATCCAGAAGTAAACACAGCTCTTACTACCTGGCACCTTGACTAAATCCGTCACCCGGCCACATCTGACATTCATCGCCATCGCCTCCGGACATCAAATACAATTGCATTCAGAAGTATTGCACACCCCTTCACGTTTCGTACATTGGTTGTGGTTGCAGCTGACATTTAAAATCGATTGAATTAAATTTATTGAACCGAAGTCTACACAAAATACCCCACAATGGTCAAAGTGAAACATCTTTTTAACATTTTCCACAAATTATTAAACAATGAAAATCTAAAATGTTTGCAGTCAACAGTATCTCACCTATGGCAGGACATTCCAAATTGAACTCAGGTGCATCCAATTTCCTTTGATCATCTGATTGATGTCCCCACAACTGATTGGAGTCCGACCTGTGGCCAGTCAATTGATTGGGACATGATATTAAAAAAAACACAATAATATAATATTATAATATATATAGTATATAGTTATATATTATTATAATAAGTATATATATATGTATATATATAATTAATATATATGTGGTCCCGACAAGTTGACAGCTAGCATGTGAGACACAAAACGTCGACCAGTGAGTGAGTGCTTGCTATTTAAGGACGTAGGTAAGATCATGTGTACTGTTAATCTTATTATAGGTTGACGAGAGTACGGAGGCATAGATCTCGGCGGAGGGTAATAGAAACACACTTCTTACGGTGTGAAAGTTCCAAACAAGTGACGTCCATCAGTAGAAATACGAGAGAATAGGATACTAGCCCAGACTCTCTAGGCGTGGCAATTCGATCAAACTAAGAAACTGGGCAAGGGACCTTGGTCATCTCGGTGACCGAAGAACCAATGAAGACTACTGACAGAACTACAGGAGTCCTTGTGTGAATCAGGAGAACCTACCAAAAGGAAAACAATCTCTGCAGCACTTCACAAATCTAGGCTGTCATGGGAGAGTGGCCAGATGGAGCCGATTCCTAAAGATAACCTACAAGGCTACCATACAGCAATGCTTATGAGTTGGCGGAAAAAGAAAGCAAGAACATTTGGGGGGAAAAGACTGTGGAAAGAACATGAAAGGAAAAGATTATTGGTCTGATGAGCATGAAAAATTGAACTACTTTGGCTGAATGCAAAGTGCTATGTCTGGCAAGAAACTGGTGCACAGCTCATCACCTCATCAACACTCATGCAAGGCTCGCGTGAAGCTGGTGGTCGGGCAGATCATAGCGATGAGGATGTGCTTTTGCAAGCAGTCAAGGAGTGAGAGGACTTGTAAGTATGAGAGAACAACAATGGAGCCAGTATAGGCAAATCTGCGAACAACTTAGTGCAAAGAACTGAGACTGACGGCAAAAGATATTACGTTCCAACAGGGCAATGATCCCATAGCATACAGCACAAAGCAACACTTTGCTCCTATTCAGCAAGAATGTGAAGTCTTTGGATGGCCCAATCCAAACCTAGACTTGAATTTCCATGTGAGAATCTGTGGAAGACTTGAGACGCATTGTATTCCTATGACCTCCCCTTAGCCAACTGACAGAGCTTGAATAACATCTTGCAAGGGAATAAATGGTGAGAAAATCCCCAATAATAGACGCTCAAAACTGATACAGATGACATAGCGGGCCAGAAGACTTCAACAGCTGAACATCGCTGCCAAGCTGTATTCGTTCGTAACTAAGTATTGACACTCATGGGGGATTGAGAGTACTACATTGATGCAAAACATTCCAGCTTTAATTTTTATTGATTTGAAAATTTTACTAAAACATGTTTTAACTTTGTCATTATGGGATTTTTTGTGTCAATTTGGTGACAAAAAAAATTTAATATTTACATCCTATTGTTCATTCAGCGCTTTTAACACTCAAATGTGATAGAAGTGTGGGAGAGTGTTGAAGTGACATTTTCTGAACGACAAGCGTTGTTATGTGTTTAATGCGTCAGCAAGAGGAGCGGGAGTAGAGATACAATGGGTCGTTCGTAAGGCATCCATATCAAATGAATGGGGAAGAAAGGGGAAAAACTCTCTAGATCAATGCCTAAAGAAGCCCAAAACAGTAGACGATTCCTCCCCTACCGCATAAAAAGATGTAATAATGTGAGACCCGTCCTCAAGCCCAAAAACCAAAATGGAGACTGATTTTCTCCCTCCGATACAAGCAAATGTAAATTGAGAGCTGATTCCTCCCTCCTATCAAGCAAATGTAAAGTATGGAAGAACAGACTCAAGCGCCAAAGCCAAATAGGCTGATTTTCTCCCCCATTCCTATACAAGAAATGTTAAACTGAGACATGATTAGAGCACTTCTTTCCTTTGTATTTTTCATTCATCAGAGTATTCAATGAATATTTGTTCATTCGTCTAACTCTAGGTAATGAATTAAATTTTCCTATTGCACATTCATGCACCGAATCGATACATTCACAGCAGATGTATTTAGAATACTTTAGTTCTGTGGTTTAAATGATCCTTTTGTTGAGACAATTGAGAAATATAATAAACTTCTCATAATCTCTTTTTGACACCTTCTGACGGACCCATATAGTTTTGTGAGATTGTAGTAAATGTGTGTGTCGCCAATTGTTCATGTGAATTACACAGCAAAGTTTTCAGTCCGTGTCAGATTTAATTTTTTTCTTATATCATCCTACAATTATGTTGTAATGATTTTATTCCGCTTATTGCTTTTATCTACTTTTCTCACTGGGGTCCCGTTATTTCTTCTATCAAGATCATCTTAATATTTCTCACATTCTTTATATTTCATTTAGAAGTACCGAAAGACTGTAGTATGACATCTCACTCTTTAGGTTTGGTTAGTTTGCTTGGTTTTCTATCATGTTAGTAATATGTATAAATATGGGGGTGAGCGGCTGTTGAGCCGAATCCCAACCCATATCTTACACGTTATACTTATAACATGAAGGGAGTATCTTCTGATTCATCTCTAAAATATATTTGTATCATTCAAAAGCTCTAATGGCTTCTTATTGTATTCTTCTGTTATACAATTGATGTTTTAGCTTCTTATTGTATTCATTTTCTGTACTCTTCCTTCTTTAAGGTTAAACAGTGCTAGATAGCATGTTAGAGTTTGTTTTCTTTGATTATATATTTTCTTTATCCTTTAGCTTCTTTTCCAGCTGTTTCATGTTATTATTATAATATACGTAAAAGCATAAAACTTTGATGCTCAAACCCCACAAATTACTCATGATTCTCCCGCCCAACTCAGTCCTTAAAATTACATACCTTTTTATTCTTTAATGGAACAACAGAATACATTCAACTTAAGCATTTACTTGTATCATATAATGAATATTATCAATCATATCCTCAAATACATCACTTGTGTTTATTTCCTATAAAGAACTATCTGTATTCCAGTTTATAACAGATGACGAAATTATCGCTTATAATTTCTGATTTTAAATTATTATGAAGTAATGTAATAGTCATACATGTAGCGACTTTGCCAAGTCAAGAATTGATGGTTCTATATAGAATAGGTGTGATTCATTTCAATACTCTCTTTTTTTCAACTTAATAGCACAAAAGTCGTCTGAAGAACATCTCCGGTCGATGTTCAAAAACTTGTCTATTAAATTAACTTTGAAGCCTGTTTCCAAGATGTAGATAAGTCTTATTGTTTTGTCGATTCTGAACATTTTCCACTCTTTGCCCAAATCTGCATTATTCCTTAATTTATAAAAGTCTTCTCAAAATCTGTTTTTGGCTTCTATTGCTCCTTTTGGTACTAATATAGATTATGATTTTCAATCTTAAAAGTGAGCTGATTTAACGATGTTCAAAATATCGGATTGAATTTTTCTACGACTCTCATACCAGGCAGAATAAATATATTGTTCAGTCTTCTTTGACTGAAGACGTAATTTCTTATCATTTCAATAGTATTAAGTAAAGTAGTTTTTCTGGAGATTTACCGTTTTTTAACTTAAATGACTGTTGGGGTAATCACTTAACTTCTTGTTCCTGTGGACTTTCTTATCGGGGCAATAAGGTAGGTCTTTATGTTTGTTAATGAAGTTCTTCTGGATATTTTAATAATCAAGCTCAAGAATATCACTTCAGCTTCGATCCATTTCTTTTTGAAGAGATAACATTGTCAAGGTAAAACTTTTTCATAATGTTTTTCTTTAACCCATTTAAGTTTCCTAAGGTAAAGATTGAGAAATACCCACCCCCATACAACTTGTTAGCATGCCATAATACAATCAGGTAAGAGTTGTCATTCTTATTATAATCAGGAAGAATTATGTTATTTGCTTTACATATCTTGAAGCATATCTTGAGATATTCCTCCTCTTTCCTCTCTATCTTAAAAGGTATCTATATATCACCGATTAATTCCAAATTTTTGTTTTGTCATGTCTTTACATAGAATCAAACCAACCGGGCTGTGTAATGCAGTGAACGGGGTCTAATCCCATAATACTTTTTATTATGAACAGACTGTGTATAGAAAAGTTTCAAAAACACATCAACAATACACATACAATCATGTTGAGATTACAAATCATGAGTATTCTCCAAGATTCTTTATATTGAACTTTCCAACCTTTTTAGCTGAGTGTATATCTCTATCGGAAATAGAGTTTTTATTTAAACTTTCCATAGAAACTTTCCTTGAAGGAAGTTGTGTGTCTTTAAACTTCTCAAATGAATCCATACAGTCATATAGGATATATTCCTGTTTGTGATATACGAGATCAATCCTTCTTGATTTTGAGAATGTAAATTGTAGATTCGGTAAGTTATTACATATTTGGATGCTAAGTTATGATAATGGACTTGCCATATAACTTGTATGTTGCGAGAAATCTGATATGCGGATTGATGGGGAATGTATGGAATTGTTTTGTGAATGAGAGTATTGTTTGATATGTGTTAGGAATGGCCAAGAAATATCTCAGATGTCTTTGAAAGTTTTAAATCACATTTCTCAAATCAAGAAGAGATTGATCTCTTATCACAAAAGGGAATATATCCTTATGACTGTATGGATTCATTTGAGAAGTTTAAAGACACACAACTTCCTTCAAGGGAAAGTTTCTATGGAAAGTTAAATAAAACTCATATTTCCGATA
>CM068958.1:143260800-143272935 GCA_035128595.1 Eptatretus atami
TCAATTATATACAGAAGAGATAAATAAGAAAGCATTAGGAGCTTTTGATGATAAAATAAATATTTTAGAGGATGGAATCAAGAGTATCCCTTATGGTTATAAGTATAAGTGTTAAGATATTGGGTTGGGGATTTTAACGGGCTCCCGCCGTATTTTTATTGATTTATAAATGATAGAACCAAGCAATAACCAAACCAAAGAGTGGAGATGTAATCAGTCTTGGTATTTAAATGGAAATATAAAGAATGTGAGAAATATCAAATGAGTCTTATTGAAGAAATAACCGCGGGTAAAAGTAGATAAAACAAATAAGCGGATAAATTTAATTACAAATAAGTTGGAGGATGTAAAGAAAAAAATTAATATCTGAACGGACTGAAACTTGATGTTATCAAGTGAACATGGAAACACAATTTACTACAATCTCAAAATGATATGTGGCTCAGGAGGTGGTCAAACAAGAGCATTATGAGAAGTTTATGATTTTATTTTTGCTCAACAAAGACATTTAAACCAAGAACTAAGTTCTAAAATAATCTTTGTGAATGTACTCGATGGTGATGAATGTAATAGGAAAATTAATTTATTACCTAGAGTAGAACATGAACAAATATTCATTGGAATACTCTTTGAATGGAATGAAAATATAAAAGGAAAGAAGTGCTTTAATCAGTGTCTCAGTTTAACATTTGCTTGTATAGAAGGGGGAGAAAATCAGTCTCCTATTTTGGGCTTTTGGGGCTTGAGTCTGTCTCCTATTTTACATTTGCTTGTATGGGAGGGAAGGGAATCAGTCTCAATTTTACATTTGCTTGTATCGGAGGGGGAGAAAATCAGTCTCCTATTTTGGGTTTTTGGGCCTTGAGACGGTCTCAATTTTACATTTGTTTGTATGGGAGGGGGAGGAATCGGTCTCCTGTTTTGGGCTTTTTAGGCATTGATTCAGAGAGTTTTTCCCTTTTTCCCCATTCATTTGTATGGATGCCTTCGAAACCCATTTATCCTCTACTCCCGTCCCTTTGCTGACGGCAGTTAAACACCATAACACGTGTCTTCAGAAAGTATTCACACTCCCCAACTTTTATCACATTTTGATGTGTTAAAGCCTGAATGAAAATGGATTAAATTTAATTTTTTTTTGTCACCAATTGACACAAAATACCCCATAATGACAAAGTGAAAACATGTTTTTAGAAAATTTTCAAATCAATTAAAAATTAAAAGCTGACATGTTTTGCATCAATGAGTATTCAACCCCATGAGTCAATACATTGTAGAAGCGAATACAGCTTTGGCAGCGATTTCAGCTTTGAGTCTTCTTGGGTATGTCTGTATCAGTTTTGCACGTCTGGATTTGGGGATTTTCTCCCATTTTTCCTTGCAGATTTTATCAAGCTCTGTCAAGTTGGAAGGGGAGCATCAGTGAATAGCAATCTTCAAGTCTTTCCACAGATTCTCAATGGGATTCAAGTCTAGGCTTTGGATGGGCCACTCAAAGACTTTCACATTCTTGTGAAATGAGCAAAGTGTTGCTTTGGCTGTATGCTTGGGGTCATTGCCCTGTTGGAACGTAAATCTTTGCCGCAGTCTCAGGTCTTTTGCACTCTGAAGTTGGTTCTCCTCAAGGATTTGCCTATACTTGGCTCCATTTGTTGTTCTCTCTATACTTACAAGTCTCTCAGTCCTTGCTGCTGAAAAGCATCCTCATCGCATGATACTGCCACCACCATGCTTCAGGGTATGGGAGGTGTTAGATGGGTGATGAGCTGTGCACAGTTTCTGCCAGACATAGCACTTTGCATTCAGGCCAAAGAGTTCAATTTTCATCTCATCAGACCATATAATCTTTTTCCTCATGTTCTCAGAGTCTTTCAAGTGCTTTTTTTTCAAACTCTAAGCATGCTGTCATGTACCTTGCTAGGTTATCTTAGGATGGGCTTCCATCTGGCCACTCTCCCATGAAGCCTAGATTTGTGAAGTGCTGCAGAGATTGTTTTCCTTTTGGTAGGTTCTCCTATTTCAGCCAAGGAACTCTGTAGTTCTGTCAGAGTGTTCATTTGGTTCTTCGTCACCGAGATGACCAAGGTCCTTGCCCAGTTTCTTAGTTTGATCGAATGGCCAGCTCTAGGAAGAGTCTGGGTAGTTCCATATTCTTTCTGTTTTCTACTGATGGAGCTCACTGTGCTTTTGGGAACTTTCACACTCGAGAAGTTGTTTTATACCCTTCCCCAGATCTATGCCTCCTTACTCTTCTATATAGTAGATCAACAGACAGTTCCTTTGACTTCATGTTCGAGTTTCTGTTCTCACATGCACTGTCAACTGTGGGACCATATTATATATATATATATATATATATTATATATATATATATATATATATATATATATATATATAATAATATAGAATGTGTGTTTTTTTTCTAAATCATGTCCAATCAATTGACTTGGCCACAGGTGGACTCCAATCAAGTTGTGGGGACATCTCAAGGATGATCAAAGGAAATTGGATGCACCTGAGTTCAATTTGGAATGTCCTCGCATAGGGGTTGAATACTTGTTGATGCAAGACATTTTAGATTTTCATTTTTAATTAATTTGTGGAAATATTTAAAAAGATGTTTTCACTTTGACATTGTGGGGTATTTTGTGTAGATTGGTTTCAATAAATTTTAATTCAATCGATTTTAAATTCAGGCTGCAACACAACCAAATGTGAAAACGTGAAGGGGTGTGAATACTTTCTGAATGCATTGTATCTGATGTCCGGAGGCGATGGGATGAATGTCAGATGCTTGGCTGGGTGACGGATTTAGTAAGGTGCCAGTGTAGTAAGATGGTGTTATGTCTTGGATGTCATTACAGGGTTATGTCTAATGCTAGGTGAGGCTTTTACGGTGGTGTATTATTCATGACTCAATGGGAATTGTATTTTACAAATTGAAAAAAAAAACGACGTAATTTCTGATCCCTGGGAACATAAAAGAAATCCATAATATTGTTTTTTGGCAAATAAGTGTGCATATTACTAAAATTAACGCTGAATTATTGGCAGTAAAGAGAATGTTTCTGGAATTAAAAAAAATGCAGATACTGACTGAGTAAACGATGACTGGACTGTAAGGTGCATTCGTTATGTTGTTCAACTACGATAAACGAAGTGACGGATTCATTGCGAGTACAGTGGAAAGATGGCAAGTGCCAGACAATTTGATTGAGATGTTTAAGATAATGAAGGGTAGAGACAAAATAAGTTCAGACGAGTTTTTCAGCAGAATAGACAGTGATAGGACCAGGAGCCAGAGCCTGAAAGTAAAGAAGATGAGAGTTCGGACTGTATTTCGGCAAGTCTTTCAGTCAGAGAGTAGTCAATGCATGGAATGCAATCCTTGGAAAGGTAGTTCCAGCAGAAAGAGTTGGTAGGATTAAATTGGAATTAGATGGGTACCTTTATGGATTGGAGATATAGGGGTATGTGGATATTGGTTTGACTTGTAGGTACTGTAGCTTGTGTGTTTGGATGGGTGATGTTTTCTGGGGTTGGTGCAGCACAGACATGACAGGCCTCTTTCTGCATCAAAATTCCTTGTCAGTGGTTATTTTGTGCGTCACCAGCTATGTAGTGACCTGACAAACCCAGTACTTTAACCAATATTGAGTAACTAGGCAGGTTAAATCAGCTGTAAATCAAAATATGTGAAGCCTTCAACACCATGGCTTGACTCACATTTTGTTGACCTTTTTTTTGTTTTGTTTTTTTCTTCAGGAAAATATGGAGTTCCACGTCCATGGTATTTCCTTTTCACCAAGAGCTACTGGTGTGGTTCATCACTGTCTGATGTACATCCCATACCCAGCAGGAACAATCTATGCAGCAAAGGTGAACAGTTCAGCAATTCTGAAATGCAAGCAGACACACGCACACGCACACGCACACGCACACGCACACGCACACACACACGCACGCTCACACATGTACTCAAACACTCAGTGTGCACATTTTATCACTGACTCGGCAATCGTTTGAACATGACTCGTCATTGAGGCTTTTGGCCCATCAATTAATTTCATCATGAAATGATAGCTCCACAAGAGGAAAAAAAACTGTTTCACGCAACATATCGTACATCTTTCTTCTGACATTCATAGATGTGAAATGAAGACCCCTGCCTTAATTTACCTGCCCCGGTAGCATTATGGTTAGATCGTCCACTTTGACTCTGGGAGGTCAGCAGTTTGAACCTCATCCGAGTTTGATGGCTGAAGCCCTTTTCCTTTAAAAAAAGATTAAAAAAAAAAGAAAACAAAATTTTTATTCATAAACCAAGAAACAAGAAATCAAAAGAATAGTCTAACCAAATCCACAAACCAGAAACAAGAAATCAAATCAAATAATCAACTAACTAGAAAGCATCTGAAAATGCAAAGCCTGTCCACTTTGAAATCGGACTTCTTCTTCTTCCATATGCTAAAAGGTGCCTTTGACCTTTTGACCTAATTCTTAATTTGTCTTCTCCATATTCTCATCATAAAGCTTTGTTGAAAATTTGATGACAAAAGCTCAAATGGTAAAAAAAGTTATGGCCTGGACAGACACATAGACACACACAGAGAAACAGAAGTGATTGTGAAACCCCGTCTCCCGCTGCGTGGGGGATGGGCTAACTAGAACGAGCAATCAAAGATTGCATACCCTCACCCGGACTTGTTTGTGTGTTTTTATGGTGGACGTATTTTATAGACATACTCGCATTGTAATTGTACTGTACATAATTTACACTCGTACTCGCATTGTAATTGTACATACTTTATAGAGATATTTGGTTCAAAAAAGATAACGTGTACTGCTGGCTACCACAAAGTGTCATTTATGCCATACGTTAGCACAAACAAACAGACGAACAGACCCAAATACAATACCCTCTCCTCTGGTGAGGGTAATAAACAATAACCAAATCAATGAGAACAGAGTAACAATAATAAAATCAATAGATAAACACAATGCCCCAAGTTATGATCGTTTTCATATTAGACGGTGCATAAATTTCGGTAACATCAGAGTGCTGGTATGCTCCGAACCAGGAAGTAAATTTTTTTCTCTCTTCTCTTCTCTTTTTGTTTTTCCTTGCCACGACATTGCGAAAAGGTAAAATACGTTGGCGCTAATTGCATAATTGGGTATTAAAACTAAATTGCGAATAATCGTAACTGCGAATAATATGCGAACTTCCGGGCCACGCTCGTACGGGCACGCGAGAGCGAAGAAACGGCCTGTGTGGTTGTTGTTTGTTGCTCGCGGTTTGAATATTATTATTATTATTATTATTATTTTTTTTTACGGGCACGTACTAGTAATAAAATCAATAACAATAACAAGAACAAAAGCAAATAACAACATTAAGGATAACCAACCAAACAAAAATATTCCAAAAACAAAAAGCCAACAGGCATTAGATTGAAAAAAACAACTCAAAAAAGACCCGACCACCACCCCGTGACACAGAACACTCAACTCTTATTAAACAAAGGGAAGGGAAAAACCTAACCATTGTCCCAACACCCCCTACTTTGCAACCACACCAAAGCAAACAAGAAAGAGATACCCTAAACAACATGTCAAAGGGTCATTTTTTCCATTGAAATATCAGAATCAACAACCGGCTGCTGACTGCAGACAAAAACATACATGTTGAATATCCAGTCCACCTCTGGAAATAACATGGATAGAAAAGATAAATCAAACCAAAGCAAAATGAAGATCAAACAAAAGGAAACTCAACTGCTCAGAACACCTTGGAGGGGCTTGTCCAGGAGTACGACACCACCAGGAAGCCGCTGGTTCCTCAGGCTTCCACCAAGGCTTCCCCACCCAAGATTATGGCCTGACAGGTCCCACAAGCATGCCTGTCAGAACAACCCAGATCTATCCTGGCCCTGGCGGGAAGCACTGTGGGAACTGCAGCTGCACTTGACAGCCACTCACATCTTTCTGAAATTTCCACGGTGGGACCCCCCCCCCCCCCATTTCCTTATGGCCAACTTTACCACTTCTGAGAGGGCTTTACAGCATACCTGACCCATCATTATTGCCAGAACCTCGCCTCACCACCCACAGGCTGTCGCCGAGCTTGTTCCTCCATTGGCGGGATAGAGCTATGCCTCAGATCTGCCCAGGATCCATTATATATTTCCAGTACATTCCTCTGGCTCGTGCTCACCACAGGACAGTCTTGATGATATTGACTATCCTCCAGGCTCACCTCCATTTAAGGCAGGGGCACTGGGCATGGATAGAGCCCACAGAACATGAAAACAGTCTCATCTCTTCATCACCAGCCAAGGTATCTGGAGTTCAAGGAGGCTAGCCATGAGTGCGAGCAGACACCTGGCAACAAGACAATCCCAAAGGACATGTCAGACAATTTTGTCGCTTATATATGAAGGTCGAGGACACTGAATCGAAGATTTCAGGTTCCTCTGGCAAAGAAACACCTGGACCAGAAGACACTCATGGGCAGCCTGCAACACGCTGTCCTTCTGGTCGTTGATGAGACAAGGAGCCAAAACATTCCCCCAAACATTTTCTGCGGTATGCGCTGCGAGAGGGTGCTCATGAAGGATGTGCACCTCACGGCACCTCTCTCGGCTGCAGGTGGTCTCGGACCTGTGACAACTGGCATCCATTCAGATGGCAGGTCAGCAGGCCCCATGACTGGGTGAACACCTCAAACAGCCCAAAATTTCATGGGCATGACTCTGAGAAGGGCCGAGACAGTGTGAAGTGCCGTCCTTCCAGCCGTCTAATGAGTGGCCCAAAGGAAAAGAACAAAAAAAAAATTCCGTGCCAATAGTTGACCTGGGTTTTCCAACACAATTAACTAAATAAGAGTAAATGCAAACATGGAGATAATACAAACACAGGACTGTGGACACCCTTCCCACCCAAGGACCGGCTAATTTTAACCACACCTGCACTCCAACGCTCTGCTGGGGTACTACAGAAGAAGATGAAAAACAGCTTCTCCAAAGGTTGTCCCACTGCAGGAGGAACTGGGGAAACCCGAGCCAAATACAATAATTTACCAACCAAAACATTCTTGATCATGAAATTACCCCTGTCCATGGTAAGGCGACGAAGATGCCAAGAAGCGATTTTCAGCTCGATATCCCTGCTGATGTTCAGACAGTTCACAACGATTATGCCACCGGGGTCAAAACACACCCCTAGGAGCTTCAAAGCATCCCTTTGCTTTGACCTCACTCTTCCACAGGTTAACCTTTGAAGAGGAGGCAAACCCAAATCACTCAAAATGACCCACCAGCCTGTACATAGAAACAGCATTGGTGACAAACACTGACTCATCATCCATGTACAGGCTCACCTTTAGGTACTCCCCATGGGTTCCAGGTACCCAGATCCCAGAGAAGGACGGTGCACAGACAAATGGTTCTGTACAAAGGACAAAATAGGATAGTTGACATCGGGCAGCCCTGCCTAACTCCAGAAGTGACTGGGAAAGCTCCCGGCAGGTGTCCATTGACCAAAACACCAGCTTCAATGTCCCCACACATGAGGCCAACCCAAAGCAACAAGTTTGGCCTGGAGTCAAAATGGTCCAAAACAGCCATCATATACTTGAGACACCTTGTTACAAGCTTTCTCCCTGTCCAAACTAAGGTTGCTCAGTGGGAGGCCTCTTTCCTCCGCAAACTGGATCGCATCTTGAACCATGCTTAGGCTGTCTGACATTTTGTGATGCAGAACAGCACAAGTCTGGTAAACTTGCAAAAATTTCCCTGCAACACCATGCAGCTACCTAGCCAACACCTTGGTTCGTATTTTGGAGCCAACATTAAGCACAATGATTGGGCACCAGTTGGACAAGTCCTTCTGGTCACCCTTTTGTGTATGATGGTCACCACACAATGGCACATGGAATCTGGAAGTCTGGGAGAGGCCACTATCTTCCTCACTACCTACAGATAATCTTCTCCAATGACAGCGATAAAACTTCGTGAGGAAGCCATCGTCAGCCGGAGTTTTATTTGTGGGCAGAACCTGAACAGTGGATGACAATTTCTCCATGCTCACCGGTTTCTCTAAATGCTCCCGCTGTTCGGGGCTCAATCAGTTATTCACGTGGCCGAGGAAACTGGCCATCTGAGAGGGATCCACCGGAATATTTCCAATGAGCCTGGAGTAATAGTCCTCCATAGTTTCAGTAATCTGGCCAAGGTCAGAAACGTGGCCTCCCTCCACCTTTACCTGAGGCAAAAGGCCTTTTTTCCTGACACATCTTTGGGAAAAAAAAAACACAAGGTACACTTTTCATACTCCGCCAACACCTGCACCCTGCTCTGAAAGATGACAGTCTTAGCCTTGGTTGTGAGGAGGCCAAATATCCTGTCATTAACACAGTGGATCTATTCAGAAACATCAGTCATTCCAATGAGTATCTTTTGCAAGCATTGGAGGTAAGCTTGCATGCGCCTCAAACACTCATGTAACTCCATGGCCCTCATTTGCCCGGCTGAACAGAAAAACACCGCAATTACGTTTCACCTCTTCCCACCAGGTGACTGAGGAAGGGAAGAGGAAGCGAACCATTTTCCAAACCCTATATTTCCAAATCCTATACTTCCAATCGTAGGACCGCACTAAACTGCCATCCTGCAAAAAGTGACAGTTGAGCTTCGAGAGTCCAAAGCACTGTGTGTGCACCCCATCTAGCGCTACATCCAAAGACAAATTACAGTTATCAGAAAAGGCCACCGCCTGAAGTACCAGGTTCGAGGTGGCAAAATTTTGTGACAAAAATTAATAATCAACTCTACTCAGCCAGGTGTCGGCCACATTGGTCCAGGTGAAGTTACTCATTTGCACACCCATGTTTCTCAAGTTGAAATCTTGAATTAACTTTTTAAGGGCCTGTGCTGAGTATTTCATCCACAAACTTGGAACATCAGTTGCAAACAGCTGGAATGAAAAATTTTCTTTCTGCTAGTCACCATGCCTATTCAGGCTCATCCTTCACCTTTCTCTTCTTTTACTTTTTTAGTCCATTTCCTTCCTCATTCCTCAATTTTCCACTTCCTCTTCTCTCCTCTGTCGTTCCCCTTCTCCCCTCCCCCACCCACTGCACTTCGCTTTCCCCACTCCCTCTCCGTATCCCCCTCCACCCCCTACACTCTCTCTCTCTCTCTCCCTTTGCTCTCTTTCTTTGTCTTCTCATTCTATCTTCCCCCACCTCCTTCTTCTTCTTCTTCTTCTTCTTCTTCTTCTTTTTCCTCCTCCTCTCCTCCTCTGCACCATGCAACTCATGACATTTCACTATGATCGATATGTCACACATGACATGCACACCTCGGCCAAATCGACGTTCCCCATCCTCAGCACATCGGTGATGACGTCATTTGCGGAAGAGTTGTTTTATCAACCCCACCCGACAAATTCTTCAATGGTTAAACTTCCGAAATCCAAACTGACTGCACACCTCTACATTTTTGTTTTTCGCTTCTCCCATCTCTGCAACCATATTTTCAGAGACTGTTCTATTCAATTCTTGTTTCCATGACTTCATGTTGGTGGTGCACTGCCATCTCATGTCATTCCATATCCTTACCCATAGTCTTTTGTTCACCCATTATTCCCAGCCCTCTTACTTGCATGTTATTATGTCCCCTTTCCCCTCTTCTCTCACTCTTCTTGTTCGTTCATTCCTTTGCTTGTTGTGTTTACTTCGTGCCACACTGTGCCGCTGTCAGTTTTTACCCTCCATCACTTTGCTCTTCCATGAGCCTTGATCATATGAAAAGAGAATCTATAATTTTTATTGTTACTTTATTCTACTTTTTACAACTCATGGTGTTTAGTTTCTCACTCAATGGTCACCTTTTGTGCATCCTATTGTTCATTTGCAATTACTAGTCACTGACTTTGACACCAATACAAATATTTATTATGGACCCGAGACATCAACAAGGTACATATGTCGAACAAACAGTTTCAAATGGAGCACCTCCCTGCCATTAAAGCCATTAAATCGCATCAGATGTGGCAATGAGTATGAATTGTTGCCCCCAGATTTCCGTCTTTATGACAGAAGACACCATTTGCATTTTTGCCACTTACATTCCTACCCCGTTGAGAATCCAGTGCGGACACGGGCAGCTTGCTCGTCATGTAAAATAACTCCAACAAACCGTCATTATAATGATAGTATTTAAATGTTGAGAACAATGCTGAGCACAAGTATTTACGTCATTTGAATGCCCTGAATAATAGGGTTTTAGAGACAACATCAGAGAGTGGTCTACGATTGGCAAAATGGAATTATCATCGATGCGATTGATTCACACTTTGGATGACGATAAATATTTGGAGGAGACATGAAAACAACAATGTAATTGTGTATCCTGAAGTATTTATCTGAAAATAGAATATTATGATCATTTAATTTATGTTCAGGAGCAAAATGATGTTGATGATACCATGCAGGAGACCTAACAGCACTCTATCCAACAGCCTTGCTGGAGGACGAACCAACTCATCTGCCGATCGGAGTGGCCATTTGTGACCTTGTCAAGGTTTACAATGAAGGGCATAAACTGGCAGTCAATGGGCTGACTCTTAACTTCTATCAAGGCCAAATCACCTCTTTTTTGGGACACAACGGTGCTGGGAAAACCACAACGATGTAGGAACGGCATGACAAACGCAATCTCCTTACTTTGTTTGAATTCATGGTCATGAAACAGAGCATCAAAATGTATCCAATTGGTAAATGGTTATACAAAGGTACTTTAAAATGTTTGTAATCCATGTCATAATTGTTTAAACCACCATACATACCCCTGGGGTGTTCAAAAGGTTCTTCAAAGCAATTCTCACCAAAATCGAAAATGCACAAAAAAAACATATAAGGAGGTTAATACAGAAAATAAAAATATTTTTCTCAAGTTTTCTTCTGATTTTTCACAAAGCGGCTCGCCAGACCTGCAGTTCGAGTGGAGTGGATTTGGGCAGAAATTTGGAACTTAGCTTGGGTGCTGGCAATATCTCGCCTACTTTTTGCAAATGATACCTTATATGATATTTAATGTCCTCTAGCTAAGGCTAGTAGTTAGGACACCCTGCTTAACGTCCATCTGAGTGAGGACACATTTTGTGACAACGACCTGTCTGGAAAGCATCAATCAGACAGTTTATCATTGGGCCAAGAATCAAACCCAAACTCAACATCTCAAAAGGAAGTGTGCGACAATATATATTTTCTTAACAATTTATATCTGATTATGAATTGAAAAAACAAAAATAAAAACATTGACCTGTCTTGCATTTTCGTGAATATCTCATTCATAAAACTTTTTGAACGGCCCTCATGTAGAAGCTAACTTTTTGTGATTGTTCGGTAAGTTTGTGTTATTATATAGCATTGAATAGCTCTGATACAACGTTATTATCTTGAAGAGTGATGGTTGCTTGAAGTATGCAAAGGTTTTGGGTTGATTGATGTTTCGAAACTTTAATTCAGGTTCACAATAACTTTGTCTTGCTTTTGAAAGGATTCTTTCACTACAATAACCTCATTTTCAGTGGAAACTTGCTTTCTCTGTTATTGATTCTTTAGCTTTGGTAACACTTTTAATTCACCAAGATCTACACATTTCAGTATGGAAAAGGGGTAGGGAGTTAGCAATTGATATCATAAATATTGAATGGTATCCAGTGTGGTTCTGGCCAGAGCAATAGGATAGAATTGACAATTCTGGACCACTTGACATTTTTGACCCCCCCTTGGACAACATAATCATACAGTATATCCTTTGTAACTACATAACCATACAATCATTTCATTACTTATTCAAATAGCTATAAAAATACCACCAAACAATAAATGCTAAATAGCCTGCTTAGTCTTTAAGACTATTTAATTGAAAACAGTCTTCTCTGTGCCTTGATCCCAACAGTTAGAGGTCGGTCACTCGGATCAGCATTCTCCATTCCCCTCTATCCTCCTCTTTTGTAGAACTTTTGAACACCATACGTATATCAAAAAAACCTTACTTGCATGACTTTTAGGCCTAAGTCACATTTGCTCTACGGCTAGGATACGGCGGCCGTACCCCCCCCCCC
>CM068958.1:143276395-143289447 GCA_035128595.1 Eptatretus atami
CGAGTCGAACAGGCGGGGGAGACGCACGTGAGCAAACATGAACGCCACGTTGTGTTCGGTTTTTGAAAATGTTTGGTTTTTAGGGCAAAATTTTCTCGAAAAAATTGTTCGGATTCCAATTTGTTCAAACAATGGGGCGTTATACCTAGGAGTAGAACATGAACAAATATTCATTGGAATACTCTTGAATGAATGAAAAATATAAAAGGAAAGAAGTGCTTTAATCAGTGTCTCAGTTAACATTGCTTGTATAGAGGGGGAGAAAATCAGTCTCCATATTTGGGCTTTTGGGGCTTGAGTTCTGTCTCCTATCTTACATTTAGCTTGATGGGAGGGAAGGAATCAGTCTCAATTTTACCATTTGCCTATGTATCGGAGGGGAGAAAATCAGTCTCCTATTTTTGGGTTTTTGGGCCTTGAGACGGTTCTCAATTTATACATTTGTTTGTATGGGAGGGGGAGAATCGTTTCCTGTTTTGGGCTTTTTAGGCAATTGATCAGAGAGTTTTTCCCTTTTCCCCATTCATTTGTATGGATGCCTTCGAAACCCATTTATCCTCTACTCCCGTCCTTTGCTGACGCAGTTAAACACATAACAACTGTCTTCAGAAAGATTCACACTCCCCAACTTTTATCACATTTGATGTGTTAAAGCTGAAGTGAAAATGGATTAAATTTAATTTTTTTTGTCAACCAATTGACACACACAAATTCCCCCATATGAACAAAGTGAAACATGTTTTTAGAAATTTTACAAATCAATCAAACAATTAAAAGCTGTCGATGGTTGCTTCAATGTACACCAGATCATCACATGTAGCGATACTTGGCAACTCGCTTGCATGTCACAATTGGTATGTTGTAGTCAGATATTTGCAGCTGGATCTAGGTTCTCAGTTTCCTTCAGATTTTATCAGCCTGTGAGTTTGAGGGAAGCTTCTGTGTACAACTTCGTCTTCACAGTATTCTACAGGATCCATGGCTTGATGCGGACTTTCCCTCAAACTTTCCCTTCTGTCGAGATTAGTCACAAGTCGTGTTGCTAGTAGTGATAGAGGGATCAGCGTCTGCCTGTTCGGCGAATTAGCAAGTCCTCAGTCTTTGCACAATTCCTGAAGTGGTATCTTCAAGGATTGCCTAGGAACTTGGATGTGCTCATCTTCTACAACTCTCTCATCATTCTTGGATGCTGAAAAAGCTGCTCTTGCATGAATCTTGCACACAAGTCTTCAGGGTTGGGAACGGTAGATCTTGATACTGCAAGTTCTGCAGACAGCCTATTCTCTCAGGGCACCTAAATCGGTTCATTCATCTCAGGATCAGTACCTATATTGCTCCTTTTTTCCCTCTATGCTCAGAGTCTCTTCAGTCTTTTTCTAAACTAAGCATCCTCGCATGGTACTGCACCTTGCTCAGTATGGCGATGGTGCTTGCACTGGCACTCTCATGAAGCCTAGATTTGCCTACAGTGCTGCCGAGATTGTTTCCTTTTGCAGACTCCTATTTCGCCAAAGAGTAACACGTAATCAGACACGTAGTATCTTGGTCTTCTTCTTTTACTCAACCGAGTAAATGCTTTCAACTACTAGGCTGTACCTTGCTAGCTAAACTAGGAGCTCATTACTTCATGGCTAGATTGTGATCTCGAGATGCCTGTAGGTCTTCTTAGCCAGACTTAGAGTTGCTGTCTCTCACAGAGCCCCGCCAGTAGTTATCAGGCCATAGGAGTTCTGTATTCCATTCTGTTTTCTACTGATGGAGCTCACGTCTTTGGAACTTTCACACTCGAGAAGTTGTTTTATACCCTTCCCCAGATCTATGCCCCCTACTCTCTATATAAGTAGATCAACAGACAGTTCCTTTGACTTCATGTCGAGTTTCTGTTCTCACATGAGCACTGTCAACTGTGGACCAATATAATATATATATATATATTAATATATTATATATATATATATTATATATATATTATAATATATTATAATATATATATATATATATAATGTGTGTTTTTTTTCTAAAATCATGTCATCAACTGACTTGGCCACAGGTGGACTCCAATCAAGTTGGTGGGGACATCTTCAAGGAATGAATCAAAGGAAATTGGATGCACCTGAGATTCAATTTGGAAGCCTCGCAATAGGGGTTGAATACTTGTTGATGCAAGACATTTTAGATTTCCAGTTTATAAATTTTTATTTGTGAAATATTTAAAAAGAATGTTTTCACTTGACATTGGTGGGGTATTTTGTGTAGATTGGTTCAAAATATTTAATTCAATCGATTTTAAAATCAGGCTGCAACACAACCAAATGTGAAAACGTAAGGGTGTGAATACTTTCGAATGCATTGTATCTGATGTCCGAGGCGATGGATCGAACATGTCAGATGCTGGCTTGGGTGACGATTTTAGTAAAGGTGCAGTGTAGTAAAGATGGTGTTATGTCTTGGATGTCATTACAGGGTTATGTCTAAATGCTAGGTGAGGCTTTTACGGTGGTTATTATTCATGACTCAATGGAATGTATTTTACAATTGAAAAAAAAAACGACGTAATTTCTGATCCTCCGGAACATAAAAGAAAATCCATAATATTGTTTTTGGCAATAAGTGTGCATACTAAAATTAACGCTGAATTAATTGCAGTAAAGATGAAATGTTCTGAATTAAAAAAAATGCAGGATACTGACTGAGTAACGAGACTGGACTGTAAGGTGCTTCGTTATGTTGTTCACTACGATAAACGAAGTGACGGATTCATTGCGAGACAGTGGACAAGAGCGCAAGTGCCAGAACAATTTGATTGAGATAGTCTTTAAGATAATGAAGGGTAGAGACAAAAATAAGTTCAGACGAGCTTTTTCAAGCAGAATAAGACAGTGATAGGACCAGGACCGAGCCCTGGAAAGTAAAGAAGATGAGAGTTCGGACTGTATTTACGGCAAAGTCTTACGTCAGAGAGTAGTGCAATGCATGGATGCAACCCTTGGAAAGGTAGTTCCAGCAGAAAGAGTTGGTAGGATTAAATTGGAATTAGATGGTACCTTATGATTGGGATATGGGGTATGTGGATACTTGGTTGACTTTAGTACTGTAGCTTGTGTGTTTGGATGGTGATGATTTCTGGTGTGGTGCAGGCACAGACATGAACAGGCCTCTTTCTGCTCAAAATCTTGTCAGTGGTTATTTTGGTGCGTCACCAGCACATTAGTGACCTGACAAACCGTACTTTAACCATATGAGTAACTAGCGGTAAAATCACCTCTGTAATAATAATATGTGAAGCCTTCAACACCCATGCTTGACTCACATTTTGTGACCTTTTTTTTGTTTTGATTTTTTCTTCAGGAAAAATATGGAGTTTCCACGTCCATTAGGTATTTCCTCTTTCTACCAAGAGCTATGGTTGATGGTACATCACTCGTCTTGATGACATCCCATACCCGAGCAGGAACAATCTATGGCCAGCAAGATGAACATCAGCAATTTGAAATGCAAGCAGACACACGCACACCACACGCACACCCACGCACACGCCACACACACGCGACTCACCATAGACTCAACATCAGTGTGACACATTTTTCCTGACTCGGCAATCGTTCGATTAATGACTCGTCATTGAGGCTTTTGGCCCATCAATTAAATTGTCATCATGAAATGATAGCTCCACAAGAGGAAAAAAACTGTTCCACGCAAATATACGTAATAGTTTCTTCTAACATTCTAGATGGAATATGAAGACCACTGCTTAATTACTGCCACCGGTGCATTATGGTTAGATCGTCCACTTTGACTCTGGGAGGTCAGCATTTGAAACCTCATCCGAGTTGATGGCTGAGCCCTTTTCTTAAAAAGATTAAAAAAAAAAGAAAACAAAATTTTATTCATAAACCAAGAAACAGAAATCAAAAGAAGTCTACCAAATCCACAACCAGAACAAGAAATCAAATTCAACAATAACTAACTAGAAAGCACATCTGAAAATCCAAGCCTGTCACACTTGAATCGGACTTCTTCTTCTTCCATATGCTAAAAGGTGCCTTTGACCTTTGACCTAATCTTAATTTGTCTTCTCCATATTCTCTCATTCTAAAGCTTTGTTGAGAACTTGATGACAAAAGCTCAAATGGTAAAAAAAAAGTTAATGGCCTGGACAGACACATAGGACACACACAGAGAAACAGAAGTGATTGCTGAACCCCGTCTCCCGCTGCGTGGGGATGGCTAACTAGAACGAGCAATCAAGTTAGCATAACCTCACCCGGACTTGTTTGTGTGTTTTTATGTGGAACGATTTATAGACATAACTCGCATGTAATTGTACTGTACATAACTTTACAGCTGTACCGCATTGTAATTGTACATACTTTATAGAGTATATTGGTTCAAAAAAGATAACGTGATACTGCTGGCTACCACAAAAGTGTCATTTGATGCCATCGTTTAGCACAAAACACAACAGCGAACAGACCCAAATGACAATACCCCTCGCTCTCGGTGAGGGTAATAAAATAACCAATCAATGAGACAGAGTAAACATAATAAAATCAATAGATAAACACAATGCCCAAGTTCATGGATCGTTTTCATATTGACGAGGGCAAAATTTCGTAACACAGAGTCTGTAATGCTCCGAACCAGGAAGTAAATTTTTTCTCTCTTCTCTTCTCTTTTTTTTTCCTTGCCAACGACATTTGCGAAAAGGTAAAATACCGTTGGCGCTAATTGCATAATGGGGTTATAAAAACTAAATTGCGAATATCGTAAACTGCCGAATAAATATGCGACTCCGGGCCACGGCTCTGTACGGGCACGCGAGAAGCGAAGAACGGCCTTGTGCGTTGTTGTTTTTGCTCGCGGTTTGAAATATATATTATATTCATTATTATATTTTTTTTACGGGCACGTACTAGTAATAAAATCAATAACAAGTAACAGAGACAAAAGCCCAATAACAACATTAGGATAACCAACCAAACAAAAATATTCCAAAAAACAAAAGCCAACAGGCATTAGATTGAAAAAAACAACTCAAAAGACCCGACCACCACCCCGTGACACAGAACACTCAACTCTTCTGTAAAAAGGGAAGGGAAAAACTAACCATTGTCCAAACCCCCATACTATTGCAACCACACCAAAGAAACAAGAAGAGAGACACCCTAAAAACATTCAAAGGCGTCATTTTTCCATTGAAACTGATCAGATCAACAACCGCTGCTGACTTGCAGACAAAAACATTTACATGTTGAATATCCAGTCCACCTCTGGAACATAACCGGTGGAGAAAAAGTAAATCAAACCAAGCAAAAATGAAGACAACCAAAAGAAATCTCAACTGCTCAGAACACTGAGGGGCTTGTCCAGGAGTACGACACCACCAGCGAAAGCCGCTGGTTCCCTCAGGCTTCCCACCAAGGCTTCCCCACCCAAGATTAGGCCTGACAGGTCCCACAAGCATAGCCTTCAGAACAACCCAGATCTATTCTGGCCCTGGCGGGAAGCCTGTTGGGAACGCCAGTGCACTTGACAGCCACTCACATCTTTTCGAAATTTCCACGCGTGGTGACCCCCCCCCCCCCCATTCTTATGGCAAACTTTACCACTCTAGAGGCTTTACAGCGATACCTGACCCATATTATTGCCAGACCTCGCCTCACCCCCACCCACAGGCATGTCGCCCGAGCTTGTTCCTCCATTGGCGGGATAGGAGCTATTGCTCAGATCTGCCAGGATCCATATATATTTCCAGTACATTCGCTCTGGCCTCGTGCTCACCACAGGACAGTTCTTGAGAATATTGAACTAGCCTCAGGCTCCCTCCATTTAAGGCAGGGGCAACTGGGCATGGATAGAGCCCACAGAACATGAAAACAGTCTCATCTCCTTCATCACCAGCCAAGGTATCTGGATCAAGGAGGCTAGCCTGAGTGCGAAGAGACACTGGCCAACAGACAATCCCACAAGGACTGTCAGACAGATCATTGTCGCTTATATATGAAGGTCGAGGACACTGAATCGAAGATTCAGTTCCTCTGGCAAAGAACACCTTGGACCAAGAAGACACTCATGGCAGCCTGCAACACGCTGTCCTTCTGGTCGTTGATGAGACAAGGAGCCAAAACATTCCCCAAACATTTTCTGCGGTATGCGCTGCGAGAGGGGCTCGAAGGATGTGCACCTCACGGCACACTCTCTCGCTGCATGGTGGTCTCGGACACTGTGCAACTGGATCCATTCAGATGCAGGTCAGCAGCCAGACTGGGTGACACACCTCAAACGCCCAAAATTCATGGCAATGACTCTGAGAAGGCCGCAGACAAGTGTGAAGCGCCTGCCTTCCAGCCGTCTAATGATGGCCCAAAGGAAAAGAACAAAAAAAATTCCGTGCCAATATTGACCCTGGGTTTTTCCAACACAAATTAACTAAATAAGAGTAATGCAAACATGGATATAATACAAACACAGGACTGTGGACACCCTTCCCACCAAGGACCGTCTTAATTTTAACCACACCATGCACTCACGCTCTGCTGGGGTACTTACAGAAGAAGATGAAAAACAGCTTCTCCCAAAGGGTTTCACGCAGGAGGAACTGGGAAAACCCGAGCCAAATCAATAATTTACCAACCAAAACATTCTATCAATGAAATTACACCCTGTCCATGGTAAGGACGAAGTGCCAAGAAGCGAATTTTCAGCATCGATATCCCTGCTATGTTCAGACAGTTCACAACGATATGCCACCGGGGTACAAACACACCCCTAGAAGCTCAAGCATCCCTTTTGCTTTGACTCAACTCTCCACAGGTTAACCTTTGAGAGAGAGCAACCCAATCACTCAAAATGACCCCAGCCTTTAATGTACATTAGAAACAGCATTGTGACAAACACACTGACTACATCATCCATGTACAGGCTCCACTTTACGGTATCCCCAGGGTTCCAGGTACCAGATCCAGAGAAGACGCGTGCACAGACAAATGGTTCTGTACGAAGGACAAATAGATAGTTTGACATCGGGCAGCCCTGCTAACTCCAGAAGTGACTGGGAAGGCTCCCGCAGTGTGTCCATTGACCAGAACACCAGCTTCTTCAAATGTCCCACACATGAGGCCACCCAAGCAACAAGTTTGCCTGGAGCAAAATGGTCCAAAACAGCCATCAATAACTTGCAGACAGCCTTGTTACAGCTTCTCCCTTCGTCCAAAACTAAGGTTGCTCAGTGGGAGCTCTTTCCTCGCAAACTGGATCGCATCTTGAAACCATGCTTAGGCTGTCTGACATTTTGTGATCAGAACAGAAAGTCTGAAACTTGCAAAAATTTCCTGACAACACCATGCACTAACCTAGCCAACACCTTGGTTCGTATTTTGGAGCCACATTAAGCACAATGATGGCAACCAGGTGACAAGTCCTTCTGTCACCCTTTTGTGTATGAGGCACCACACAAGGCACATGGAATCGGAAGTCTGGAGAGGCCACTATCTTCCTCACTCCTACAGATAATCTTCCAATGACAGCGATAAATTCGTGAGGAAGCCATGTCAGCCGAGTTTATTTGTGGGCAGAACCTGAACAGTGGATGACAATTTCTCCATGCCACCGTATTCTCTAAAATGCCCCGCTGTTCGGGGCTCAATCAGTTTATTCACGTGGCCGAGGAAACTGGCCTCTGAGATGGGCCACCGAATATTTCCAATGAAGCCTGGAGTATAGTCCTCCATAGTTTCAGTAATCTGCACAAGGTCAGAAACTGGCCTCCCTCCACCTTTACCCTGAGCAAAAGGCCTATTTTTCCTGACACATCTTTGCGAAAAAAAAAACCAAGGTTACACTTTTCTACTCCGCCAAACACCTGCACCCTGCTCTGAAAGATGACAGTCTTACTTGGTTGTGAGGAGGCCAATTCCTGGCATTAACACAGTGGATCTATTCATAAACATCATCATCCAATGAGTATCTTTGCAAGCATTGGAGGTAAGCTGCATGGCGCCTCAAACCTCATGCTACTCCAGGCCCTCATTTGCCGGCTAACAGAAAAAACACCGGCAATACGTTTCACCATCTTCCACAGGTGACTGAGGAAGGGAAGAGGAAGCGAAACCATTTTACAACCTATATATTTCCAAAATCCTATACTCCAATCGTAGGACCGCAATAAACTGCCATCCTGCAAAAGTGACAGTTGAGCTTACGAGAGTCCAAGCATGTGTGTGCACCCCATCTAGCGCTACTCCAAAGACAAATTACAGTTATCAAGAAAAAGGCCACCGCCTGAGTACCAGTTCGAGTGGCAAAATTTGGTGACAACAAATTAATAATCAACTCTACTCAGCAGTGTCGGCCACAATTGTCCAGGTGAAGTTACTCATTTTGCACCACATGTTTCTCAGTTTAGAAATCTTGAATAACTTTTTAAGGGCCTGTGCTGAAGTTTTCATCCACAAACTGGGAACATCAGTTGCAAACAGCTGGAATGAAAAATTTCTTATGCTAGTCACCATGCCTAATTAGGCTCATCCTTAACCTTTCTCTTCTTTACTTTTTTAGTCCATTTCTCCTCATTCCCAATTTCCCTTCCTCTTCTCTCCTCTGTCGTTCCCCTCTCCCCTCCCCACACCACTAGCACTTCGCTTTCCCCACTCCCTCTCCGTCTCCCCCTCCCCCCTACACTCTCTCTCTCTTCCTCTCTCCTTTACTCTCTTTCTTTGTCTTCTCATTCTATCTCATCCCACCTCCTTCTTCTTCCTTCTTCTCTTTTCCTCCTCCTCTCCTCCTCTGCACATGCCACTCATGACGTCACTATGAATCGAATGTCACAACTGACATGCCACCTCGGCCAAATCGACGTCCCATCCTCAGCACATCGGTATGACGTCATTTGCGGAAGAGTTGTTTATTTCAACCCACCGAAAATTCTTCCATGGTTTAACTTCCGAAATCCAAACTGACTGCAACACCTCTACATTTTTGTTTTCGCTTCTCCATCTCTGCAACTTTTTCGAGAACTGTTCTATTCAATTCTTGTTCCATGACTTCATGTTGGTGGGCACTGCACATCTCAATGTCGCATTCCATAATCCTACCATAGTCTTTTGTTCACCATTTTCCCAGCCCTCTTATTGTAAATTGTTTATTATGTCCCCTTTCCCTCTCTCTCACTCTTCTTGTTCGGTCTTCCTTTGCTTTTGTGTTTACTTCGTGCCACACTTGCCAGCTGTCAGTTTACCCTCGCATCACTTTGCTCTTCATGAGCTTGATATATGAAAGAGAATCATTAATTTTTTGTTACTTATAATTCTACTTTTTACAACTCATGTGTTAGTTTCTCACTAATGGTCACTTTGTGCATCCTATTGTTCATTGCAATTACTAGTCACTGACTTTGACACCCAATACAATTTATTTATGGACCCGAGACATCAACAGCATATGTCGAACAAACAGTTATCAAGGAAGACCTCCCTGCATTAGAGCCATTAAATCGCAATCAGAGGTGGCAATGAGTATGATGTTGCCCCCAGATTTCCGATCTTTATAAGAAGAACCATTGCATTTTTGCCACTTACATTCCTACCCCAGTGAGAATCCAGTGCGGACACGGGCAGCTGCTCGTCATGTAAAATAACTCCAACAAACCGTCATTATAATGATAGTATTTAAATGTGAGAAATCAATGCTGAGCACAAGTATTTACGTCATTTGAATGCCCTGAATATAGGGGTTTTAGAGACAACATCAAGAGATGGTCTACGATTGGCAAAATGGAATTATCATCGTGCGATTGATTCACACTTTGGATGACATAATATTTGGAGGAGACATAACAACATGTAATTGTGTATCCTGAAGTATTTATCTGAAAATAGATATTATGATCATTTAATTATGTCAGGAGCAAATGATATTGATGATAACCATGCAGGAGACCTAACAGCACTCTATCCAACAGCCTTGCTTGGAGGACGAACCAACTCATCTGCCGATCGAGTGGCATTTGTGACCTTGTCAGGTTTACAATGAGAGGCATAAACTGGCAGTCATGGGCTGACTCTTTAACTTCTATCAAGGCCAAATCACCTCTTTTTTGGGACACAACGGTGCTGGGAAACCACAACGATGTAGGAACGGCATGACAACGCAATCTCCTTACTTTGTTTGAATTCATGGTCATGAAACAGAGCATCAAAATGTATCCAATTGGTAAATAGGTTATTACAAAGGTACTTTAAAATGTTTGTAAATCCATGTCATAATTGTTTTAACACCATACATAGCCCCATGGGGGTGTTCATAAGGTTCTTCAAAGGCAATTCCACCAAAATCGAAAATGCACAAAAAAAAACATATAAGGAGTTAATACGAAAATAAAAATATTTTTCTCAAGTTTTCTTCTGATTTTTCACAAAGCGGCTCGCCAGACCTGCAGTTCGAGTGGAGTGGATTTGGGCAAAATTTGGAACTTGCTTGGGTGCTGGCATATCTGCCTACTTTTTGCAATGATACCTTATAATGATATTTAATTTCCTAGCTATAGGCTGTAGTTAGGACACCCTGCTTAACGTCCATTCTGAGTGAGGACACATTTTGTGACAACGACCTGTCTGGAAAGCATCAATCAGACAGTTTATCATGGCCAAGAATCAAACCCAAACTCAACATTCTCAAAAGGAAGTGTGCGACAATATATTATTTTCTTAACAATTATATCTGATTATGAATGAAAAAACAAAAATAAAAACATTGACCAGCTTGCATTTTCGAATATTCATTCATAAAACTTTTTGAACGCCCTCATGTAGAAGCTAACTTTTTGTGATTGTTCGGTAAGTTGTGTTATTATATAGCATTGAATCACTCTGATACAACGTTATCTTGAAGAGTGATGGTTGCTTGAAGTATGCAAAGGGTTTGGGTTGATTGTGTTTCGAAACTTTAATTCAGGTCACAAAACTTTGTCTTGCTTTTGAAAGGATTCTTTCACTACAATAACCTCATTTTCAGTGGAAACTTGCTTTCTCTGTATTGATGTCTTTAGCTTTGGTAAAACCTTTTAATTACAAGATCTACACATTTCAGTATGGAAAGGGTAGGGAGTTAGCAATTGATATCATAAATATTGAATGGTATCTCAGTGTGGTCTGGCCAGAGCAATAGATGAATTGACAATTTGGACACTATGACATTTTTGACCCCCCTTGGACAACATAATCATACAGTATATCCTTTGTAACTACTAACATACAATCATTCATTACTTATTCAAAAGCTATAAAAATACACCAAACAAGAAATGCAAATAGCTGCTTAGTCTTTAAGACTATTTAATTGAACAGTCTTCTCTGTGCCTGATCCCAACAGTTAGAGTCGGTCACTCGGATCAGCATTCTCCATTCCCTCTATCTCCTCTCTTTTGTAGAACTTTTGAACACCATACGTATATCAAAAAACCTTACTTGCATGACTTTAGGCCTAAGTCACATTTGCTCTACGGCTAGATACGGCGGCCGTACCCCCCCCCCCCTGATTTGACAGAACGTCGGCGGCCGCAGAGTGTTCTGAGGTAGCCTCAGGTGGCCTATGCCGTATGGCTATCTTTTACAGGCCGTAGGGGTCGCCGTGGAATTATAGCGCGGATTATTAACTTTTTTCATTTCATTACTACGTTGGCCGTAGCAATTCGACAAGCCAAGCTGTAGACGTAGATTGTTCCACGTCACCGGACGTAGGGCATATGAGTGGGCTTGCATTATTTGTGCGGCTGCCGTTGGCTCTTATCAATGAAAAATGAATTTTGCCAACCCCAAAAAATTACGGCGGCCGCACTATTTCCACGTCGGTGCGTTAGGGTAGTCCTAAGGCGTCCCTGTGTTCAACGTATGGTGGCCTTGCGGTCTGTGTGACTACCTGCGGGCAACGCAGGTCGACGCACGGTTCCCTACGCCCGCCGTGCGTCCTACGTACGGCCTCCGTGGCAGTCTGCGTCGACGTGCGTCCACCGTGCGCTCCGCTAGAGATCGAGTATAGGTGTTTGCCTATACAGTGGCTGCCCTAGAATCCAATTTAATTCGTCCCAGGAGCTGTTCGGATTGCAAAAGTTCGGATTCCAAAACTATTTTCCAATAAGAAATATGGAAGTGAATAATCCGTTCTGACCCAAGAAAACCACTTTCAAGACACTTTCAACTGAATTACCCAGTTAACCAGGCATTAAAAGTAAATAAGAGAGTAAATGACCTTCGGTGGCGGTGTATTGTATGTAAACTGTTACAATCACCACATCCAAGGTCCACACAGGTCGTGCTCCGGCCTGGGTTAAGGTCGCTCGCGCACTCTGCGAGAGCGCTGCCCAGGGCAGTCATCAACATATGACCCCATAACCACAATCACTTCATCAAACGCATCGGCTGAGGTAATCATGGATATCCAAATTACAACCGGTTTTTTCTGTGAAATATAAATCCTTGCCCGACAGTCCGTCACAACACGTGATCGGATTGCTTTTTGTTATTAATTAAAACACAAGATGAGTAAAAAAAAACAGCAAAATCAAGGTTGAAAACACGAGGTAAAGTAGAATCGACACACGAGAGATGCTTCCACGAGAACTGAAATGAACAAACGCGAAGATGCGAGTCGAACAGGCGGGGAGACGCACGTGAGCAACATGAACGCCACGCTTGTGTTCGGTTTTTGAAATGTTGGTTTTTTAGGCAAAATTTTCTCGAAAAAATTGTTCGGATTCCAATTTGTTCAAACAATGGGGCGTTCGGATTCTGGGGGCACCACGGACTTCCGAACTTGTATATTCGTTATATATATTATGAGTTATAGTAATATTCAGTTCTTATATACTGGTATATTCGAACTGTTATATTTTATTTCAGTAAAAAAGAACTGTATATATACCCACTCGTTACCGTCCGTCTGGCGCACGTTCACCTAGGGCCCCCCTGCGGTCGCCTTGCGGGCACCTTGAGGCTACCTCGCGTCTGCCTTGAAAATTCTTATGGCCGCTGCAGGGACGCCCTAAGGTCACCGTGCGA
>CM068958.1:143316358-143327888 GCA_035128595.1 Eptatretus atami
AGATTAAAATATTCACATATTAGATATGGTTAAAAGTATGAAGTCAACCTCCTCCCTCGATGAAATTTCGCATGGAATTTGATTAATTTCTGTAAGGTTTTTTTCTTCAAATTTTAATGAGATTTCGTGATAAATCATGTGGAAATTTGGGTTACCTTCCCCCTCCCACTCCTGCTTGAACATCCATGCTCTCTCAGTTTCCTAGGGTCTGGTTTGGTGCTTGCAGGCTCAGGAAGGCAGGAAGGCAGGCTTTGTTGGCAGAATGGATCAGATGACATTAAGACAGCTCCGAGGCGGAAGATGTTGACAGATGTGAATGATCATATCACTCCCTTTCTTGGTTGTCAGTGGTCCATTTACCCTTCTTCCTATCAGTGCATTCTCATGCACTTCCTCCTCAGCACCTTCTTTCATACTTTTTAACCCCGTGCGCAGGGTTCATGCACTGTGCACATCCGCAGTTCCTACATGGACTGAGGGGTAAATAAGGATGGCCTGTAAGCATAAAAGGGATGGGGGGGGAGGGAGTTCGGAGTTCGGCTTTGTAGTTCTCTCCCTCATATCGCTCTCCGTCACTGTCTGTCTCTCTGTCTTTCTCACTCTCCATTTTGCTTTTTGTTTCTGTCTCATTTTGGCAAGCACAATGAGATTAGTGTTGGGGCTACAGAAAAAAAAGTTGGCCAAGCTGAATAGACTTAAATAGGGCTTGTGACTCAAGCTATTGGGATATAATCCTTAATGGGATGGCTTACCAGCTCAACTCTAAGGGGGAAATCCACCCCATGCTTATGACCACCAGTTAGCCATAAACTTGGATTTTATTGTCTGGGGAGGTGGAGGAGGGGGTGGTTTGGCTGTCTCGTGGATGGTAGAAGGCTTATAAAGCCTTTAGGCTGATTGATACTGCAGTTAGCAGTGTAGTAGCTGACAGTGCATTCCATCCACGGTGAGTAGTTGTATGTTTTTCTCAAACTGCAATTGATCCAGAAGTTGTATTTTAACTTTAATTGTAGCTGAGAGGTCACTACTGAGCAACTTCATAGGTGGAGTCTCAGGAATGTTCGACTTAATGCCACAACAGGAAAGCAGTGGCATGGGAGCTTGCAAAAACAATAAAATAAAACGGCACTCGGTACCTCCGCCCGGCTGAACAGTTTCCATTTTGTTTCTGACTGACAGGCCAGATCTGAATCTGGACCTCAACTAAAATCTTATAGACTTGTTCTTGTTACCTACCCAACTCATCCACCTAGTTTCATTCGAATCCGTCCATAACTGCTTGAGATATCATGTGATATATCGTTTTTGACCCTATCTCTCAATTAGGAAAAACCACTGATAACATTTTGAAAAATTCTCCTATCCGGATCTGGATCTTCACCAAAATAGAATCAATTCGTCCATGTGACACAAACACACACCCAACCTGTCCATCAAGTTTTGTCCGAATCCATCCTTAAATTTTGAGATATCCTGCTCACAGACAGACAAATAGACAGGCAGACAGGCATGAAAACATAACCTCTGTCCACATTCGGTGGAGGAGGTAATGACTCGTTCAGTTAACCTTAAATGCCCTTTTGATGGCTTAACGGTTTAGGTGGCTACCTTGAGATCTTAACGTCTTGAGTTTGAGCCCCTGTTTTTACCGTTTATTAACACCAGGTGGGTTGACTCAGCCTGTCATCCTTCCAAGGTTGGCAAAATGAGTACCAGCTTACTGGAAACAAGGGGCACTGCATCGGTGGCACAGCTGTGCTTCCAGCAATGATGCAACCAGCAGCCATGGGCTACATACAAAATAATAAAAGAGTTAACCCTAAATACAATGGAAAAATTATTTTGCTTTGTCAATGCAATCACAAGAAAGTCCACAGATAGAATGCTTGGTACATACACAGTAAAACCTCGCTGTCCACGAGTTTACAGTCTGCAATTTCACGTATCCATGCTTGACTTGTCGACAGCCTCTCTCTCCCTCTGCACCAATATTTTTGCGTACCTGCAGAAAAAGTGAACCCTTAAATTTAATTTGAACCTTAAAAAAAAACACTTAAATTTTTGGATAACAGTATTTTAAAGAATTTACATGCTGTTGGTGCTATACAACATCAAACAACAACAACTTCATCACAATACTGTACTCTACAGGTACTCTAAGCTGAAAAGTCTTCTTATTGGTGCTAAGTGTTACTTATTAGATCTTGGTTTACTGCGTTGTTATTATTTTTCTATAAAATGCCCGCCTTATTACCTCCGCCACCGAAGGTGAAGGACCTTATGTTTTCACCCTGTCATGTATTCATGTATCAGATCAACCAGAAGCGTGGTCCTCGGGAGGCGGGAACATAGCTGGGCACGACAAAGCTTGGCTCACTGATGGTTCTGAGGTTTCTGTGTGTGGAGCACAATAAAAGATTGATGGGGCACTCAAACTGCTTTCCCCTGCCTGATACATTACACACCACTTTGTCTGTTTGTTACTTACGAAATCTAAAGATTTTGTAAGTATATTGATGACTTCCGTCATCCGTTTGTGTGTTTGTTTGTGTGTGTGTTTGTGTGTGTTTGTTTGTTTGTAGGCACGATAACTCGAGACGAAGAAGCTACCAATGTCAAATTACATCACGTGATTCAGGAGGTGATGGCTAGCGCTGATTAGATTTTGGTCAAAATCGGTCAAAGGTCAAGGTCACAGAGGTCAAACAATCGATTTTGATGTTTGGTACAGATCATCGTAGAAACTTCTGGTTGCGCGCTACCTTTCTAGAGACAGCTTTTATTAGACAAGGTCAGAGATCAAGTTGACGATTCGTAAGTACCAGTCTATGACTGCTTGTTGTCTGTTTGTTTGTGTACAGGATATCTCAAAAGTTGTGGACGGATTCGGATGAAACTTGGTGGACACGTTGGGTGTGTGACAAGGAAGAAATGTTTTGATTTGGTGAAAATCCGGATCCGACTGACACGAGAATTATTGATTTTAAAAGGGTTTTTTTTTGTATACCTTGTCGAGGCTCATATGAGAACGAACACACAACACACAGCAAGGGGGCATGAGACAAGAGGGGTGGAGTGGAAGGACAAAACAGTGGGGAACACCATTGATAGGGCCAAAAAGATATAGTGTGCGTAGCATGATATCTCAAAATGTATTGGGCTGATATGTTCTTGTGGATCAGGCATTACGGTGGAGGTATGCGCTCTACCGAGTGCCCTTCTAGTTTTTAGATCCTCGTGGAGATCTCTAAGTCTTACTTACGTTGTTGTTCTTCATCTTCTTCTTGTGGACTTTTTGTTTCACAGCCAACAGTTTCATCGAAACTTCCTGAAACTTGGCATGTATAATGTAAAATACCCTGCGCAGACAGTAACCATCTCCGATTTTGAAAATTCCTCCTAGAAAAAAATATATGACGTCAAAATATCTACGCTAATGGAAATCGCCTAAAATTATCTCCGAAACTAGGCAAGCTTTTGAATTCTGTTTGCGGGATCGAACAGGGCATTAGCAGAGATGATTACCGCACATATGATGCATCACTATGACGTCATATCAATTTTTATGACGTCTTCCTTTTTTGACATTTTTTGTTTCACAACCAGAGTTTTCATCGGATCTTCGTGAAACTTGCCATGTATATGCAGAAAGCCACGCGCAGGCAGTAACCATCTCCGATTTTGGAAATTCTTCCTAGAAAAAAGTTGACGTCATAATATCGCCGCTAATGGAATCGCCATACCATTACTCCGAAACTAGGCAAGCTGTTTGAATTTGTTTGCGGGAATCAAGCCGGCATTAGCACAGATAATTTATCGCAAACCTGATACATCACAATGACATCATATTCGTTTTATGTCGTCATCATTAAGAGAGGAGGATCTTCGCTTCATTTGAAGCTTGTTTATAATGTATTCATGGTTTTTGGACTTAAATTGGGAGGTGGGGGAGGTGGTGGTGGGTGGGGGGAGGAGGGGGTGGTATTAGTCTTCACCATCTGTCTTCATCATCTGTTATTATTACTCTTCACCATCTGCAAAAGGACAATAGTTGTTGTTTATATTAATTTGTCAATTATAAGAAAAATAATTTGGAATATGAACATGAAACTGTTATTAAAGAAGTATTTGTCTGTAACCGATGACTTGATGTGAAAAGTTAAAAAAAATCTGTTCTCGTTCATTGCTGTACAAGTTCACCCTGCTCAAACTGAAACTACCAAAATAATTAACTCTTGTCTAATAATTATAACACCAAAATTGGTGTCTGTGTGTCTGTAACATGTTTCGTTCACCCCAATCCTTGTTACTCGTTTGGGTAGAGGAACTCCAATGACTCGGTTGATGAAGGAATTGGTGATGAGATGGTGAATGGAGCAAGCCCTCCAGGTAGGCCTGGAGCAATCACTTTTTTCAGAGGCCTTGAAGTTGAGAGTTTCAGATTTCTGGCTAAGTGCTTACAATTGCAGGAATAGTGAGAAACATCCTCTCTGTATTTCATGTCTTACCTGTTATTTCACCAAATATGCAGATCAATATTTATTACTCATGTATATATCTGTTGGCTGTTGTTGCATAACCACAAGATGTCGCTGATATCTGTCGGCTGGTCACTCATCATGTTGCCAATTCAAAAATGGTGGAAAATCAGGGGCACGAAGGAAACACTGCAATCACATCCAATGATGAGCCGACAGAGCTGAATTTCGTCCTCCCATATTCTGGTGCTGTAGATGGCTCCTTCGTACATTTGTTTGAGGCTCTTGACAATGCCTCGATTATGGGGTCCAGCACGATTAATTATGGCCTCTCAGACACACCATTGGAGGAGGTAGGTCATGCTTGTCTTGTCTACCAATTTATATAGTCTCTTATCCGTCAGTTTCCCTCCATCCTTTTGTTACAGGTATGTTAACTTTCCACGACACATCATCCATCTCTTCCAAAGAAATAAACCTCTACATGCAAAATTTATATTTTTCTCAAAGAAATGGTGCAAAAGCTTTTTTTTTTTACATTTCCTCAGGCTCTTGGAAGAGCATGTACAACTATATAATGCAAGGATATCAGTTGAAAATGGAGAAATCAACATAGTATTTGGTATTTTAATCTGGAGTTACAACATTAGAAGGAAAATGATTAGATAGCAATATGAAACGAATCTATTCCAAATCAGGAGAAATGCCTGAATTCCGTGTTTGCTTCCAAATCTCGTGTCCCCAACCCCTCGCTCTTTGCACCCACCCGTACCCTGGCGCACCCAACTGCTCCTGGACTCTGCCTTTTGCATCTGAGAAGGTGGAGAAATTTTGAGCATCCCTCAACTAATTCTGCTCCTGGACCGGATGGCATCAGCTCATGTATTCTAATGACTTGTTCTGCTGCTCTTGCACATCCTCTTTCTTCTGTGTTTACCATATAATTTGCCATCTGTCATCTTCCATATGGTAGGAAGTCGGCTAACATCAGCATTTATCACATTACATAAAGAAGGTAAAAAAAAATCCAATGCTCTTAACTATGGACTGATCAGCTTACTTTCAATCATCAAGGTCATGGTAGAATCGTCAGAAAATAGATGAAGGGAATTTTCCAGAGAGTCAGATACCTAGTTGATGAATATTATGAATAGGACTGGGTCCAGAATACTGACTGGGCACAATCAAGCCTTGACAGGGAGAGGACATGAGGAGTCTCTTGAGAGCCACACATTGGCTACGAGAGTAAAGGAACTCATTAAATTGAAAGCCATGTGTGGAATTGGCCTTGAATGTCAAAGGCAGAAAGTTTGGAGAGCAAGGCAGGATGCCAGACTTTATCAAAAGCACAAGATATGTCCAGAGAAATGGCCCTGATCTCATGTCTATCATTGAGGGCCTCGATCCATGGTTGGGAGAGTAGTAGCAGAAATGTCCAAGGCAGAGTGACCTAGTCTGAAACCAAATTGGTCATCTGAGATGAGGCTGTTGGAGAAAAGGAAGGATTTCACATGAAATGCGATGATGGATTCCATGACCTTGCTGATGATTGGAAGTCAGCTGATAGGTCTGCAGTTAAGAGGATTGGCTTTTGCATCTTTTTATTACCTCCGCCAAAAAGCGATTAATTCTAAAAGTGATTCTTCACCATTGAGAGATAGGGCCAAAAATATATAGTACTGTGTAGCATGATATTTCAAAAATGTTATGGGCCCGATATGTTCTCGTGGATCAGGTATTACGTGGCGGAGGTATGCGCTCGACCGAGTGCCCTTCTAGTTTAATACTGCGATGATGGCTGACTTCCAAGCAGATGGAAGATGACCTTGGGAAAATGATGGTGTGAAAAGAGCAGAAAGAAGATGTACAAGAGCAGCAGAGCAGGTTTTTCTATCCTGAGATGTTTGTCTCTTATATAATGCATTTGTCTTGCATGTAATGTACGTACTAGCTCCAGAGTGCGCTTTCGTTAAATTGAAAGCTTTTACTTGGAATAGGTAAAAAAAACTATAAAAGTGAGAAAAGATTGAGCAACAGCTGTTCCAGACCAAGTAGGACAATCCCTCTAATTGCTGGAATATTGATACCTCTTCACCTGCTTATACCTTTTGCCCTGTCATTCTCTTTTGTGACCAGATTTTCCTGAAAGTTGCTGAGGACCATGATTTGAACCAGGGTATCAAAGGTAAAATATTGCACATCTTTCTTTAAATTCCCTTGCTGAGAATTAAGACATGAAATCTTGAGCAAGTAACAAGAAGTTTGCTTTGTTTAACAGTTGAGAAAACAAATGGAATGGATTTTTAAAGATAAATTATCAAGTATGGTCTGAAGGAGTGGAATTTGTCACAAATTGGCAGTCAGTTCATTATGCGATGGTTATAATAGCTATTACAACTTATGGTAAACTAAAAAGTATAAATTTATTTTTGGAGACGATTTTGATCGATCCCAGAAAAAGGCAGTCATATTTGTAGAGCTGGGTGGGTTGTAAGAAGGCCTAAAACAAAATCAACCAGGTCAGGAATACATTTTTATTCACAATGCGACAGCAGTTTTGTTTCTAATCTTAATGAATTATGGATTGTTTTCAGACAAGTCACGATTTCAACTAAAGGAATAATAAAAGGACAATTCTGGGTTAAAAATTGGGAATATGACTTTTCAGTGTATTGGAAGTGGTTAGTTTGAAAATGGGAGTCATGAGCTGAATTTTGTGTAATTCAGCTTATCCTACCATCTCCAAACAATGTGGTGTGTGTGTGTGTGTGTGTGTGTGTGTGTGTGTGTGTGTGTGTGTGTGTTGTCAGTGTGTCTCCTCCAAAACTTTATCAAGCCAGTCAGTCAGTGGTTAAAGATATATATATATATATATATATATATATATAATATATTATATATAATATAAAATATTATATAATATTAAAAGCAGGCAGCATACACAACACACACACACACACCACACAACACACACACACACACACACACACACCACACACACACACACACACACACACACACAAACACACACACACACACACACACACACGAAACTATTTTGTTACCCCCAATTAATATATACATTATATTGTGTAGTTCTTCAAGAAAAAAGTCACCATCCACCTCATTTATACCAAACGATTTTGCATCCCAATAACCATCCAACCATCTAGAATTATTTGGCATATTCAAACAAAGTGACACTTTACACAGAGAACATTGTTCCAGGTAACATATCTGCTTACTCTTTCCAACTGTTAGTTGAACCTGTGGAACATGCATCAAGTACACGGAGATCAGGAGATGACCTCCTGAGCGGTTTTCCTCTGATGCTCCAGCAGTTTTGGGCACTCCTTGTCAAGCGGTTTCACCATGCACGCCGCAGCCGAAAAGGATTTGTTGCTCAGGTGGGCCATTACAATGTTTTTTGTGGTTATTTTGTAAGCAGGCAAATTAGAATAAAACAGTTTGGCATTATGAGGTTTGTAAAAGCATTATATACATAGCGGTGTTTTTGATGAATTTGATGTTTTTAATTAGAATGACAAGTTAATGAAAGAGGCAACATAAGAATTGTCCATCTTTTAAAAGCTTATTTTATTGTTTTTATGAGTATGGTTCCCTCATTTTGAAGAAGATGTAGGTCGCTTGTCTTGTCTACCAATTTATATAGTTCTCTTATCCGTCAGTTTCCCTCCATCCTTTTGTTAACAGAGGTATGTAACTTTCCCGACACATCATCCATCTCTTCCAAAGAAATAAACCTCTACAGCAAATTATATTTTTTCAAAGAAATGGTGCAAAAGCTTTTTTTTTTTTACATTTCCTCAGGCTTTTGGAAGAGCATGTACAACTATATAAGCAAGATATCAGTTGAAAATGGAAAATCAACATAGTATTTGGTATTTTAATCTGGAGTTACAACATTGAGGAAATGATTAGATAGCAAATATGAACGAATCTATTCCAAATCAGGAGAAATGCCTGAATTCCGTGTTTGCTTCCAAATCTCGTGTCCCCAACCTCGCTCTTTGCACCCACCCGTACCCTGGCGCACCCAATGTCCTGGACTCTGCCTTTTGCATCTGAGAAGGTGGAGAAATTTTGAGCATCCTCAACTAATTCGCTCGCTGGACCCGAGGATCAGCTCATGTATTCTAATGACTTGTTCTGCTGCTCTTGCACATCCTCTTTCTTCTGTGTTTACCATATAATTTGCCATCTGTCATCTTCCATATGGTAGGAAGTCGGCTAACATCAGCATTTTATCACATTACATAAAGAAGGTAAAAAAAATCAATGCTCTTACTATGGACTGATCAGCTTACTTTCAATCATCAAGGTCATGTAGAATCGTCAGAAAATAGATGAAGGGAATTTTCCAGAGAGTCAGTACCTAGTTGATGAATATTACGAATAGGACTGGGTCCAGATACTGATGGGCACAATCAAGCTTGACAGGGAGAGGACATGAGGAGTCTCTTGAGAGCCACACATTGGCTACGAGAGTAAAGGAACTCATTAATTGAAAGCCATGTGTGGAGTTGGCCTTGAATGTCAAAGGCAGAAAAGTTGAGAGCAAGGCAGGATGCCAGACTGTATCAAAGCACAAGATATGTCGAGAAGAATGGCCCTGATCTCATGTCTATCATTGAGGGCCTCGATCCATGGTTGGAGAGTAGTAGCAAAATGCCAAGGCAGAGTGACCTAGTCTGAAAACAAATTGGATCATCTGAGATGAGGTGTTGGAGAAAAGGAAGGATTTCACATGAAATGCGATGATGGATTCCATGACCTTGCTGCATGATTGGAAGTCAGCTGATAGGTCTGCATTAAGAGGATTGGTTTTGCATCTTTTATTACCTCCACCAAAGTGATTAATTCTAAATCCCATTGATTCTTCACCATTGAGAGATAGGGCCAAAAATATATATAACTGTGATAGCATGATATTTCAAAAATGTTATGGGCCCGATATGTCTCGTGGATCAGGTATTACGTGGCGGAGGTATGCGCTCGACCGAGTGCCTTCTAGTTTATACTGCGATGATGGCTGACTTCCAAGCAAGATGGAAATGAACCTTGGGAAAATATAGTGTGAAAAGAGCAGAAGAACAGATGTACAAGAGCAGCGAGAGCAGGTTTTTTCTATCCTGAGATGTTTGTCTCTTATATAATGCATTTGTCTTGCATGTATGTACGTACTGAGCTCCAGTGCAGCTTTCGTTAAATTGAAAGCTTTTAGTCATGGAATAAAAAAAACTATAAAAGTGAGAAAGAAGTTGAGCAACAGCTGTTCCAGGACAAGTAGGAAACCTCTAATTGCTGGAATATTGATACCTCTTCACTGCTTATACTTTGCCTCGTCATTTCCTTTTGTGACCAGATTTTCCTGAAGTTGCTGAGGACATGATTTGAACCAGGGTATTAAAGGTAAAATATTGCACATCTTTCTTTAAATTCCCTTGCTGAGAATTAAGACATGAAACTTGAGCAAGTAACAAGAAGTTTGCTTTGTTTAAACAGTTGAGAAAACAAATGGAATGGATTTTTAAAGATAATATACAAGTATGGTCTGAAGGAGTGGAATTTGTCACAAATTGGCAGTCAGTTCATATGCGATGGTTATAATAGCTATTACAATTATGGTAACTAAAAAGTATAAATTTTTTTTGGAGACGATTTTGATCATCCCAGAAAAAGGCAGTCATATTTGTAGAGCTGGGTGGGTTGTAAGAAGGCCTAAAAACAAAATCAACCAGGTCAGGAATACTTTTATCACAATGCGACAGCAGTTTTTTTCTAATCTTTATGAGTTATGGATTGTTTTCAGACAAGTCACGATTTCACTAAAGGAATAATAAAAGGACATTCTGGGTTAAAAATGGAATATGACTTTTCAGTGTAAATTGGAAGTGGTTAGTTTGAAAATGTCTACGTCATGAGCTGAATTTTTGTTAATTCAGCTTATCCTACCATCTCCAAACTAATGTGTGTGTGTGTGTGTGTGTGTGTGTGTGTGTGTGTGTGTGTGTGTGTGTGTGTGTGTGTGTGTGTGTGTGTGTCAGTGTGTCTCCTCCAAAACTTTATACAGCCAGTCAGTCAGTGGTTAGAAAGATATATATATATATATATTATATATTATAAATATCAGAGGCAGGCATCATCAAACCACACACACACACAACACACACACACACACACACAACACACACACACACACACCACAACACACACACACACCCAGAAACTATTTTGTACCCCAGATAATATACATATTTTGTAGTTCTTCAAAAGAAAAGTCAACCTCCACCTCATTTATACCAAACGATTTTGCATCCCAATAACCACCAACCATCTAGAATTATTTGGCATATTCAAAAAAGTGACACTTTACACAGAGAACATTGTTCCAGGTAACATATCGCTTACTCTTTCAACTGTTAGTTGAACCTGTGGAACATGCATCAAGTACACGGAGATCAGGAGATGACCTCTGAGCGGTTTCCTCTGATGCTCAGCAGTTTTGGGACCCTTGTCAAGCGGTTTCACCATGCAGCGCCGCAGCGAAAAGGATTTGTTGCTCAGGTGGGCCATTACAATGTTTTTTGTGGTTATTTTGTAAGCAGGCAAATTAGAATAAAACAGTTTGGCATTATGAGGTTTGTAAAAGCATTATATACATAGCGGTGTTTTTGATGAATTTGATGTTTTAATTAGAATGACAAGTTAATGAAAGAGGCAACATAAGAATTGTCCATCTTTTAAAAGCTTATTTTATTGTTTTATGAGTATGGTTCCTCATTTTTGGCTCGCCTGTTCGAAGAACAGAGAGCTATAGCGATACCCCAGGCGTCAGCGTCAGCGTGAGGCGTGAAATGTACGTTTTTTGGTGCAAGTTATTTCCTTTCTAATGTTTTTATCTACCACACTATTTTTTATGATTACAATATACAATACATATATTTTTAAAATTATTTGGATTAGACTTCACTGCAATGCTTTATAAAAAATATTATTAGACTATTCTTTTAAAAACGATAAATGCATAA
>CM068958.1:143348565-143360091 GCA_035128595.1 Eptatretus atami
AAGAGACGAGATTCATAATGGGATCTTAAATGTGATTGCCTTGAAAGGGGGACAGGATAGATCCCTCCTAGGAAAGTTTTTTCCTTTAACGACAGACAGTTTACCACACTTTTTTCGCGAGCACCGGACGCCCGCCTTATCTTTCCTAATCCAACGTTGATGCACAATTTCGTTCGCGAGCGCTGACGCCCGCCTTTTTTGGAGCGCACGGGATCTCATGGTATGGTGCGCAAGTGGGGCGGGGTGAGCTTGGGGGGAAGTCGGCGCCCGCCGAGACGGGCCGATATATACAAAACGAATTGGAGGTCGTTCAAAGAAGAAGAAAGCGAGAGGGCAGCGAGCCAAAAAGAAAGTGAGAGTTGAGCGCGTGTGGGAAAAGCGAGCCAGAGAGGAAGCGCGGCAAGTGAGCAAGTGAGCATGTGTGCACGGTGGGTGTCTGACCAGCGCCAACAACGAGACAATCGTCCTTACCCAGTGCTTGAGCAAGCGAGCGTGTGGTTCGCGTGTCGGTGTGAGCAACGCCAGAGAGCGGCATGGGTCGGTAAACAAGTGTGAGCGTGGGTCAGTCACCGACGGACCGTGTGGGTCACTGGCATCACCAGTTTCGTGAAGTGGTGAGGAGCGGCCCGTGTCCGCAGCAGGGTCTAAAACCGCCGCGAAGACGATATTCGGTGCCCTCCAGACGTCGACTGGCTCAAGGCTAGTTCGTGAGAGGGTGCACGGAGGCTGGGTGCTGGCGAGGACGTGACACGCACGACACGTTTCAGGATGCGTTTTCACTTCACGGACAACTACTTCCTAGTGAGCGAGACGACTCTCTTCCCCCCCCCCCCGAATATCTGCTGGTCGCTTGCCGTGTTTAGATGTTAGTAAGTCAACTCCCGATAAGCACTGCTCTCCGTCTCTTTCTGTCGTTTGATGATTGGCCTTGAGTAATTATCATTTGATTGCTTTTGGAATCTATTCATTTATTTACCTCAGAAAATAAAAGTTATTTTTTATTTATTTAATTTTATTATTTAATTAAGTCTGTTGTCGCTATCCAACCTGTCCCGTGGTTTGTCCTTCATCCTTCGCATTGGTCTAGCATTGTTGAACCTCGATAGACTGGGAGGTGAATAATACCACGATTTGACAAAAATAGTCGGCACGCACCAGCGGTTAAAACGCTCGGGCCGCCAAATTAATCTAATATCAAAGATAACAGTTGGTGCTTTCCGCAGGGCATCGCTCCCTCCGCTCAATGTAACCACGTGACCATCTAGTTAACGCATACATTAGACGGTGGCACTGGAATCGTGGTTAACTGGGTGGCGTTCAGGTTCTCAAACAACCCACGTACCACCAATACGTTAATGGTGAGGGTGGTCCAGGTCCGGGCTCTTTCCGAGGACAACCGGGGATTTAATTCCCCTGAGTGACAAAGCTGGTGCTGCGTACGTGGCGTGCAACAGAATACGTTGGCCTCTCACTGCTTGTCATCAGACTCCATGAGTTTGATTTCTGTAGAAACCAAAAAAAAAGGTATTCCAAGCAAAGATAGGTACAGAAGAAAAGTAACACCTTGTGAACTGGAGGAATGAATGGAAGACAGTGTTTGTGAAGTTATGGAGAAATGGGATGGTTCACACGAGCCGTACTAATAAAGAGAATGTTGTCACTGATAATGATGATGAACAGTTGATTTAGTATTAATAACCTCTTTATTTATTAACATGGCTTAGGAGACTGATATCGATAGTATTTTCTTTGCATAGTCTTTGATCTGTTTTTTTGTGATGCTTTAACTTGATTGATTAAGTATGTGCTGTTTTTTTTTTACCCAGGAATGCTTCACGTGGTTGAGGAGGATAGAGCGAGAGCTTGCTTGAGCATGGGGCGTAGTATGCACAAAGTTGTTTCAAGACAAGAAATCAGCGTCACGCACTGCCAAAGTCCTGTTCACACAATTATTTCAATCTTCACTCGTCTATAATGCTGTAACTTCAATATAATTTTTTTTATCCCCACACTTTAAAAAAATAATGGGGAGTTGTCTGTCGTCTGTCCAGTCCGCTTACGCTGTCTCCTCCTAAAGGTGTACATGAAATCACTGAACTTGGTGGTGTGATCCGCACTTCAGAAGGTGTGAGACGCAGTATCACATTTTTTGGCTACCACTTGTGCCATTGTGGCTGGGTCAAAAAGCTTTTAATATGAAACCCACATAACGGCTTTTTTAAAAAGATTCTGCAACTTCCACTTCAGGCGCCCTGAGCTTTTTGATGAGTCATAGTGGGATCCTCATGTTGGATGAACTGATTTTGATTGGGTGCGTGCGTACACACACACACACACCCACACACACACACACACACACACACTACACACCACCTCATTGGATGGCCGCCAGCTCAACCCTGGGTGGACATTACTCGTACTGATAATTGACCAATGAAGCCAGAATTGCATCCATAAATTTAATTATTTTCTCGTACGTTCCTTGTGATTTGCTCATCTCGAGTTTCTAAAGTCTATTATGCGTTGAGTAATAATGTGGTTGCAGTGTTGCCAGCTGAACAAGCTGTTTCAAAAGAATTCTGTTGTTTTCCACAGATTGTAACGAGTCAAAAGTCGTATTTGATTTTAAACCATGATGTACAGCATCAGAGTACCAAGGTGTGAAAAAGACCACTCAATGAAAAGCAAAGGGAACCAGCCCCATGAGGGTTGTGCTTTATAAAATTCTCATTAACCATCCCGTTAACAGGTTCTATTCTCTTTATAATTACCCTAGTCTTATCCATACATTGAATCTTATTTGTTTATGCCAGGATTTGTTCAGGTTAGGCAGTACACAATGGGCCTAATCTTCTCTATGAGATGCATGGGCATCGTTATAACATCTCATAGGGGGTGACATAAATCCACCGTGGGACACTCCCTCAATTCCCCATCCAAAGGATCACGCACTCCTATAGACATGTATCCCTGCTGGAACTAAAACATGAAGCAGAAGCTTATAGTTTGGTCCAGTTGGAATGAAAACCACATGAGGTAGCTCATTAACGAGCATGATATAAGTACCACAACAAACTAATTTCTCATTTCCAATAAAAATAATTTCTCAGGTTGACTCTCATTCTCGCTTTCAGTTGAATGACTTCCTCTCTAAATTCGGACTTACACGTGTTTCAATCAGGCCCTGCGACTGCCCAGCTCGCCCTACTCACTACACTTTGTGCTCATTATCCGGATACGAATCCTGCCTCTGGGGTTTGAGTTTTGCCACGAACGCATTGAAGATACAGTGGAATTATCTAGACCAGTACATTTGCGCAGCTGGTCTGAGGCACTCAGGTCAGTTCTACTCAACCATATAATGCATCTTTTATTCCGTCCAGCCATCGTCTCCTAACTGTGGTCCGACCTTCAAGGCTACAAGTCTTTCGATGGGTAGGCTGTATTTGTATCTCATCGGCTATGTTTGACGCCAACCCACTAATAACGCTAAAACGAAGTTTGTCGAAGAGGAAAGCGAAGGAAAATAATGATAATTATGAATAGCTATGATACGTCGGTACAAACTCTTTGGGAATTTCCAAACGCGTCCCAAGATTCTTTTGGAGATCGTGGGATCTCCACGCCAAAGAGGTGCTAAATCTACTGCATTACATCTCTTAAGCATGCAAAACTCGTAGTTGCTGAAGCTTCTGTTTTTTTAATTTGTCTCTAACATTTTGGCAATTTGGCACTCAAAATATCAGTCTGGGAGTGTAGCTCCGTGTTTCATATGAATGGCCAATCTCAAGTTCGTTTGTTTGGTTTTTCATTTTTTATTTATTCACCTTTGATGTTGCCCTTTTTTGGCACAATTGACTTTGTTCCATTTTTTATTTTTATTTTTCTAACGAGAATATCTTCTCCCTTAAAGTCATTGGATGTACTGATTTTTATTGGCACTTAAACTAAGTCTTATTGTGTAGCCTAATTGATATCTTTATAGGGCCATCTGTACAACTGTAAGCCTTTATCTTTCCATCTCGCAGCAGTTTTGATATATTTGAGAATGTACTCTCTGCCATCACTACTCCGCACGTCCATTCATCTCTTTCAGATTTTCGATGTCCTTGTTGAGTCCCACCATGACTTGCATTCCATCACCTACCACATAGTCCAGAGCCTGGGCACTTTTATTTACTCGTCTGAGGCCATAAGGTTTGAGCGATGTCGTTTCTAATTCAAGAATTTTCATGCAGTATTCAGAAAATCCATTTCTTAATGGTACAAAGCCTGCGTTCTTTGTGAAAATAACGTTTTCTTATTGTTATGGGTGGTGTTTTTGGTGAAAGGAGAAAAAGCGTTTTTTTGGTCTACATGATACAAATTGCCAGGCTGCATGGCCATCATCAGGGTTAAATGCATGGTAGTGACCTGAATAATAAAATATGTATAACAACATCATTACTTGTGTTGAGGTGAATTGCATGGCAGTTTTCAGCTCAAATAGTTGATGAAAAAATTCACTCGCATAGTAATATATTGTATTAAAGATATCTACATGATAACTTTCTCTTTCTCAGACTGCAGCTGTTTGTTCACGTTACATAACTAAGTGTCTGGTATATTAGAAGTATTTCAATGAAATACTAAAGGAAAAATGAACAGTATTGACAACAATGTGAACCGATTTTTCTGTTTTCAAGGCAGGCTGACAATTCAGTTTGCATCACACAAAGTATGAGTATGATTGTCCATATCTTATGATTAAGTTTAAACAATACTGATATATTATGAATTCTCCCAAGGTGAAATAACGACAAGTGCATTTGAAAAATCCATTAGTGCTTGCTTAAGACATAACCATTAATTATATCTTAACCCAAGTTTTTAGCTTAACCATCATCAAGCAGATGTATGGTACAAACAAGCATGTTATGTGGTGGCTTTTTTTTGTTGTTGAGAATGTGTCACTAATATTCAAAGTCGATCTTCAGATTCATTCTGAGGAAGAGTTGTATTCCACTTGGTCATTACATCACCATTGTCAAGCTCTGCTCTAAGATCATTCATCAATATGATTGCATACGTCTTCTGGTACTGTCTGGCCTCATACCACTTTACGGGCATAACTGGCCCATCCTTGAGTATCCTACCATTTTCCTGTGGGTCCCAGTGGAGGGTGTGAGATGATTGCTGTTTTACAGCCTGATCCTACCAAGATTGGTGCGTTTCAACTTCTCCAGTAGAACAGATCTGCAAGGAGGCAGGTTTGCTCAGGATCCGTTCTTTTGATTTTATACAGAAGGTTAAACGTTCTTTGGGGCAAAAGTTGTGAAATAGTGCTTCCTGGGCTTAATCTTTACTGATGTCAGATTGTGGTTTCCCATAACATGCTACAACACAAAGCTTCAAAGTCTGTCAATAAATCTAGTGGTCATGACAGGAAGCTTCACCAAGTTTCTTCGAATGCTGTCAAGACTGTTTCATTTTTGCCTCAAAGCCAGAGGGCAACTTTCCCTTTGCGTAGAAACCTGGCTGTAAAGTCACCAACCTGCTGAAGGCATGCAGATCCTGCAATGGCACCACAACTGTTGGGCCCATACAGTAGCTAACTGAGATAGCATCAATTTGTATCTTCTGGTGTTGTTGGAGCTAATTCCAACATCAAGCCATCGATGAGCTGGTAAGAGGTGCTATGTGTGAGCAAAATAACAAGGAACTCAGTGTCCGAGGCCGACTAATAATGTTGCCAATCTTCGAGAGCATCACACATTTGTTTTAGTGTGCAAATCAGCCGGTATCTGCTCCTGGTGATTGCAAACAGACCGGGGACCTCTTCCATCTGGACTTTTGTATAATTATTGCATATTGTATGGGCTTCTACCCCAGTCCGATTAAGAGTACATGCCACGGAGTTGCTCTGTGTTGGTTTTGTTTGCCATCTCTAAAAGAGGAACTTCAAAAGTGCTGTCTTGAATTAGGGGACTTGAGTGCAGATTGAAAATCTTTTGGACACTTCTGATCTGGTCCCGAAATATTAGTATTCAGCCTGTCTGCTCTTCAGACCGCACGATGCATGCTCTTATCTTTATTGATTGAGTATTTTTTATGAATCACAAAACAGTAAGTCCTATTCTCTTGGCAAATTCAACTAATCTTTGTGAGGAGAACTTTAGCTTCCACAAATGTCACAGCACTTCACAACGTGTGCAATCAGAAACATGGCATCAGACTGCATATGCACTCTCATAACTGGTTTATCTACTTTTGAACGCTTTCTTCTAGCTTTGTGCATGAGTTTCTCGGCATTTATAGTTTTGTTGATGGAAGCATCCACTGCTTATGCCATCATATTGATCTCTTTAGACATATTTCTGTTGTACAAACATTAACTCCTTGTTACTGGACTTTTCCTAACACCAGATCAGTTCACAAATGAGAGTATCTTTTCAGATAAATAACTGCACTTATATGCCTGCACAATCCAGTCTAAGTCCTCCAATATTGAACTTGTACGAGCATGATAGAAGTCATGAGCTCAGACGCTGTATCCTATGAATTTCTTTTATGTACTGGACAATCATCTCAAACGCTTTTGTATGGACTAATGACCCACAACATAAGAACATCATCCTTGTTATCCCCCAAACTGTCACCAAGATTTCATCCAAATGCTGTCATGAACTTTTTGAGACTGTTCCAAGAGGTTTTTTACCACGTCGCTTCTGAAAAATACAACAAACAATCAAAGTAATTTACAGCAAAAAACATTCTTCCATTGCTCTGGACATGCTTTACCACCAAAGGCTATATGTGCTCAGCCAGAAATTGGTGCAACATTCCAAGTACTCATTATTAATACTAGGTGACTTATTTTATACAAGGTTTGGAGACTTTCTATGATAAATATAGCCATCAGATTAATTTTCAAAAGACCTTTCTGCTTAGTTGTCTATTGAAAGCTACAACAATCATTAGATATATAACGCAACACCTAGTTGTCAGTAAAATGTACACTTAGTGATTTTTTCCAAATGACATCATGAGATGATTATTTCTCTAATTTTTGGCCATAACAGCCTATATACCATAAGGTATATCCATATGCCATTATTATATATAGTAACTTCCCCCAGGTTCATTAGCTTTAATTGATACTCTACATGCCTAGGTTGCCATGTGATATTGGATCATGAAAGCTGAAACTGATATTTCTATTTTTGCGAAAATTGTCTAACCCACAACAATAAAATGGTATTTTTCACACATAGAACGCAGGGCTTTGCCATTAAGAATGACTTTTCAGAATGTTACACAAAAATCTGAATTTAGAAAACATCCCAAACCTTTTGGCTCAGACGGGTAAATAAAAGTGCCCAAGCTCCTGGTCTAACACCTTCATATCCTCAGACCTCATAATGTGTTCAGACTTGCATCATGTTCCATAGATTTTGAGGTTGTGGCACCTTGCCACGCAACATTGTGGCATACCCCATACTGAGAGCTTATGTTAAAGGCCTTGTCAATTGCATGCCATGACAACTGAAATGGCACTCAGTAGAGTGACATCTCCGCTCAAGCTGAACAGTTTGTTTGTGTAATCCCCTGACAGCCAGATCTGATCCAGACCTTGACAAACATCTAATCGGTTGTCCCTGTCACCGACCAATTCATGCACTCGTTTTCCCACAACACATCGCCAACCGTTTTTGAAATATCATGCTATACATGTTTTGGTCCATCGACATGGTGAAGAATCACATTAAAAGAAAATAAAAAATTCTCGATTGGATCCAAGATCATTCCCAAAATCTCAATAATGCATACCTTGTTATACACCGCAAATGTCAGCAGATTCATCCTCAAATCTGTGCAAATAACTTTTTTGAGACATTCCTGGCTCACAGACAGACAGACAGACAGACAGACGTGAAAAACAAAACCATCCTTCGGAGTGGAGGTAACATGGCCTAAAATGAACTGTACTGGTGCTTGCTTGGGATTCCCAATGACTCCCAGAACCTTATATTTGTGTCATGGGGGTTGACAAGAAGAAAGAGCCAATCTTCGTGTCCAACAATCACTTGCAAACGGTTTTTTATTGTTTTTATAACCCTCTGAGTGATTACTCAGGGTTGGCCAGATTGATGATAACACTTGGTGTTGCTATGTATATTCATCCAACTTCATGTGACATTTTCCCATTGGTTTCCATTTTCTGATTGTTCGGTGGATACAATTGTTTTCATGGAGGGGCACCGATTGGATGAGATCGATAATTAATTCCATTCCTCATTGAAGAAGTCCATTCAGCACTGCCCTGGAACGGATGCTCTGATGTTTAAAATGCTTGGCCCAAGTTTATTTCTCAGTAATTTCCAACATTTGTAAATTTTGCCGAACCTTGTGGCCAACAATCATGTCCACTTGCTTAATTTCTGTTATTTTCAAATTGTTTTGACATGCGCATGAGATCAATCATATAATTGCGCCTTCGATTTCTGTGCGGTCCAATTTCAGGTCAGCATCCTCGACGTGTCAAACGTTTGTATCGTGTGTGACACTTGTCGACTGTAATGTGTCATGTTTTTCGAAATTTAATTTAAATATACTTTCGGTACAGTTTGAATAGAGTCATTGAAGTTTCTGGAGACACGATTTCTCCTGCTTTTTCCAGCTGCGACTGCAGTGACGAGGGCATTTCAGAGGGAGAAGAGCGATGGCGACTTTACTGGGCGAGGGGAGGAGGAGGAGTTTACAGCTGTGATTGCTTATTCGCTTTCCGAGGGTCTAAACCGCATGAGGCCGCGAGACACGCTCGACGCACATTCGGGTCCTCAGCAAAACTCTGTCATTTGCTGTGGCTTAAAGCTCGGAGTTGTAATCGTCTTTGTTTTCTGTTGCTTCTATTTTCGTTGATTGCAGGTAACCTGCGAATATTTGAATGCGTCTTGGTACCTATTGATAAACTCTTGCTCCGTCAATTGATTTGTTCAAGATCGGTGTGAGACTGCTCTCAATTGTGAGGAATCTGAATTTATTTGTTTAATTTCTTTTGGACATTTTTTTTTTGTTTTCCCAGAGGTTTCCAGATGGGCTTGAAAATCGCCACCCTTTGTCTCGAAGCTTGTCTGGCCCAGCTCACGCATCCTCCCAGAGCCGGCTCTCGCTTGCTTTCAGGAAAGGACTTCAGCACTGGCTGCCTTGCTGAATCGAGGCATCTCAAAGGTCAGGTGTCGTGCTATGGGAGGGGTGGGATGTGGAGTATCCAATTATCTGCACAGATGTTAATAAGCAACAATTCGGAGTCAACCCTATACCATTTAAAAAGACATTAAAAGTTGTGACCCACCTGCATTAACACTGTGCCTTTAGGATGCTTCTCTTCCAGATTTTTTTAAAATGTAAAATGGCATTTGTGTGGTTATGTTTTCTTGAAGAAAAACAAATACCTATTTGGGGAGCAACTCCCCTCCCTCCCGATATACCTCTCCGATTCGATTTTTTTTATTTTAATTTTTTTTACAATAATAGTGTGAATATAAATGGTACATTTTGCATGAGAATCATGACTAATTAAGGTCGATCGGCATGTTTAAAAAGTATTTTCCATTGAATACTTCATGAATGAATTCATTCTCTTGACGAGCGCATTTGCCCAAACATTTATCGAAGTTGTTTTCAACATTTTTTTTGACAAGTGGGTCTGGAGGCTTATTACCTCTGGCCACTAAAGGTGAAGGAGTTTATGTTTTCACACTCCCTTCTGTCTGTCTTGTTTGTTTGTTTGGGTCTGTTTGTTTGTGTAACAGATATCTCAAAAAGTTTGTGAACGGATTCGGATGAAATTTGTGGCAGGTTGGGTGGTGTGACAACGACGAATGATTCGATTTTGGTGAAGATTCGATCCGATCGACTACAGAATTTTTTAAGTGATTCTTCACCATTAGAGAAGGGCTCAAAACACGATACTAGCATGATATTTTCAAAAATGTATGGGCCAGAAATGTTCTCGTGGATCAGGCATTAGGGTGGAGGTTATGCACTCTACCAGTGCCCTTCTAGTTCCGTTCAATTTCTACTTAATCCTCAAGCACTTTGATAAATTATGAGAACGGAGAGCTTTTTACAGTTCTTGTTGAAAATAAGCTCATCATAACGAATTTGTTTAACAGATGTATCAACTTTATAGCTTATGGACCTCACTCGAATAGATTTTAAAAATTACAGAATGTATCACATAACCATAAATATGAAAACTGCTATCCATGAAGCTGGTCTTATCATGGTCTGACCTTATCATGGTCACTTCCCACATTAGATGTAGAAGTTCCACCTGTAGTGATGGTGGGACGTTAAAGCTGAGTCTACAACAATAATATAGCGAGAAGCACTCAGTAGAGCGCATAACCTCCGCCCTGTATGCCTGATCCACGAGAAACATGTCTGGCCCAATTAACTTTTTTGAGATATCGTGCCATATATCCTTTTTGGCCCGATCTCTCATTGGTGAAGAATCACTGAAAAAATTTAGTGAGCGGATCCGATCTTCACCAATCGAATCGGTTTTCCTTGTCGCACGACGACCTGCCCACAAAAGTTTCATCCAGATCCATCAACTTTTTGAGATATCCTGTACACAGACAGACAAACAGACAGAAAAGGGTGAAAAACAAACTTCCTTCACTTTCGGTGCAGAGGTAAAAGAAAGCAATCAGGATTGCACACCTCACAGCCCAACCGGATTTAGGGGTGGCCCCCCACATTTAGGGGCCCCCCACAATTTCGATGACATTTTGAAAATCCCTTGAAAATGTGCTTCTAAAATTTGATTGTCGGTGAATGAAGATTGTAAACTCTTTGTAAGGATATCTTTTCAAAGTTGTCTGTCATTGTGAGGGTCCTTTTCAAGCTTTGGCTTTTTCAAGCCGTTTCTTCCACGGTCCACAGAACGTAATGTATCAAAAATTACGGGCAAGCCTCAGGGCATTGGGGACCCGAATTCGGATATTTTTTTGGATCGATCATCGATGCTTCGGATGGTTGAGCGTGACCAACTAACTACGGCACTGCCAGCCAGAGCCCAGCAAGCACAGACGGAATACAGAGGTGCAGCCAGAGGAGAGGTGAAAAGGTGAAAGTCGATGTGGTAAAACTAGGCCAGGCCAGCACAGCACCACGGCGGCAGGGGTAAGTATCTGCCACACTGAAATGCGGCTGGCAGCGGAACGCTGTCAGTACCCTGCTTACTGGCGCGCACAGCACAGTAACGCGGTGTGACTTTCTATGTTCCAGGTGTGTGAAACATACTTGTTGTCCGTGATTCTGGTACGTCCCACGTGCACTCTGACAATGTCTCGGTTACTCGGTACCTACCAGCTGCAGAAACCACAATGAGCGGCTTCGGTGACGACAGGCACAAATCAGGGCTCCACGGAAATATGACAGTGGTGCTTAAAAGCGGAAACGTTCCAAGGAAAAAGATGAAAGACACAAGGCCGTCGTGACAAGACCAGAAATCTAGTGTTTTCACAACTCTCACTG
>CM068958.1:143388933-143404424 GCA_035128595.1 Eptatretus atami
AATGACACAATTTGTCAGTTGGTGGCGTCAGTTCGTCTGTTCCAGTGTGGGAGTGACCAGCGCCGACAACGAGTGAGGCACGGGTCAGTCACCAACGTTGAGGTACGGGTCAGTCACCAATGGACCGTGTGGGTCATTGGACGTCACCAGTTTTGTGAAGTGTGAGGAGCTGCCTGTGTCGCAGCACCAGGGTCTAAACCCACGACACCACAGTCTATCTCAGGTTCGGACAATGGCTCAAGCCAAATGGTAAGGAAAAGGACAAACACGACAGGTTTGGAAATCAACAATGATTTATAATAAGAAAATAAATAAATAAAAAGAACTTTTATCTCCTGAGGTAAAATAAGTGGAATAAATTCCAAAGCAATCGAAATTAAAATTAATTAATCAAAAGCAACAATCAATCAAATGAACGGAAAAGAGACAGAGAGCAGATGCTGTATCGGGTTGACTTGCTACAACTAAACACAACATGACGGGTACCCCACGATCATTTCGGGACGGAGGCGGATCGGGGGGGGGTAGGAAGAGCGTCTCGCTTACCAAGAGAGAAGTCGTCGTCAAGTGAAAAACGTCCTGAAATTGTGGTGTGCATGTTTGCTCCCGTCGCCCGCCATGCCGTGCACCACTTCGCCAACAGCCTGAACGCCATTCGACCGCTGGGGCACCGAGAGTCGTCTGTTCGTGTTTAAGACCTGGGCCTGCGACACAGGCAAGCTCCTACACTTCCACAAAACTGTGACGTCCCAGGACCCACACGGCCATTGGTGACTGACCCGTACCTCAACGTGCGTGACTGACCCTCTCACTCTTTGTCGGCGCGGTCACTCCACATCTGGACAGACGAACTGACGCCAAGCCAAAGCCTGACAAATTGTGTCATTGGCGGCGCTGTCACACCCAACGTGCCACCCCACGCTGCTTCCTCCAGAACCGGACTCCTCCTCTTTTATATATCGGCCCGTCTCGGCGGGCACAGAGTCCCCCCCACTTGCCCCGCCCACTTCGCACTGTATACCATGAAACCCGTGCTCTCGCCATGTCCTTGCTATGTCAAACACACCGATCGAAAAAGGGCGGGCCGTCGCGTCCGTGAAAAATGTGGAAAACTTGCTTGGAAACAAGACGGGCATCTCGGCGCTCGTGAAAAGAAATATCATGCATAAATGTGCCGTCGCAAAAAAAAAGAGCTTCCCATAAAGAAGGCTATTCTTGCTCCCCTTCTCAACGCATCACATTTAAAAATCCATTAGACATGGGGATGGGTCTATCCGGGACACTGCATTTAAGGAATATACTGTCTGAGACATGGAGATGTGGGATGCATTCATCAGATCGGATTCGAAATCCATAACAATACCAAGAGATAGACCTCACGCAAATGGAGAAACTCAACTTTTCACAAATTACTAGCCTGGAGTACTGCAAGGGAAGACACCTTGCCCTTACCTCTGTTGTCATATTGCATTGATTATTTACTCAGAAACACTATGCAATAACGCAGAAGGAGAGAATTGGGGTTCCAACTAGAACGGAAGGAAAAGTCAAAAGTGTTAAATCAGTAAGATGTGGCCTGAGATCATTTGCCAGATGACATAGCCTTGTTAGCCAAAGAAATTGAGCCAAGCCAATGAATCTATAATGAAGGAGCCGAAACTAGTGGCCCAGTAGAATAGGAACGAACAATAATGCAAAAAATTCTAAAGGATGACATTAACCCAGGTAGAAGGTCTCATCATGTGAAATCTATACAGGGTATAAAGTCGTGTGTGTGTGGGTGTGTGTGTGTGTGGTGTGTGCTGTGGTGTGTGTGTGTGTGTGTGTGTGTGTGTGTGTGTGCGGCTGCGTCTCCCTAAACTTCCAAAACTAAGAGACCTAGCAGCCTGGATCTTTGCATGCCCACAAAGAAAACTTCCAGGAAGTGCAAGAGTTGACAAATGGGTCTGGGCTTAAATTAACAAACCCACCTTTCGAGGAAATTAACAGGTGATGTAATATTCCTCATCAGAAAATCCTCAGCCACCTCGCTCAACCTGGGCTTAAAGCGCGTTCCTGGGTAACCTCACTGGGCTCTGCAAACCACCACTTTTCTGGCATTACTCAACATGCCTTTGACTGGAAACAAGGCACATCGAATTTCTCAACGATAAAATATTTTTCGCTTTCCTCCACTCAAATACCGAATGCCTGTTCATTCATATCTAGGAATGCACTATAATACTCACTTTTGTTAGTGACGAGTACTAGGGTATTCTAAAATTCCGGAGCTTGGAGAGATTCATGTCATCATATGTACGATTTTTCATGATCAGCTCTCACAAGGCTAATTAAAGTTATATCATACTGAATATATTCGTTTGAGGATCGATACGTCCGACGCAAATAAGTGTCAAAATCCTGTTGTGAAATCTGATGAAATTAAAGAAACACGCCGAGTCAATATAACCAAGCCGATATACCTATTACTTTAAGTATAGGGAGCCCCTTATTTCTTTCCCTACTTTGCCATAATCAAACAAGAAACATTGTGAATTTCCAAAGCTTACAAACATATCGTTTCTACTGCTTGATAATTATCGAAGGAACAAAACACATTTAGGAATGTGCCAAATTAACCAGCTTCATTGAGCTGCAATGATTTAATGCATCCCGCCCGAGAGTGACAGCCTATCCGTAAGTGTCTGCTCAGATCTGTGTCGATATTTCCGGAATTGTGGCGAGGTTCTCTAAGAGGGAATCAGCAAATCTAAAAAACGGAGACGTCATAACAAATTTTTTTATCACGTCTCCATGGACCGCCGTACCAGATGTACCACAATGACACCAGCACAGACGAGCAGGAAAATAGCGACATTGTTTGCAGATGTCCATTTCACGGCGCGATTGAAACTTTGCGATGTCTGCAGGATTATCGCATTAAGCACAATATTTATGGGAAATAGTCATTATTATTTCATAACGACTGCGTGTGCGGTGAATGACCGGGAATTAAGTAAAGGATCCCACATGATATGCAGCGACAGCCCGGCCAACCGTTCGGATCAATCATCATAATTATTTATCTGCATTTTCAGATCGAGAGGTGATCCAGATTTCAGATTGATATATGATTGATTCGCGTCGCTTGGGGTGACGAGCACGAACCACTCGCTCGGGTGACCGGAGCAACGAACCACTCGCCCGGGGTGATGGAGAATGAACCACTCGCTCAGGGTACGGAGCACGAACCACCAGTACACTCGCTCATGTACGGAGCAACAACCACTCGCTCAGGGTGACCGGAGCACGAAACCACTCGCTCAGGGGAACGGAGCATGAACCACTCGCTCAGGGTGACGGAGCATATGAACCACTTTCGCTCTGAAGAACATGGCTGCGGCAAACAGTGTACACAGTGATGACTTCGCTTCAAGGACATAGCACGTCACCCGCAATCGACAATGGGTGTTCGTCAAGTGCTTAAGCACTCATGTAAGCAAGTCCCAATCCCTGTGCATAACGGAAACGGCTGCAGGCTGCGTCGCTGCATACCATACAAGGACCTTAAAATTTAAAATGCATTCCTTCACACGCACACCAGCAGTTATGAAATTAATGAATTATGGTTGGAAATGACTCATCCACAAATCAGTTGCCGCGTTCACTGCAGACTAAACTCTGGAAGCATCGTCAAAGTTCAATGCCCATTAAAATTCTCAGTTTGCCCTGCTTGTCTGTCACGTTCAACATGGTACATCGGTTTCAGGGTCCCGCACAAACGTATACATTGCTCTTTTTCAAAATGTCCGTAATTTGTGATCAGATTTGCTCGCATTCCTAGAGAGCACCTCTCAAACCTCCAAAAAATATAGACCACAAATCTGACCAGATGCTAGGGATAGGCAGTCCTCTCGGAGTCAGGGGCAGGAGCGCGTCAGGCCTACAGTGAAAGCATAAACTCATTTCCTCAATACAAGCTCATAATTTTGGCACGTTCCTGAAATTTTTTGGTCACACTTATAATTCTCCAAACAGTAGAAAAAGAGAACTTTCAATGCTTTGGAAATTTCACATTTTCTGGTGAATGTATGGCAGAGGACAAGCCCTGCATTGCTAACGTAAAGGTAATCGGCTTCTTTATAATATCAGCTAATTTCACAACAGATTTTAACACATTTATCTGGCATGATATCCGATCCTCAAAAATCCGAACATAATATTTCGTAATGAACTCTTAATTAGTGTCGTGAAGGATTATTCTGGAAAAATCCGTTCATCAATGATAATCATGAAATTCGCTCCAAAGGGCTCCCAATAATTTATAAAATATAGTACTTCAAAGCAGATAGTATGCAGGCCGATTTTTCTAGCTAGTGATTGAGGCATATCGATATGATGGAGAAAATGAAAAAAATACTTCATCTGTTAAGAATCATTGCGGCCTGTCACCATATCCAAGTGTAATGGTTGAGCAGGACCAAAAAACATGGGAAGTGTAGCCCCAGCGAGAGTTCACCAAAGGAAACGCCTTAAGACCAGAGAGCGACGGTGGCCGGGACTGACCTGATGAAAGGATATTAATCAAATAGCGTATAAATCTCTAAAAGGGAGTATTTAATTAAGCAAAGCACTCAATTTTGACTCTTGCAAACTTCCTTGGAGTTCTATTTCTTAGTTCATGCATATGTTCAGGTCTGCTAGGTTTTATGTTTTGTAGTTATGGAGAGACTCACACACACACACACACACACACACACACACACACACACACACACACAGCCTTTTTATTAGTAAACTAAGCAATACCCACCCAGGACGAGAACACTGAGATTGGGGGGGGAGAGGAGGGATAGAGGGGAAAGAAAGAGAGGAGAGAGGAGGGAGGGGGAAAGAGAGAAGGGGAGGCAGGAAACGAGAGAGGAGGGAGGGAAGGAGAAGAGGGATGGGGAAGAGAGAAGAGGGAGGGGGAAAAGCAGAAAGAGGGAGGGGAAAGAGAAGGAGGGAAGGAAGAAAAAGAGGAGGAAAGGGGCGGGGGGGCAGGAGAGGAGGTGAGGAGAAGGGAGAGAGAGGAGGGAGGAAGGGGCTCGGTCCCAAGCCAGTCCTCCTCAGCTTTTTTGCTCAAATTAGCGGAGTTGGATCGAAGTTTTTTAAACTTTTGTTGGAAGCACCTTCCCTCTTCTCTTAAAAAAATGCGTATATCGCCAATGACACAATGTTATTTTCATCATAATATATATAATATATAATATTAATTATATATATAATATATATATATAATATCATATACTACATACACACACATACACACACACACACACACCCACAACACACACACACACACACCTGCACTTAACCATATCCATTGAACACTAGTTGGCAAGCCAGTATATTACAGCGTTGACACCAACTGACAAGCCTCGTAGGTGCTTGGCTTGCCTGACTCGTTCAGCAATGAGAAAAACCACAAAGCTTGCGGACAAAGGAAAGCGGCAAAATCCGCAGATCGACAAAGTAATCAACAGCAGAAACTTGAACTGCAAAAATGCCCATGCAGCAGCAGTCCAGGTCTATTGGTAGAACAATATCTGATTTCTTAAGCATGTATCATGAGACTGAAAACTTTCAAGTTGAACAAGTCATTATAACTGTTATGAAAACGAAGTGCGAACATATTAATGGCAATTTAATGATGAAAGTTAGGTGCGATATGGACTATAGATGCTGAGCCTAAGGCACAACAGTGTTTTTACACCAAGCTGCATTATTCAGTAGAGCACAAACATAGGAAAATGCTCTTAAACGTGAGAGTTTATATATTTTCTCGCAATGTCCGTGTCCAAGGCAACATTAAGATGCAAGACAATTAATAAGAACAACTAATAGCAATATGAGATAGACCTTTTGGTCCAGAAACAATAGGATTCCCTATAATAAGTGGCGTAGAATCTGCATGACATAAATGACACTTAACAAGCATAGTTTGTCAATGCACTCGTCCCTTTTATAATCTGAGCACGCAAGCAAAAAAGCACTCGTACCATTAAATAGATATGATTCACCCAGGAATGTGAAACCGCCACTTCCCAGACTCAAGAGCAGATGCTCTAACTATATACAAACACCAAGTCTGATACGTAGTAGCCTCGACAATAAGTTCAGGTTAAAAGGCAACAGACAAATTTTATGCAAACATACCAATTAATGTTTCGTGTCACTTTCAAAAATAATCTCCGGGAGTCTATAACACGCTTGCTAAAATGTCTCTGCGCAACAATTTCAGAGCACCCCTGAAGTCATCTGTCTGAAGGGGCCATTTAAGCTCATTGTCATTGGTCGAATCATCGATCTCTTTCTTTGATACAAAATGAGTTCCTATACAATTGGAACAGTTTTTGATGTCAAAATCAGATCTAGACCAAACATTTTTTCAGTACCCGTTTTGCAAGTTTATGGCATTCCAAATCATTGTCATCGAGTCACATCCATTCTCCCTTCCTCATAACCTCTTTCCTTACATGTTTCGGATTGCAACACCCCATCCCATCGACGTGGCCATGGTGAGAATACAAGCGGCTGAACCTCGCCTTGCTCGCCTCGTGTCTGTCTTCCTCTACTACACTTCCATGGTTAGTACCTGCTGCACCATGTTGAAGTGTATAACCGGTTCAAGATAAGGTTCTATGCAAGGGGAAATAAAGTGCTAAGGGTTGGAATCTGTCCTTTGTCCTTTTCCAGCACTGATTTTATTCTGATGCTGTAAATACAATGCAATGCATGACACCGGATTGCTTGGTTGTGTTTGTAATAATGTGCCTCTGAACTGTTAACTCGTTACCTAAAACTCTGCTCACTTCGTCTTCATAATGGCTCATTTAGCAATGTAAAGACGAGATAGACAAGAAATTGCGTGGCTCTGTCATTTTATTGCTCCACTTATTCAGCTGGTCCATTAACTCACGGTTCCGCTTCGGCCATATAATAAGATAGACCAGTGCGCACTGAGGTTATAGTTAGGTCAAGAACCGTAATCCGTGAACCAATACTCTCTGGCTAGTAAGGTTTGACGCTATCTGATTTGACTTCTATTGACCCTTTTAATAAAAATTACCCCATAGTCCCTCCCAAAATCCCACGCGCCATTTTTTGCCATGAGGCACAAACCAAAGAATGGCTGGTGCGCCATCTTGAAAAATTAGAGTTTTCGAACCAGAGCATCCGACGAATTCATGTAACCAAAGACACTTTTTGGGGAGTCGTACCACGTAAGAATCGAATCCTGACATTACTTATTATGTTACCACAGTCATTTTGACCCAGAAATCCAATGATGCCACCATCACGTAAACGAAAACGTAACTTTGAATGCGAGCCCTAGATCATGAATCGCAAACACGACATAAGTTCCTGCCAAATTATAATGGTCACGGTATTTGAGGTCCTGCTTAGTGAATGTTATTTTTTTGTATTTTTTGGTTTCTGTTGTCAAATTGTCATATACACAATTTATTCTTCATTACTTATTCTGTCTTTCCAGGGAATGTACGAGCGTAACAAGATGGCACTGGAGGCCCAGTATTAAGAAGATAGCTGTCAGAATGTCCACCATTCTCGGGTGTCCTCCAGTGTGGCAAGCTTGCAAATGAAAGCCATACCACAGATGCCATTGTCTCTGTTGGAGTTGGGAAAAATCTCAAGAAAAAGGCCCTGTTATGGAGGTGGTCCTTGACAGTATTGCAGAGACGTCTACGCAACGGGTAGATGCGGATAATAGTCCCCGGTGTACAATGGTCCATAAAATCATGTAAGTTGACCATGATTGAATGCCAAGAAATGGAACAGGCAATGACAAGACAGGAAACGAGAGGTCGAGGATATGTCACATCTCAGTCTATGAGTCCATGTCTGAAGGCTTCCCCTCTCAGCTGCCGCTCACCACACCTGCCAAGCACTGCGAATACGAGAGTGTAGAACGGCTGAACATGAAAAAAGACAAATGATGTGTGGTGCTGTCAAACCAGAGTCGCCAAGCACTCTAATAAAAGCTGTCCTGATCATACGCATATGCATGGTCAGCTTTCAAGGCCACACTGTGGCCCTCCCGAAAGATCAGAAAAATGCAAGCAATCAACTGTGGTGATCGATTATTGCAGACTGATGACCCCTCGCATCTGCACGATAAGATATCACAACAATGCCCTGGTTGAAATATGGGCGTAGTTATCAGAAAATGAGTGAAGAATGACAAAAACCTCCACCATGCACAATGTCAAATCTCGTGGGCAACAGACTATCTTCTTTCGCGACCACATCAGAACAGTTATCTTTGAATGAACATGTCTGACTAGTCTATACACATCTTTGGGGGTGGTTCATATGTCAAAGCAGCGCTCTCCTGCATCCGTGTCAGCAGCTGAGCAAAACTGGCTCTGCGTCACACGTGCCTGAGTCTGTTAAGGACGCAACATCTAAATCAATCAAAACTAAAACCCCGTGCCCGCGAGAGTCGAGGAGTGCTAAGAAGGGAAAGGAAGAACTCTCGCCTCTCCTGTCCAGCTGCTATCTTCTCTTTACAAGGGAAGCAGGGATAGATCTATGTCTCACCAGCACATTCTCTTTTGCCTCCCTCATCAACACAGCACATCAAAGCGACCCACCCTATCTGCGCCATTCAAATCGCACCTATCAACCCTTCACGAAGATCGGAGCAAGGACACATTGTTGACTCGTGAGCATTACAAAGCTGCATGTGGGATCAGCTACCAGAACGTCTGCTTCTCACTGATGACCTCTGGGCCATGCAACATGGACCTCGATGTGCTCGATCTGTCCTGACAGATCAAACTGAGGAGAACAACACAATATCATGACAATGATGACTTTACCTAAGACACCTCTGACGGGAGGGGTGTACCTGCACACCCGCTGTAAAACTGGATGTTTCTGCACCCGTGTAGAACATCTTGCACCGGATAGAGGCAAATTATCGCAGGATGGCAAAGCACGCCATCAAAGATTGCCAAGACTGTTGTCACAGGCCTACTGAGAAGGCGTCTGACATTCAGTTGTAATGCGTATTAGGACCGCATCAATGCGGGAGCCTCCCATCCGCCCTAAGCCAACTAAGTTCTCGTCAGTACAGAGCATCAGCACAACGTGGAGCATGTATTCATGCCTTGCTCGTGCGGACATGAATGGTGACCACCCCCTGATGCAGTGAAAGCAGACTATCCCTTCCTAAGGGCTTGCAATGTTGGCTCTTGAATGGCGGAGCAAGGGAAGAGCCAAGGCTTCTTCTCAATACGTCTTACAATCACCGCACAACAAAGTCAGTTGTGAATGACATCTTGGACTAAGCTGTTACCCATCATCGCCGACTTAAAACGCATGCCCCATTCGCCTTCTTCAGTGGTAGATCACCCGTGTCATCTCCTCCCCTGCTCAAGCTGAGACCCAAACAACACACCGTGACATTGTGGACCCTTTCTAGGTCCTTCGACAACACAGGTGTGTGATGAATAGAGCTATCTACAAGCCTACACAGGCGAAGCGTGAGCTAAGGAGATGTACTCGTGGCGGGAGAGGCCAGTTGTATTGCCGAGGGCTCCTCGAATCGTGCGGTGAAAGGAAAGCATTACAGAGGGGCTTGTGCTTGAGGCTTATGTGTGAGGCGCTTATGAGTCACCAGAGCCTTGTGCAAAGGGAAGCGCTCACGCCCCACCATTGCGACTGACACGAAGAGAGAACCGCAAGATTCTGAGAGATACGAGTCCTCTCCCAAGAATCCCGCGCTGCTGCCTCAGCGGCACTGGAGAGGATGCGGATCCGACAGCCATCACCAACTTGTTCACCCATTGAGGCCAAGTGACATGGCAGACAACTGAAGGGACCGCTTCCTGTCCCATGACGGACCGTTCCACATGCAGATTGTGCAGCAGTTTCCATATCTGTGAACTGGATAGAAGTACGTTAACCTTTCCTGCGCACCAATGCTGCACATGGAGTAGCGTACAAACAAATCAGATGGGAGGTGGGCTATCTGACTTTGGGCGATGCTGACAGCTCTCCCTGCTGATCAAGGCATCCCTCCTCGGTCGCCTTACTTCTTACTGACTTTGCTCACTCGCATCACAAGCAACCACGACCCTCAACATGGCCTAGACATGTGGAACGAATGCACACATGACAAGGGCAGCAACCATGACAGTCTGGCGGCTCTCCATCCTCCAGAATGAGAAGCAGCTGCTGGTGCAGCTCGCAAGAAATGTGAACAATGTGGCCTGCAGTACTGCGGGCTATCATTAACGCCCTGACTCATACCGGAAAAAGCCAAGAGAAGCACATGGAATTGCGGTCCAAACCTTCACCGGCATTGCCCCCCGGAGGAAGAAAGGACTGGTTGCAGTCGCGTGTTCGGACCTGGTCACAGCATGCATGAGTTTCGACTCCTTTCTGTTCAAGATCCCATCCCTGCACCCACCCTCCGCCTCTTTACCATAGCAACGCCTGCCTCTGATGAGCCGTTGCGGACTCACCTCACCAGTGCTGCCGGGAGGAAAAAGTCCACTTCTTGCGCAGAGCAGGTGTTCAGTAAAAATACTTCCCTCTATGCAAGCTCCGCATCCATCTGAGCAAAGCTTGTTCGTTTGCCAAGCAATGCCAGACTGGAGAAAGCCCGGGGACGAAACTCAAAAGTCGATAGCTGCATGAAATGAGCGGAGCGCTCTCAGGCAGTGAATCGACCTGTTGAGTCTGTCAATCATGTGGACCTCACCGAGAGTTGCCTGGGAACATCGTGTTGTTCGAGGAGTGTTTGGCCCTAATTCAACTCCAACACACATACGAAAGACACGAAGAAGAAGCTCAAATCCAGAGTCCATCTCTCTGCAATCCTCTAGATCGCAAGGAACCCGACACCGCTCTCATCGACATGGGCATATGTGGCTGGAGGATGGTCCACTCCATCTAGCAGAAGATCGACAGATGCAATACTGGCACCTCATACATCAGTTCGGACTACCGTCCATAAGGTCTCATCCATCATCCTTGCCTGGCGCCATGTGATGCTGACGTATCATCTGTCGTGAACGAACCCATAAGATGCACTCATACCCCTCGACTAAAGACATGACGTCGCAGACCTGCGGGACTAGGGTATGCCATTTCCCCAACGCCTACATGAAATGAGCCGACCTCTTCCCTTTTGCCCAATGCTTCAAACAATCGCCTGCCTGTGAGCGGCAAGCAAACAAAGGGCGCTGCAAAAAGTGATATGGCCACTAACCTGACAGACTTGCAGAGAGTCGTTGATGCAGAGATTTGTCTACCATGTTGGCTCCCACTCCCAACCTTGTCAACTTCCAGCAACCAATGGAGTAACGAACCAGCTTGACGCAGTCTGAGGCTGACACTGCCACGTTTTTCGCTACCAGTTCTGCGCGCGAGTCAGACTACACCTGGACCTGTTGTCATTGATACTAGCTGAAACCGATGTCGAATGTCAGCCCGGCAGTTGTCATCTCTCTGCAGCCTGCCTGGAATGCCTCTGGTATCACAGAGAAGCAGGAGAGACTGTCTTAATGCCGTGGCTGGTGACGACAAGATTGGCTAACCTGTAGTTGTGGGCAGCTGCACGTAATTACAGGTCTGTGAGCCAACTCAAAGCTTCACGGCAAGGGTAAGAAGTGGCTATGCCCGGGGTGGCGAAGAGCCCTGTGGCCCGAAGAACAGCTCTCGCGGTGCGGCGATGACAAGCATGACCTTGAGGAGCAGGCGAGTGAGCTCTCCAGTTCAACGACATGTCATCTAAAATGGCGACACAAAAGAGTAGGACCAATGACCCCTGAGGCCCGTACAAGGAATCGGAAAGAACACTGGAAGAGCAAGATCATTCATTCGTCTCCATCAGATGGCACGATAGCCTAAATACGCCAACAGCTGCCTCCGTGCAAACTACTTGACCTATTCTTGATGCGCCAGCCCCTCCCAAGAAGCACCACCCCTCATGAAGACCGACCAGCTCCATGAAAGCGACCCAACCCTCAGCCAACCCCTACACCACTCGACATCATGGCGGACTGTGGGTCTGGTTGCTGCGAGCCGCCCTGTCTGCCACACACGAACCTGCTCTCGAACCCGACCATCTACCTGCACAGGCCAGCTGAAGAGAGCAAGGGAAGAGATAAGGCAAGGAGGAGGATGAGGAAGGAAGATTAATGATGGTACAGAGAAGGAGGAGGGATTCATCCGGAATCTGTATTCAGAATCTCGTGAGGACAGAATGCTCGATTCAGCTGATCTATCCTCTCAAGTCAATGATGACCATCAGTTAACAATGTCAGATACAATGTGAAGTAATGACACAACATACATAAATTGGTTAATTCAAAATATGTTCTTTATGTTCTTCTAAATGATAATATTCATTTGTGTTGTGAGTGTCATTTGTCTACAAGAAAATGGCCAAAAAGTACATTTTCATGGTAAAATGACTTTGGATATGGACACATGGTTTAAGTCGTTTCATTTTGCAAACTGTTCAAGCTACAGCTTTAAAAAAGCTTATTTTTGCAAGTGTACATGAGCTACTTGTCCTGCATCATCACTAATAGTATATAATATATACTATTTACTAATATTAATATATAATATATATTATTCATCAGTTTACTTTAACTGCAAGGGATCATTATGTAAGGTATGTGCTTACAGTACAAAAGTTATGTTTCTCTCTACCGGATAAGCGCCATCTTGGATTCTGGGTCAAAATGAATGTATATCACGTCAAAGTAATGTCAGATTCCGGCAATCTCCGTGGTTGACTTACCACAAAGAAAGTGGTTTCGTACATGATTCTAGCTGCTCTGGTCAAAACTTAATTTTTTCAAGTCGCGCCAGCCAGCCCATCTTGGATTATGGGCCCTCTGGCAAAAAATGCCAGGTATTTGGGAGGCATGGGGGCTAATTTTATATAAAAGGTCAATAGAATCAAAATGCATATCGTCAAACCTTACTAGCCGAGAATTGGTCACGGAATTCGAAGGTTCTTAGACTTATTACTATTACGTACCAGCCAAATAACATTGCCAAAACCAGCCGGAAAAGGTAATTGTTTTAGAGAATGAGAAACCTTCCAAGTTTGGCATAATAAATCGGTGTCCCAGTTTATTGAACAACCCGACGGGCTTATCCACGGCTCCGCGGCCTGCAGGCCGGGGTCGGAATGAGAGGAGAAGTTCCCTCGGTGGGTGAAATCCGACCCGGAGTTCTGTCGCAATAATATCATGTGCCATAATATCCACTTAACCACCCAAAGAAAATACTGCAAGTGAACAGTTGTGATTTTTATGTGAAATAACTAATCTACCAATGTGAAGTACAGAAATGTAGTTAACATTGAACATATCTCATGTCCCAAATGCTCATTCAATGTTTTGCGATTATGAAAAAATAAACAATTTTCCGGCTTTGCCACCAGTTTAAAGGTACTCACTCCTCGTCCTGTTGCTCAAAGTGTCAGATGAGTGGGTGGTTGTAGGCCGTATGCCACAAGGTTTTTCATGGTCAAACATCATTTGCAGTTTTTGACCGTAACATGTACATTCCCGCCACATTCATGAATGCTGCAACGCCATGCCACATCTTGGAGTGGAACAAGAACCTGCGCAACAGAATAAAATATAGTGAAATAAATATATTCTGATAAACGAGCAGAGTAAACGATCTGTTCTCACCATACAATCATGCTACTTCTGACACAATCCTTTTTGGGTGGGGGGGGTTGGGGGGGGGTATAGGCTAGACAGCCGACCTAACAAGCGATCTTCTTCCAGTGTACAACATGTCTTGTAATGCATCCTTTATTTGGGACCGCTGACTCGATCTTCTCCCAAAAATAAATAAAGTACCTGGCGTTATTATGTAACATAAAGAAAACATGCCTACGCTGATGATATGTAATACTTATGGTTATATTTAGCCTCTGTATTTTACATTATTGCCACCTCAGGCCAAAGGCTGACACCGGGAAGCCTGAGAGCTAAGGTATAACTTACGCTGCTGCCTCGCCTTCACAAGGCACAATAATGCCCATCGCTCCACCTTTAGATACTTTGATGATCTCTCTTTAACGGTCGCTTTAAGTTGGTTTACAACCGAAAACGAAAACTTCTATGGAGGGCCAATAACGATTGTGATATGACATGTCAAAATATGCTTAGGTCTACCACTAGCCCACTCAAAATAGTAGACCATTATGATCGACTTTTTCAGGTTAATTATTGTTGGTTCGTGTCAGCCAAAACTGTTCCAAACCAATGGGTATAGAGTTGGACAAACCAATACGTTCTCCCATTATCACATGTAATAGGGCAAACAGAATTATATTTGGTGCCCCCCCCCCACACCCCATCCTCCATAACGCAAGGAAACAAGCATCAAAAATCAATCAAACATCCTGTGTGAAATCATGCTGATCTATATTGAATTTACAACTATACTCTTATTCGCTGTTAGGTACCACATAGATTACCAATATGTAGTATCAATTATTTTGCCTCTGAAAATAAAATAAGTAACCCCTTTATATTCTTTTAGGGTGCCATAGAACTTCAAGAAACTTCAAGGAGTTTTTGTCACAATTCTGGAAAACAGACACAAATATATTACCAGTTCAAGGGAACAGAGTTTTAACTTCATCAACTAACCTGTTGCACACATCAAATCACAAGCTCTTTGAGTGGAAACAGCATGCTCTAGAACAATAAGAGTTTATGCCACTTCAGGTGAAAAGCTAACCACAATCTCCTAAAAGTAAAACATATCTGGCTCATCATCCTATAGACAAAAATGATGAGAAACAAATAGCACAAGCTCAGGAAGCAATAAGGTTAGGGAAATTCGTCACAAAATAAGTCACTATACACCGAGACGCGCAAATAAAGTGAAGGTCTTGCAAGAGTCATCTACATTTGAATTTTATAGCAATATAACAACAATCTTCATTGACATTTACAGCTGCGTAAATGTGGTTTTAATGTGTCAGCTAACTAGAATTGATTTCAGTTCCAGGTAGACTAGAACTTTGGAGGAGCGACTGTGCGAGCACTGCTACCTTTTTACTTTAGAATAGGAGAGCAATAACAAGCGAGTTAACCAGAAAGGTTCAATAAATAAGAACCAGCATGACAAAATATTCAGGGAAGCTAGTACCAGATGGGAAAGTGACAGAAGCAAGGGGCAAAGCTTGATATCCACAAAATAGTAGAGCAAAAAACAGCAGCAAAGCTAGTATTTCAACAGACAGTTCATAACATAAGGAGTCTTTCAGGAATAGGTCTTAGCAGGGAGAGTAGAAAAGTTTGAAAATTGAATTTGAATGATACTCAGAAGAAGCAATAGCGGCAGACCATAGAGCAAGCGTAACATCCAGAATAACCATACCCGCTCCACCTGTAGTGCTTGTCGTTCATGTAGAACTGATAATTGCACTTTGTGATAAAATGCCTGGTACC
>CM068958.1:143437472-143448479 GCA_035128595.1 Eptatretus atami
TTCATTCTGTATTTGTTTGTTACTTGCAAAAATCGAAGATTTTTCATGTATATTGGTTGGTCGCATGTGTTAGTCTGTCTGTCTGTCTGTTACTTGTGAAATTGCAGATTCAGGAAGAAATAAGAAAGGATTTTTTTTAAATTCTAATTGGTGGTTTACTACTCTTAGGGGTCAAAGAAACTCTGTGGTACCATTAAAAATTGGGGGCATTAATTGTAGAAACAAACCCTGCAACAGCAATAAGTCTGCCACTATCTTACAGGGGGAGCCTGAATTACAAGCAGTTTGGCATTGTTCCACCCAGCAGTGAAAGAGAATTATTTGGCTAGATTCAGATGGAAAAGCTAATAGTCTTGCAGCTTTGCCAAAGGTTTTGGTGATTTTTACTCTTAGTTTTGAAGGCTTATGAAGAATCTTGCACATTGATTACATATAGGACAAGGACATTGCATGACATCACTTCACTTCAACAAGAACAACAAGGAAATTAGTCGACAATGGATTGGGATTTCAATTTTGTTTCGATTTCAAAAATCACTTCCACTTCGCTATGAACCTCTGTGTTGGACCTCAGTTTAAAATTAGGGAAATTAAGGTTTTTGAAAAATTTGAGTGATTCCCTCTCAGATTTCAGCCTCACCATAATGTTGTTTAAACTTTCTTTGTTCAAGAAGATGACTTGTAATACCAGCTACCACCGGGGGCACAATGCAATACACATTTACACAGAGAGAATTGGGGTCTTCCCCCACCTTGAACCCCTCCCTCAGATTCGATATGCTACCCAGACAGAAACCATCCATGGGGTACCCTTCTTCAACATGCAAATTTGGTTGGATTTGGTTCAGTATTTTTTTTTAGTTTTTGAAGTATATATAAAGAAATATATAAATTTGCTTTTGCAGTATAGATTGGGGGCTATGGCATCAGAAGATGTACCACAAATATCAATGGGAAGCATTGATTTGCTTTTCATCGCTACATCTTTGGATTATGTCTGCTAGGTTCACACAAATCACTTCTCACATTTATGACAACTAAATAGTGTGGACCTAAGTGACACCAATAGTCTCTGATGACTTCTTTGAAGATATTAGAGATGTCTTGATACATTTTCCATATGGTTGAGCAATGACTTTAATCAATAATTTTGATTGAAATCCCACACTAGGTATTTGAAGAGCAGCCAAAAGTACCATTTATTCACATCATGATGATGGAATTGAAATGTGAGCTGGGGAACAGCTGAAACACACTTGATTATGAGAACCATGAGTAAGATCGATGCCAAGTTTAGTGTAGTTCCTTCCACAGATTTCCCACGAGGCTTTAAAAATGTTAACAAAGATGACTAACACTTGTGCAATGGTATAAGCTTCCTGGAACATTATTTCACATTCATTTGGACCAGTGAAAATAACAGAGGCTTTTGTAATGCTACTTGTACCAATGTATTTTGTGTCACACTTAGCAAACATGTAGATGAAGTAGCTATCAGCTACCCAATCTTCTCTATTACATCGTTTACTAATTGTATGATGGCTATTGAAAGAGACTTGTTTTCGACTTAAAATTGGCCCACTAATCTTTTTGACAGGATCTGAAGTCGGTGAACGACTTGCTGAAAAAATATCTGTTGGTTTTCCCACATTTCTGCCTTGGTCGTGGTCTAATTGACCTTGCCAAGAACCAGAAAATCGCCGACCGAGCGGCCAAGTTTGGTCAGTGCCTTTTTGCCTTCCCTCCGTTTGTAAACATTATGCCACAAAAGGCAGTTATTCTAACCTGAATTTCATGGCATTGCCACTGATGCACATGCAACATCTATGTTCAAGTTTGTTGGGATGATCTGTGGAGCAAGCAACATTTTGTTGTAGCCAAGCACCATCTTTGGTCGCCAGGTAGAAACTATACTTGCTGGATGAAGAAAACAGTCAGTTAAGTCATGTTTTTCTGCCCTTTCTTCATTACCTGGTATGAAATTTGGCTACATTAAGAGTGTAAATGCAATGCTTCTGTGCAAAATGATGAAAGTTAAAAGTACAATAAATCATTGTCCTATACAATATTGCTGGTAGCTTTTCTAATCTTTGATATATTCTTCTTTCATATGCAACACAAGGCTGTGGCAGAGCATCATTGGCTGAGGGCACCGCTGTGCCGCTGATACAATTCCTCCTGCAAGTTAGCGCAGGAATTTAGAATTTGATCATGGTACCAGGGTTAGCTCACCTACTCTTCGCGAAGGACACCATGGGATCTTTAACGTCCACCAATTAATGTCGGCAGACGGGACGCTCCTTTAACATCCATCCGAGTGACGGCACACACATTGATGAATCATCCTGCCTGTGAAACACTGGGACAACAGTTTAGAGCTGGGTCGGGATTCAAGCCCAGGGGAGACAGCTTATTGGCAAATGTGCATACCTGTAGGCCATCCTGTCAGAGCTTCGATTATAATGGCCACAATGATAGGATGCTGTAAAAAAAATGCCCTTTTTCCACTATATAAATTTTGGGCAGGGTCAGGTCAGGCAAAGTCAAGCTAAGAGTTTTCCCATTACCAGATTATCAGGGAACATCATGCCTCGTCAGGCCATTTTTGGACAGAGATGAGATAAGCAGTGAAATTGGTATGGAATCGGGCTGGACTATAGGGACAAAACTGAAACGTTGTTATTGTTTTGTCCCAGGAAGCAGAATGTTACTTTGTGTGAAAATACTAGCGAGGAACTCATCCTCATGAACGGGTTAATTCCTCCAAAGGCTAATTGGTGTATTTTAGTACAACTTGTCATACCCCTCCCACCAGGATTGGTACTATGTCATACATATTTACATGGAGATAATTTTGTTCCTCTTCAACCCTGAAACCCCATGACCATGAATTTTTTAAAATCACATAAAACACAAAAACCTTCACAACTACAACTACTGGTTTTCAATTCATTCCATCCAGTAGATCAGGAGTGCATAGAAGTCAAACAAACAAACACCCACAAAGAGAAACTTATTGAATTATTATAGGATGAAGAAGATTTTTGTACTTTAAAAGATCAAATTTTATTAACAAGGTTTTAAAAAATCGTTTGCATTGACAAACCATAGACAGGAAAAACATTTTCATAAGGGGGGAAATGGCAGGATTAGGCCCCTCCATATTAAAGGAAAATGAATTCTGGGCTAACTTGAATTCAGCAGTCACCCCTTCCATTCCACCCAGCTTCCATTCTGCAGTGGGAAACAGGCAAAGGGATCATTGGCTAGTCCTAAACTTAATAAAACTGCAGCAAACTGGCATTAATTAACGATTTAAACCAAAAGCAATTGCAATCACAAAAGTCAGTACATAGACAAGAATTGATCTAACATGTTTCTTGGTCAGGTCTGGACACTTTTCAAGACCCGTTTACGTGGGACATTGTTGGGCGTAACCTCTTTGCAATGGCAGTGGAAGGTCCAGTCTTCTTCCTCATAAGTATCTTCATCCAATACCATTTCTTCTGCAGGACCAGGTCAAATATCTATACATATATACATATATATATCTGTGCAGTGTCTCTGTTATGTTGTCCTGTGTTGCATTGTTACTGAACTACCCCCTCAAATCGTTGTGAAATTGCACCAAACTTCCGGGATGCACCTTTCCCTCCCTTGTGTATGTCATAAGGGTATTTTTTTTTTTAATGTATGAAAAGTCTTCAATTTCAATTGCTTATAAAAATGTAACTAATCAATAATATTATAAATGCATTTGCAAAATAAATGTTTGACTTCTGCTTGGTGTAAATCATGACAACACGGCAACTCACGTACTTGGAGAATAAGTATATGTGGAAAAATTACGGGCCCAGACCGGGAATCAAACCCAGGTCCTCTGGTGGAACCATACCTGTGCTTTCGCCCAGATAGCAGAGAACTGGTACAGATGGCAGAGCACCCGTAATTTTTCCACATATACTTATAATGTTTGTTTCCTGTTCATTGATAATTACTTATTCTCGGTTAAAACAAGCCTGTCTCTGTAGCAACATGTGGTGAGGTCTTTTGAATTACATGGCGGTGAGATGTTTTTAATAATGTGGTGGGTGTTTTTAATGATGTGTTTTTTTTTTTAATAACGTAAGGTGTTTTTAATAACATCGTGGTGAGGTGGTTTTTTAATGTGGAGGGGAGGTGTTTTTTTAATATGTGGTGTGAAGTCTTTTTTAGTACATGGTGGTGAGGTGTTTTTAAAAAATGTGGTGGTGAGGTGTTTTTAATAAGAACAAAGAATAGAACAAAGAACAAAGAACAAAGAACTTCTGTTTTAATAAGAACAAAGAATAAAACAAAGAACAAAGAACTTCTGTTTTAATAAGAACAGAAGAGAACAAAACAGCTAGACATCAAAAGCAGGGTAGAAGGACACGACAGATGGACACTTTAAAAGCAGGGTAGAAGGATACAACAGATGGACACTTGGAGTAAAGTAAGTGGAGAGGAAAGAGGTGGGGGGGGGGGGGGAGGAGATGTTGGTGAACAGGTTGGATACAAGCTCAGGCACAAGTTAGGGGCTGAAAGAACAGGAAGTGAAAATGGGATGAAAGAGCAATTGAACAAATAAATGTAAGGATGGGTGTAGGGAGAAGAGAGAAAACTCAGTCATCTGTCAAACAAAGGGAGTGAGTGCATGGGGAGGATTAATGGGGGTAGGAAAGATCAAGAGTAGGGATGGGAAATGACCTGAGGAGGAGGTATACAGCTGTCTTGGTCTGAAGAATGAGATTGAACAGACTGAGGAAGTTGGTTTCATCGGTGAGAGAAAAGAGGAAAAAACGAGTGGAGGTGAGAAATTACCTTGGGGAGGGAATATGGTGTGGAGGAGGGTGGGGGTGGGGAGGGGGGTGCACAGAGCATGGAAATGGAAGATGTTGCAAGAACAGAAAGGAGTTTGTGGACTCCAGAGAGGCCAAACTGTCTGTGATGTGGGAGCAATAGGCTCAGAGATTCAGTTTTGTCATGTTTTGAGGGCCTTGCACTACATGGCAGCAAGGTGTGAACTGTGTGTGGCAGGGGCTCCAGACCAAAGAGGAGAGCAGCATTCAATCCAACTGTCAATGAAGGCCTTGTTGGTTGTTGGAAGTTTGGATTTTCCAAAGAAAGAGTTGGCATGACGGTAGATGCCCAGTTGGCGACTAGCTTTGGAGGCCAACTCTGATATGTGGTTTGCTGAAGAAAGATTGTGATTAATGATGAGGCTAAAAATTGAGGGACTGAATTTAATTGACATATTTGTCAAGGAAGTGGAGGAGAGAGTTCACCTCACTATTATTTTGGAGAGATAGAGTGAAAGTATGACATTTGCCAGGATTTTAATTTGTATATAAAGTCAAGGCTCATGGAAGAGCAAGTATTAGTACACTGAATGTATCAGGACACAACAGGACAAAAGGAACAGCAGAGAGAGGGGGAAAACACTAATAGCAGAGTTGAAAGCCAAAATAAAGGGAGACTTGGACAAACAATGGGTATGGGGAGGAATGGGGGGGAGCAGGTGGCAGGACAGGATTCATGAGATGGACAAGATGATTACAGAAGGAAACTCTCAGGAGAGAAAATTGGAAATTTGGAAGGAAGAGGGACTGGGGTATGGGGGAGGGGGGGGGGTGGTTAACATATTTGTGAAGACATATTCCAAGTGTTAGACCAGCTTCTCATTCTGTCAAGGTCTGTAGAGAGGACAGATGCTGCTGCTTGCCAATGTGAAGGATACAGGATGCTACAGCAGAGGATGGAGTCTTCAACAAAAAGATAGAAGTTTTTCTTTGGAATAAGAAAGAACATTGATGAAGATGAGTAACATGACTGGGCCCACGACACTATCTTGGGCCACTCCACCATATACAGAGGTAGGAGATGAGGGGTTTCCATTGAGAGCCACGTGCTGACTACGAGAGTGGAAGAAGTCAGTAAGCCATGAGAGGTGATGGCCTTGAATGCCATAGTCTGAGAGTTTAGAGAGTACGACAGGGTAACAGTCTGTGTGATATGCATGAGATGTGTTTAGGGAGACAACCCTGATTGCTTGGCTGAGATTTGGGGTCTCTTTCCATTGTTAGGAGAGCAGCAACAGTATGTCCAGGATGGAAACTAAACTTATTGTCTGAGATCATGCCAAATAGTTGCATTTGAATCTCGTGAAGCATCCCATTAATTTAATAACAACTTGTGAAAACATGTGCTCTCGAACATGGACAAAATGCTTCACATTATGCACAATTAATTGAAACACAAATGTTGTTAGTGAAATGATTATTGTGCAATTCAGTTCTTTGTTGATGCTGTGACTGCAGACGTATAAAGATGGCCTTACCTCACATTGGCAATGAAGATGATGACGTAGCCAGGGAGAGAGACAGGGTTCTGAGTGGAAGGGCCAGCAATGACTCTCTACGCATCATGGATATTGTTAAGGTGACCTGAAAATGTATGATCATCTCTGCTTGTTAGTACATTTTAAAAGAAAAACAAATCAAAACGTTAAATTCATGATGATTCAATGGCACACTTGTTTGAAATGCATTAAATAAAATGCATCTATTGTAGGTACATCAGAGTAACTTTTTGATTTGTAAAGTTAATTTTTGCATGCAAACTTCAGCAGGTACCTTCTTTCCAATTAAGGCTGCCTTGCTTCTGTAAGATCTGGTTTTATAGTTTACATTATGAATATCCACATTTTTTTTACTTAACACCCATTGGATGTACATTTTGGATATTGAGTGCAGGTGTACAACAAGAAACGAGGGCCTGCTGTCGACAGGATCACATTGGGAGTACGACCAGGCGAGGTAGTTACAAGCTCTTATGAATTATTCTTGATGATCAACATCTTTTGTTTGCTTATTACCTCCGCCAACAAAGGTGGATGGAGGTTTTGTTTTCAACCTTGTCTGTCTGTGAACAGGATATCTCAAAAAGTTGTGAATGGATTCGGACGAAATTTGGTGGAGAGATTGGGCGTGTGACATTGACGAATTGATTAGATTTTGGTGAAGATCTGGATTCGGATACGAGAATTTTAAAAGTGATTTTTCACCAATGAGAGATAGTGCCAAAACTGATATATAGCACGATATCTCAAAATGTTGTGGATGGATTTGGACCAAAATTTGTGGACGGATTGGGTGTGTGACAAAGACTAATTGATTAGATTTTGGTGAAGATCTGGATTTGGATACGAGATTTTTTTTCTTTCTTTTTTAAGTGATTCTTCACCATCGAGAGTTGGGGCCAAAACAATATATAACATGATGTTTCAAAAAGTTGTGGATGGCTTATGACAAAACTAGGTGGATGAGCTGTTTAGGTGATAAGAACGAGCTGATTAGATTGTGGTTCAAGTCCGGATCCAGATCTGGCCTATCAGTGGTATAGAAAACGTCAACTGTTCAGCCTCACTGAAGTATGCGTTCCACCGAGTGCCATTCTAATTACAACCAGAAGGGCACTCAGTAGAGCACATACCTCTGCCATCCATTAGAATATATCAGGCCCAATAAATGTTTGAAATATCATGCTATCTATCGTTTTTGGCCCCATCACTCAATGGTGAAGAATCACTTTAATAATATTAAAATTCTCCTATCCAGATCCAGGTTCGGATCTTCACCAAAATTGGATCAATTCATCCATGTCACACACCAAATTTCATCTGAATCCCTCCACAACTTTTTGAGATATCCTGCACACAAACAAACAACACACAAGAAGAAGACATCGTGCAGAGCACGGTACTTACAAAATCAATAAAACCAATTTGACCTCAAAAATAATTGCTGGTTGAATGCAATGACCAAATGTGGAACTTCTCTTCAAATTTCAAGTGAATCGGATGAAAATTGAGGATTTTAGAAATCTCACCGAAGTTGTTGACCTTTGGCCTATGTTGACCTTTTGACATCAAACAATAGGCTTCTTCCTTATGACAAACTCTACCATGTGGTGAAGTTTCATGAAGATTGGTTTAAAATTGTGACCTGTAGGTGATAAACAGATAGACAGACAGACAGAATAACAAAATCGACTAACCAATATACTTGAAAAATCTTCGGTTTTGCAAGTAACAATAAATATGTCATGCAGAGCACGATACTTGCAAAATTCATAAAACAAATTTGACCTTTAAAATAATTGGTGGTTGAAATCAATGATCAAATACGCAAATCCTCTTCAAATTTCAAGTCAATCGGATGAAAATTGACAATTTTAGAAATTTGGCCTATGTCGACTTTTTGGCCTACATTGACCTTTTGGCTTATGTTGAGCTCAAAAATACTTGTTCGTTGAAGCCAGTGACCTGATGTGCAAATCCTTGAAATTTCAAGTCAATGGGATGAAAATTGAGGATTTTAGAAATTCCACCTAAGTTGGTGACCTTTGGCCTATGTTGACCTTTTGGTCGATGTTGACCTCAAAAATAATTGGCTGGTTTAATTCAGTGATCTGAAATATATATCCTCTTTCAATTTCAAGTCAATCGGATGAAAATTGAGGATTTTAGAAATCTAACTCAAGTTGTTGACCTTTGGTCTATGTTGACCTTTTGGCTGTGGTGGTTGAATTGGTGGTGGTTGACCTCAAAAATAATTGGTGAATTGGTGGTTGAATTAAGTGACCTGATTTGCAAATCCTGTTCAAATTTCTAGTCAATCAGATGAAAATGGAGGATTTTAGAAATTTGACAAAGTTTTTGACTTCAACAATAGGCTTCTTGCTTATGACAAACTCTACCATGTGGTAAAGTTTCGTGAAGATCGGTTTAAAATTGTGACTTGTAGGCGATTGACATACGGACAGACAGACAGACAGACATACAGACAGAGTAACGCACAAGACCAACCAATATACTTGAAAAATCTTGGATTTTTCACCAATATACTTGGATTTTTCACAAGTAAGCAAACAACAGACAAGTGTGAAAACATAACCTCCTCCCACCTTTGGTGGTGGAGGTAATAATGAATTGTTATACTGCTGTCTCTGTGACATATTTACAACAATTCTGTGACCAGGCTAATGATTCTCATTGATCCAATTGTGACCAATTTCCAATTGTTTGCATTTTGCAAAACGAGAGGTTGACATTTTTGTGGGGTTTAATAATTTAATTCATACATCTGAAATACCTGATGGTTCACTCTTCACAACTCAGTGCTTTGGTCTTCTGGGAGTGAATGGTGCTGGAAAAACCACAACATTTAAAATGTTGACAGGAGATGAGGCTATCACATTTGGAGAAGCTTTCCTCATGGAATTCAGGTACTTAATTTTATTTTTAATGAGCTATTGCTAATTTATAATCTACCAGCAAAGGTACCTGGCATTGAAGGGCAATGCTGGGTCCCTGTTCCCACCCTTTATCCTCCCCCATCCCACCCCACCTCCTCCCTCTGGACTCCCACCACACCCACTCTCTCCAGATGCCCACCCCACCCCACCCCACTATGAAAAATAATATGGCTGTTCTTTTTTTTTTTTTTTAAAATACGGATACCGAACCATGAACATGGCATCATCAAGTTTTTTTTTTTTTCTGTTGACCAATTTATTCCTAGATGACCCTGAAAATTTTTCACACTGATCAGATGCAGCGTTCTTCGTGTCGAATTTTCACTGTGATACCACTTCACCGATGATGTCTTGAAAAATCACACTTATTCCCCATGAGGAGTACTTTAGTCCGTGAGCCAGTCGCCTGATTTTGACCAATTAGTACCACCTGGGGGCACCAAACTTTATTGTGATTTTCTGATAGCTATATGTATCTGTAACTCAATGCACCATGATGGACATCTGCGACTCACAGCTTAAGCTCAGTAGAGCCTTTTAAACATAGGTGGGGTCTACTCAGAAAAACGTCATATTTTCTGACATAAGAACAAACACATTGTGTACTCGCAAATATTTATTGACACCAACAACATGAAAAACACAAGTCCATTTCCATGGGATGTACCACTGGAGAGAATTACATGAGTTTAATCACACCAAATGATATTGATTATTGTTTATAATGTGTCACTATCGCTGTCACTGTCCGAAATCGTCCTGCCAGCATGGACCTCTCGTCTTTCATGTTCTCACATTCCTGCAGTAAGCAGGCGAGTAAGTGCAGTCCATTCACCATACACTGGCAGGTGGGAACTTGCATGACTTCTTGCATTTGCAAGACAGGAACTCAAGACTGTGTCTGGTGTGGTGCAGCTGTCATCCAGTTGATAAAGTTCTCCGTCATCACCCAAGGACCAGCCTTTGTTCTCCAGCGGACTTGGGACTTCTGGTCTGCCTGCAATGCTCGTGCCAGATGGCAGCCTGATAGTTGGCCCTCGTTGCATGTAGATGCAGACAGTTTTGGCAGGGGGGCAACTGTCCAGATTCTACGTTTCCATCTTTTACACGATATCGGAAAATCATCCACATCACAGATTTCTGACTGGCTTACAGTAGAGACGACATGTGAATTCTTCCAAGACCTTAAGAATTTCATCAGTGAGCTGCCATTCTTTTCCCAGTTTTGCGAATACATCTCTGAAGTGATCATGTGGTATCAACAGTTTAAGTGCAGCGAGCTTACCGCGACCACTAAAAGCACTGACTGTGTCACATCTGTGAATGAATGTAAGCCGAGCAGAGAAGCACACACGCATGTCCTAGGGCAGCTGACACTTTGAGATGCTGATGTATGGTTCGAGTAGCTGTACCACATTTCACATACACGCTGCAGTTAATTTCTGTGAAGGCAAAAAGAACTCACTACCTATGATGATGGAAGATACCAGTGGAGCTGCATGTTTGGCGTGGAAGATGACTCTGGTGTCTGCTTCTTCCTGTGATGTTTTCAGTTCATCTTCTTCAATCACATTATCCCGTGTGAGCCTGAAGCAAAGGTTATCACATGTGACATACAGAGTTTTTCCTCCCAGTTTTACTCATATTCGGCTTTTTCCACTGGCTGGCAAT
>CM068958.1:143448605-143472201 GCA_035128595.1 Eptatretus atami
TCTTGAGATTCAGCCTAGGAAGTCTCTCATGAAAGTTTTCATCAAAGGAAGTCTCTCAATGATAAACATGCACCTGGTGTAATTTTGTTTGTCATATGCAAAGCACTATGGTATCATCCTGTTGATCCCAGAGAGATGAAGAAGCCAGTTTCCTTCACGTGATGCTCTAATCAGAATTTAGCATGATGTCCAACAGATCAAGAAAGGAGGCCCAGAAGGACGCTAGTTGGCCTTGGTTGTTGTGTAGGTGGTCAAGATACTCCAAGAAGCGGGTGAGGATGACTGACACAGAATCATTTGGTAGAACTGATTCCAGTGTGTCTTGGCTCACATCAGCACGTAAGGTTCTCATGGCTGTGATAGTCTCTTCTAGTGTCTTCCGTCCTCACTGTGGTGTTCTGCAAGCCAGAGATAGAATCCTTTCCACGCTAATCTAAGCAGCGTTCATTCAGAAGTTTGTAGAGACGGACTCCTCGATTGTAGTGCCTTCCTTCAAGTACGGAGGTGATAGAACCTTCTGCTATGATCCCTTTCCACAGCAAGATCTCTCAGGCTAGCAGAGGCAAACCTTTCCCAATGATGGACATGAGATTACACAAGGTATGGAAAGTCCCATGCGTATTACGACACTCTGGAAGATTTCACCATTCTTCCATTTGATTTCCATAGCTTTCGCATACAGAGCTTGATCAAACACACAGCCAATCTCATCCAAGTCAAGCTCTGTCTTTATCTTCATGACCTGAATCAACACATGGTGAACTGTTGACAACTGTGTAGCTGGGGCATTTATCGTTGGAAGTAGCCTACAGTGTCTTTGTGGACAATTTTGTTGCCACTTATCTGCATATTGAAACCCGTCCAGAACTGACTGACTGATCCTTGGTATCTGAGAGACGAGTCAGAGACCATACCAGGTTCGTTCGCATCGCAATATCCCTCACAGATTGCAGATCTAATACCTGGGGTTTCAAGACTGTGTACCCAGTCTATTTCCAGCATTGTACTCTGGAATATCTAGTGGAACAGCAGTTACACTACTCCTCTTCCTGGTGAGAAACTGAGCCTCAGTTTCTTGAGGGGGCTGTGTGAACCTGTGGCTGTATCATGATCCATTCACACTATGTGATGTGCCTCCACCACTTAAAGTTTCTTCAAGCCTATCTATGTTGTCATAGGCAAGTGAGGAGGGAATGCAAGGATGGGAAGATGATGGTAGAACTATACCTCCGTTGCTTCTTTCATCTGCTTTTGAAGGCACAATGCAGTGTCTATTTCTTCCAGCTTGGAGTAGGAAACACCATGGCCAAGGCGATTGAGCATTTTGATGAGCTCAAAATTTCCTGTCAGTGACTTAACACCCATGGTAGCAATATGTGTTTAGCAGGGATGACTTTTCCTCTACTGACAGCATAGATACAATCCTGACCTACCGATTGGACAACTCGTTCCACTTCTGCGTTCCATCTTATTCTGTTCCATGAAGTAGCAGTTTCAGAAACATCTTTAAAGATTCTGGCAATTCAGTATAGCCAGTTTCAGTTCAGCAGGGTGTGGAGGCCAAGGCTTTTCTTTCATGTTTTTAATTTGTCCTCTCAAGTGGTTCGCAGAAAGTTTGACAATGTTCTCAATATCATCTGAGTACTTTGCATCCTGTAGTGTTCTTCGGCCTTCATCATTTTGACCACTACCTGCTCCAGGGAAGGCCATCTGGATATACAAGAAGTTTTCCTTTATAATCAGAGACGAAATGAAGTGACTTCTTGAATTCACATTCTAGCTTCCGGCGAATATGTTTCTTCGTAGAGGGTTTCACATCATTGATGCCAAGTTCGTGCAGGAAATTCAACAACTTTTCAGTCAGTTCCATCATTCTGACAACTTCAGGTTGAACAAATAATGTCTTGCGCACATGCTTGAACAGAGAAGGTAGGCCTCCCGCTCTGCTGCCAGATAAGCGTCATCATCTTCAGTGACTTTTGATGTTTTCTCCATTGCTCCACGGGTGTATTTGCGGTAACATGATTTATGGTAATGAGCCTCGGCAGCAACCACTCTCTGGATGTGATGGCAAGTATTCTCTGATCCAATTTGGCCTGAGCAACACTTCTCATGTTTCATCTGACCTGAGTTCTCTGGACTGTAGGAGTGTTTTCCTGGTGTTCGAACCAGCCACATATTTGCTTTCCTTCTCACAGAAGATACATACAGGGTCTAAGACACGAGATGTCGTTGAAGGAGCACGAGAAGATTTTCTCCTTTTGGTGGAACATTCTGGCTCAGAGTCAGGTTCTTGGAACTTCTGAAGCATTTTCTTGTGTGTAAAATCAGATCTACAGTCTCTGTGGTAGAACAACTTTTCGCCGTATTCATCTTCTTAAGTTCCAGGATGGGCCCAAAAATCCGTAAGTTGGCTGCATGGAGTAATACACCAACAGATTCATCGTCTCTGGGTTTGGTGAGTTCAGATTCTGAAGTCTGCTTGGAACAAATAATGCAAGCCCTTTCTTTCAATGATTGCATTTTCTGTTTTTACTTTGGTGAGTCCATCATGTATCATTGTAGAGTGTTACCTCCATACAGTCACAGAGTCACCTGAAAAGATATAAAAATGGTTAAGTACATATTGTCATATAATGTATCCACTCTATTATCATTTTATTCTCTGGATCCTTGAATAATTTCCAATTTTGCTGCAGCTGAAATACATATTAACTATGACTTAAGTAAGGTTATCAAATTTAAGATCAACAAGGTATAAAATAACTTAGGAATAAAATGGTCTTACTTGATATTGAAGATCGGTGAAATGAAGACAAGCTGTCGACTGCAAAACAAACTTGACTATGGATGTTAGTATAATAAACGAGAGGTTATTTCACCTTAATAACTTAATCAAATATGAAGAAATTCTCAATAAATGTTTTCATGTCCATTATATGTCCATGTCCAAATTTATTTTTATTTGGCCTGTCCAGCCATTTAAGATTAAACATGGATGACAAAAATGTACATTTTGTGTATTTGCGCAAAAACATTAATTATGCTATAAAAAACTTAAGCTGTGAGTTTGAAATGTCCATCATGCATTTTTGTGAAGTATATGGGTACACCATCAATAAAAAATGTTTCGTTTGGTGTCCCCAGATGGTACCGATATCTTGTCTGGCTCACGGACTACTTGCCATGTGCTAAGTTTCAATTTTTTCCATGGTGCGGTTTCGGAGATACATAGGTCCAAAGTTTTTCATTTTTCCAGCACGGTTGCAACACCACATGACCTATGACATCATAATTATCATTAAAAAAAACTTCTACATCAATAGTCACACACAAGTTGAAAATTTTGTCTCAATCCGACAAGCGGTTGCAGAGAAAATGAATTTAAAAGGGAATAAACCTGCAAAATTGCGTCTGAATAATAATAATAATAATAATAAATAAATAAATAGAAGAAAAACAATAGGTTATCCAGCCTGAAAGGCTTGCTACCCTAATAATAAACGTCATGGGTCAGGGTCAGGTGTCGGATCAAAGCAGGATATCTTGGTACACGGTCCTCACTGCCAGCAGTTATAAAGTGGCAATTCGAGTTATGTGTATTATTAATTACGTAACACACCAGTTCACAAACACCACACAAAATAAACCACACAAAACTACACAAACACCACATTAAACAAGTCGTGCCGATGGTCTGTAATTGCTCTTTTTCTTGTTGATTATTGCATTCCAGCCATTTGTATGGATCTGTGCATGGTGTCCTACTTTAAACACACATACACTGTCTTGTGTTACATTTACCCTTTCTGTATGTGCACTTGGTTGCTGCAATTACATTGTCTGGAGCTGGTGGTAGAGTGTCCCACTTGATAACAAGCTCTCTATCTTCCATCTCCCAGCCATGCTGGGTTGAGCTTTATAAGTTCACAAACTGCTGGACGACTCTCCTATAAATTGCAGCTTGATAGTTTTCTCTGCTGATGTGCTGCTTGAGCAAGTCTTGATTTGGTGGCTGTGAGCTTTCAAATTTACAGTCCATCCTGAACATGTTGTACATTAGCACATTGACATCATCCATCCAAGGATGACTCCATGGAATGGAGTCGGTGACTGGTGATGGCTCCACAACAGACTCCAGATGTCGCATCAGGCTTGCTTTGTTTGTTTTCACGATGCTGCCATCCTCATTTGCTAACACCAATGGACTCGTGTTGAGGCTGTATTGTATAAGCTCACTGAGGTCCAACTTTTGTCCTTGGAAACTATTAGCAATCTGGCAAATAGGCTTTGGTCTTGCTTGAGTAGACCTTTCTTACTTTTTCCTGTGGATACCTTTTTTTGTCATGTGGGAGAATGTCTTAAGCTTCTGCTGTTTGATTGTAGAGTGCAAATCAATGAAGCCTTCTTGCAGTCTCTCTGAATCTGAGAATACAATCTACAAATGTAAAGCCTCTCATTTTTAATCAACAACCAACAACACAGTCATGACAGTCATAGTACATCTCGACCCTCTTCTGGTAAAAATTACCAAAATCAAGAATCACTGCTCACCTGCATTCTTTCATTCCTCATTTTTCCCACCTCTGGAACAAACTCCCACACTCTCTTCAATCCCACTCTTCCCTCCAGGTCTTCAAAACAGCTGTTCACCACCATCTCTTATCTTCCCTAATCCAAAACCATGTTCTTTACTACCCCCAAACCCATCTCCTTCAAATTCCCTGCTCTCCTTCCTGAAAGAACCTGTAGTATCCATCTTGTTTACTCCATGTACCCCACCCCATCCCTCTCCCTTCCACACATCTCCTCACATCTCTGTTCTCCACTGTTTTGTCTTTCCCTCTCCCATCCCTCTTGTTTCCTGCTCCCCTTGTTATATGTTTTGTGTTTTAGCTCTTATACAAGCCTTGATATTGTCCATTAAAACAAAGACTAATAATTATTGACACGCATCCAAGAATCCATCACTACGGTTACAGACAGAAGAGTTGACGTTCACCCAGATTATTAAATTTCTTACATTGTGCACACATGCATGACACACACAACTGGAGATGTTTACTAGACTGAGACCAAGTTTGGCTTGTAACAATTTAAAAAAAAAATAAAAAAATTAATATCATCGTAAATTTAGATGTAAATCATGTCTCAACTAGTACTAGTAGATGACACAGCACAGACTGACTTTGGATCTTTGTCACAAAAATTAATTATAAATTGAAAGCTAATGTTATATAGAATACGTCTCAACAGCACAGCACATCATAGATTTCACACTCACCTTCACTTTCTTAATGCTTCCGCTTTTTATCTTCTGCTCTGAGAAGTTTTCCAACATGGCAGAATCGCTGATGGCATCGACAATGATATGGAGCTTCAGTGGGCAGAGCGTCGTCTTCTTCTTCTTCTGCATGTGCAGCCTGTGGTTGCTGGTTGCATCATCGGTTGAGGGCACAGCTATGCCACTGATGCAGTACTCCTATTACCAGTACTCTGGTACACATTTCAGATGACAGGCTGAGTCAACTCCACCTGATATGAATTCAACAGCCAACAGGGGCTCAAATACAGGACTCTAAGATCCCAAGCCAGCCACCTTAACCGCTAAGCCAACAACAGGCTTAGTGGGCAGAACTGTAGTTGGGTCACGAGAGCTGGTAGTAGCAGAAGTACGAGCAGACTAACAGAAGTACCCACAAGCAGATCTACACTGAAAAATTCTTCGGCTTTGGTTGCAATTACAGCTTCTGCAGTGCCTCATATGTTACTCCATCAAACACAACAATCTTTGAATTTTGTCCAGCCTTTCTCTTGGAAGTTTATCATTTTTTTTCATTCTTCGTGGGGAAAACAAGCTCACAACATAATGGTTGTTCATTGGATTCAAACTTGAGGCTATCTGAACTCGAGGATGTCGAGCTCATCGCCGTGTTTAATTAGTTGAATGCAATGTTGAGAAACAGAAACAGACAAAACAGACCTGCAGGCCAGTTTAAACTATCTGTGTACAGTGTGTCCGAGGCCCACGATCCGTTTCCGGCTCTCTCCCCACTAATTACTGCAGGAGTCAAAAATCCTCTTTGGCGTTCATACTTTGACTCATCTTTTCCCCTTTTTTTCCGCTTTGCTGCCTCGACTGCATTGTAGCATTTCGATCGCTGTTTTTTTTCCGAATAAAACGCCAAGGATGTTGTGGCTATATTAACTGTTCTACGCAAGGCATTCTGGGAAATGGAGTTCTAATACAGTGATAGCAATTTTGGGCATGGTTTTAAACATATTGACACCAAGCACAAGAAGTATGTGTGGCAACAAGTCTTATCTATTTCAAAACATTAATATCAATATTTACATTTGAAAAAGAGGTGGTTTGGCTCGGTGACCTAAGGAAATGAGCATTTTCAGTGGTCATTACTTGGTCCACATGCAATGTTAAGCCTTGGCAACATTCATATTTGGAGTCAGCAATCTCAAATACTCTTTCAAATGAATTTTCATGTGGTTTGAGAGGTTGTCCCACGAAAATGCACATTTTCCCATCCCATCCCTTGGTCTATATCACTTCATCATTACAGACAGGTCAGTGGTCTCTCTGTCTTCTTTTCTGGTATTTCACCCTCTGCTCTTTCTGTGCTCTGTCCTCCCCCCCCCCCATCCTCCTCCTCCAGGTTTCTGCAGGGCTCATGAGGTCCACTAACAGCCCCCTTCCAATGAAACTCCAAAAATATAGAATCACCACTCACCTCCACTCAATATTTCCTCTTTTTCCCACCTGTGGAACCAACTTCCTCGGTCTTTTCAATCTCATTCTTCCATACAGGTTTTCAAGACAGCTGTTCACCACCATCTCAGATCATCCCCAATCCAAAACTATGATCCTTTTTACCCCCATTAACCTTCCCCAAGCCCACCTCTTTCCAAGTTTCCATTTTTTCTTTCACGAGAGTTTGCTTCTGTATCCATCTTGTCCACCTGTGTGTCCTCCCCTAACCCCTCTTTCTTCCCCACATCCTTTACTTGTCCAAGTATCCCTCTCTTTTGTCCCTCAACTCTACTGTTGGTGTGCTTCTTTTGGTTATGTTACATCCATTACATCCATTCGATGTTCTGGCTTCTCCACGAGCCTCGACTTTGAAGACAAAAAAGACAAAAAAGACAAAGAAAGAGATAAACCCTTGAAGACCCTGAATATCTTTAAGACCCCAATGACGCTTTAAGGCCTCAAAGACCCTTCAGACTCCATCCGTCCTTGAAGCCGTGTGACTATGCCTATAAATTATGTACTGTTTGAACGTCAGTTGCACCCTGACGACACGTACGTCTATTAATTAGTACTATTGAAATGTACCTTTTAGACTGTTTAGACCCCTTTATGACCCTTTAATACCCTCAAGGCCTCTAAAGACCTTTATGACCTTGAAGACCCATTCGACCCTTTAAGACCCACAAGACTTTTATTAAGACCCCAAAGATCCTGAAGGCCCCAAAGACCTTAAGACCCTCTAACACCCCAAAAACCACAAAGACCCTTTATACCCCAAAGATGCTTGAAGACTCTGAAGACCCCCCAAGACCCTTAAGACCCCTTTTACCTTGAAGACCCTTTCGACCCCTTCATCCTTTAATACCCTTTAGATCCCGAGAACCTTTCCACCCCTTAAGTCCCTTTAGACCCCTTAGAATTAGACCATAACACCACTTGGACTCCTTTCACCCTTCAGACAGATAAGAGAGCTTGGACCCTTGACTATTTAGAGCTTTAGACCACTTGGGCCTTTTTAGAGCCTTTTTACATGCTTGAAGGATTAGACACTTTCGACCCCTTGGGGCTTAGACACGAACGACTATTGGAGCATACATACCCTTTAGTTAGACCATCTAGATATGAGAACCTTTGAAGCACAAACATCTATGGCCTTCATGCAAAACACAAATTATACTTTTTTCAGCAAATAATGTGCAAACTCGACCCACCCAGAGGGTGGGTACTCTGCTATACAACATAGAAAGAAGAAAATTTGTTTGTTTGTTTATGCATTTGGACCCTGCAAGAACCAGTGTGACCAAACTTTGCATGGTCCCCTCTTTAATCCAGAGGAAGGTCGAGGGCTGTTTGGATTAAAACAAACAAACAATTGACCCCAGATAAAACCAGATAATTGGCTTTCAGGCCTCGATCGGGTCTTGTGCTTATACACTGCCTGTTTTTTTTTTCACAGGAGCGATCGAGTAATATGTATTGTGCAGATCATATGTTGAGGTTGCAGTGATTTGTTGTCATCAACACAAATTTAATTATTATTGTGCTGACACGTGCACCTGTTATTAAAAAGATTGCTTCACACAGGCTTATTAAAACACCTTACTCGGGCCTCAAGTGAGTATGTTGCTTATACACTGCCTGGGTTTTCCCCAGGAGCGACGAGTTATATGTGTTGTGAAGATTGTGCGTTGATTTGTTGTCAACAACACAAATTTAACTTTTAGAGTACATAATTTCATTGAATTTACTGGGCAACGTCGGGTTCTTCAGCTAGTGTACAATAAAGGTTTGAAATCAGTGCATTATGAGATAATATGACAATTCCAGCTTGACCTCACCTGCTTGTTGCAGTGTGATTTCTGACCACCGAGCTGTCCACCAGCGTATGGGCTATTGCCCACAGTTTGATGCCATTGACCAGTTGTTGACTGCACGTGAACATCTACAGCTCTATGCTCGGCTTCGCGGCATCCCGAAAGGAAATGTTTCGAAGGTGAGTTGCGCAAGTTTAATGCCAGATTTGTTTGTACTTTATACTGTCATATTATACTGGCTAGTATGATGGCTCAGAAGTAGTCATCATGTTGTGTGCAGCAGGTGACTGCTGATTTGTATCATTGGTGGGAGCACGGCTGTGCCGCTGATGCAACGCCCCTCGTACGGTAGGTTAGAGCAGGAATTTGTAATTTGGCCATGGTGCCGGCGCTAGCTTGCCTAATCTTCCCGAAGGACACCATGAGATCTTTAACATCCACCAATGAATGCTGGCACATGGGACATGCAGCTTAACGTCTATCTGAGGGATAGCACACATACTGATGCAATACAGTATGTACAGGCTTTTCCACCAGGATGACAGTTTATAGCTGGGCTAACATTCGAACCCAGGCTGTATAGCTCAGAAGTGAGTGCACATACCTCTCAGCGATTGTGCGAGCCCCTCGGAGGTAGTGCACTTGCCTTTCAACTGTGTTGTCTGGGGTTTATTCTCAACTCTCTATGAATAGTCGCCCAGCCCAGCCCAGCTGTTTTGGAGGCAGGGCATTGCATGAAGCCATGCAGGCACATGCTGTCCTTTAGAGGGAATGTTTCGTGAATCAAGGATCACATAGAACCCAAAGTCCAATTGACCTTCTCGATTATCCTTTGTTATTTTACCAATATACTCATTTATACTAAACCGCACACAGAAATTCACAAGTGTTCACTTCAAGGCTGGTAAACTATTCACACATTACGTATGTCCACTCTACTTCTCCATAATGACATGGGAACAACAGAATGTGTGTAAATTATGCAAATTATGGTATTCGCATATTATGTAATCACATTTATTGTCACGCTTTAATTCTCAGTCGGCCATGACAAAAAGTGCTCAACATTTCAACTTTACCCCGGTACAGCATGTTATTCCCTTCAGGCTTCAGAATGCACTTTTACATTCATTCTTTATGCGAAGAGAAATGCTCAAACATTGATCGTGAAGACAGTATTCAGAACACACACAAAGGGAACGTTCTCCTGACCTTAATGCTTTCCCTTGCCATGGAATTTGAAGAAGTCACTTTGTCTTTCTCTTTGTGCGGAGGTGCCTGGTGTCAGGGGTGAAACACCAGCAGCACATTAATGAACAGGCCCTACAATTCCATCACAATGGGGTCATTATTTGGCCCTTCAGAAGGCCACGTTGCTGCAAGTAGGTAGTCTCAAATGGCTGGCTTCTAACACAGCCACAGCAGAAAGCCACAGGGTAATCCATTCTGCTTTGGGGCAAGATGAACATTTTGGAGAAAGTGCACATCATCATCGGCCTGCCTGGAAATAAAGTACATCGATTTTCATTCATTTCAGAGGGCCCATTCTGGGATGCAAGGCCTCGATCAAAGCCTCACTCCAGCACCAGAACAAATGATTAAGATAGCCAGAGAACATAAAAGATGGCAGACCACCGTTCGTGCCTATTTTTATACATACTGTATATATGTTGCTCCTGCAGTGACATTCCTCTCGTCTGCTGTCCTGCTCTCGCCAGAGTCCAAAAAAATCCTTTGTTCTCGGATTTTTGGTTGTCACTTGTGGAATGTGAGGTCTTTGCACAGTGTGGCATGAGGAGGGGGAGGGGGGGGACAGGTGTGTCAAGAAGGGATAGGTTCCCTCTATGCTGAAGTTGTCCCCCCTCTTGCAGCTGTGTAAACATGAAGCCCTTTCTGTGCAGCAGGAAGTGAGGAGATCCTGCATCCCTCACATAAAGTAACTATGTACAGGATGAAACACACGGACTGGAGGACATTATGCTCGTTTACAATCAATAAATCGCATTGTAACTATTCAATTCAAAGATGTTGATCCAGCTGTCCTATCTGCTATAACTTCCCATTCATTCGGTTGTTCTTCTGTTCTTGCATATGGCAACTTGGCTGCCGGGTAGTCATCATTTCTTGGAAGCGCGGCTGTGCCACTGATGCTGTGCCCCTATACCAGTACACTGGTACTCATTTTGCCAAACTAGGAAGGATGACAGGCTGAATCAACTCCACCTGGTGTTAATTCAGTAGCCAACGGGGATCAAACTCAGGATCCTAGAATCCTAAGCCAGCCACCCAAACCGGTAAGCCAACACCAGGCTATTTGGTTGTTGATAACAATCCAACAGTACCTAAAGCAAAAGAGTAAGTAAAGCTACTATGTGCTGGTTTAAAGGCTGGAAAATATATCCCCTTCACACTCCCCCTCACCTCTTCAAATTATACTTGCATGCATTTTGTTGCCACATTATGACATGAGAAACTTGTTGCTCCACCAATTTTGGTTGTCAGGTTCTATACTTAAATACAATGAGCAATCCACCAATAATGAAATTGAACACAGAGGTAAATAGGGTGTAAATATGAAATTATTTGCATATACATGTCAATATAAATAGACTTTTTGGTCAATATAAATAAATAGACAATATAAATACAACACGGTATATGTTTTCTTGCAAGGAACTTCAACACAGGAGGAGGCCATTAATAATAACCATTCCTTTTGCACTATTGGGCTGTCAAGGCATTTTCCAACTGACTACAGGGGGGAACAAACAATCCTGGAAGGGTCCCCACTCCGATGCAGGATACTCGAATGGCTCGTTTTTACCAGCAAGCTGGTTCTCATTTTGCTAAGCACGGAAGGATGACAGGCTGAGTTATCCCACCTGGAGGAGGAGAGGAGGAGATTGGGGCCATACTCTGTGCAGAGCATTGGTGCTGCTTAAGCAGTCTCCTTGGCGATTGGGCACAATCCTGGACGGGACCACTCCAACACAGTATACCAGCATGCTGGCACTCATTTTGCTGACCTTGGAAGGATGACAACCTTAACCCCACCTGGTATTAATTCAACAGCTGAGCGGGATTTGAACTCAGGACCCGAGGATCCAAGCCCACCACCCTAACCATTAAGCCAACACCAGGCATGGTATTTATGTCACGACAAGGGCTTTATTTAAATCAGGACCTAAAGATCTCAACCCAGTCATCTTTACCATGAAGCCACCAACAGGCTTGGAGGAGGCCATTAGGCCCATCAAAGTCTGCACTAGTATTGCCACCTTATAGTTGTTTGTCCGTGCTCTATCATTTTTTAAATGTTCAGCGTCAAGCAAGGAAGCAGCATGCAAGGACAAACAACCAGAGGTTTTAAAGTCTTTGATATGACTCGACTGGGGTTCGAACCACTGCGGTTTAGCAGGTACTCTAACCATTACACCACCGAGTCTGGTTAAACAAGATATGAGTGAATGGAGTGAATATAAAGTTCGTGAATATAAGGGAATATAAAGTTGTATATTGTGGTGGAATAAGGTTCGTGTTTGAAATTAAAGTAGGATCTTGGCCAATGTCTATGATAACATGAAACCTCAATCGGCATGATTACAGATAATTTGATAACAAATATTATTACCCTGCACTCGCGTAGCGAAAAGCAGGGTTAGGCGATCGGTCGCGTACGTGTGCCGTACGTACATGCGTACGTGTCTGCATTTAAAAAATTCATTTTCTCAGCAACTATTAGTCTGATTGACACAAAATTTTCCAAATTTAGTGTGCCTCCTCCTGTAGGCATTTATAATGATAAATATAACATCATCGGTCACATGGTCAGTCAGCCATATTGGATCGAATGGGGGAAAAAACCTTAAAAAACAAGACTTGGCTCACACCAAGTCCTTCTCAAGACTGAATCCCATCTAATTTGAATTATTTATATGCTTTAAAACACAATCGGAATGAATGATATGGAAACTGTGGAGGTTTTATGCCTCTGGATGCACATTCGCAGTGGAGTAGGCAGGCTATAAACAAAATAAATGGAAGGCAGGCTATGGGAGGAATTTGCTTATAAATGCCAATACAAGTTGATTTTTAGAGAAAGAAATACAATATATGTTTCCTAACAAGAGCAATACAATGTACCTCCATACAACAAGAATGTTGTATGGAGATTATTCATGTGTAGTGAGAGCGATGATGTTCTGGTTAGAGCGTCTGCTCTGAGTCTTGAAGGTAGGTGGTTCTTATCCCAGCCAAATCATATAAAAGACTTTAAAAATGGAATGTGCTACTTCCTTGATTAATGGTCAGCATTTAAAAAGGACTAGCGTAACCCGCGCTCTGCGCGACATGTTGGGGTGGGTGTGTTTGAGAAAGGAACTGATGCAGAGTAATCAGTAGTAATTTTACTTTAATGCAGTAAGTGGAATACGATTTCACTGTTTCAGAACCATTTTATTTACTTTTTTTGTACCATGCACCTCATATGGTCTTTGAGATAATGTAAGCCGAATATCACGTTACTCGAGCGCAGAACAAAGTCGAAGATAGCGCGACACGAAACCACAAACTCGGAAATAATATATAAAGACGATTTCACTGTTTCAGAACCATTTTATTTACTTTTTTTGTACCATGCACCTCATATGGTCTTTGAGATAATGTAAGCCGAATATCACGTTACTCGAGCGCAGAACAAAGTCGAAGATAGCGCGACACGAAACCACAAACTCGGAATAATATATAAGACAATTTCACTGTTTCAGAACCATTTTATTTACTTTTTTTTGTACCATGCACTCATATGGTCTTTGAGATAATGTAAGCCGAATATCACGTTACTCAAGCGCAGAACAAAGTCGAAGATAGCGCAACATGAAACCACAAACTCGGAAATAATATATAAGATGGAGCAAGGACAAATGACCATAGGTTGGCAAGGATAGTGCAGGCTTGATTGATGGGCCTAATGGCCTCCTCCTGTGTTGACATTCCTTGAAAGGGAACTCATATTTCTAATGCACTGTATTTCCATTTACCCTCGGGTTAGTCCCCTGTTTTTGCTGAACTGAGCTTTGCTCAAGCATCTACAAGAAAATTTCCAGAAGCAAAACTTCAAATACAGTCCAACCCTCTTGTATATTGTGGTGGAAAAGAACTCAATTTCCACACGATGGATCAGCATACAAAAGAGAATCTTTAATTCCGTATATATGGGGGAAGAAAATTCACTGATTCACTGAAACATTCAAATGAACTTCACTGAACAAAGAAGCCTGAAGCAATCTCTCTTATACTCATTTGACATCCAAAAAATGGGAGGATGAGACATTTGGCAATTAAACTTCGGGATGAGCTAATAGGCACAAGGCGAAAGTTTGCAGTGTTATCAACCAGGTCAGCCTGTTTCTATACAGTGAGCAAGACCTTTTTCATAGTAAGATATTCATTTATCAATATGTAGGTCAAAAGACTGTTGGGAAAAGGGAAACATTACTGACAGCCAATTTGACTCCAATACAAAAATTAAATTTATAAAGTACCAGCAACAAGTGAATTTAATTGAGAATACATAAATATAATTATTTTTCTTCCACAATATACTGGCAGAGTACCTGCCCTACGGGCGATCCAAGCATGCAACACGTTCTACTGACACATACCTTTATTTGGGTGGTGCATAGGCAACTGACAGCTCTGTAGAGGCAACCCCCCCCCCCCCGGGTTACATGAATGAAGCAAAAAATATCTACTTCTTATAATTCAAAACACCACACTGCACTGGAAAACTTGGGGACAGGAATACTGCACTGTAAATGGTGGAGGCTTGTAATACCAGGGAAAACTTGAAGGTGGCGCTACATGATGCACATTTAAATGGAGAATTTGCATTCCCCTCTTCCTCCAAGACCACCTGCAAAGATAAAAACACCCCTATCCATTAATTTGGGTCATGCTGATTCCATGTAGCAAGTTTGGATGTAATTGGTCCAGAACTGAAGTAGTATCGCGACAAACAAACACACAAACACCGGTCAATTCGTTTTTAATAAGGGAAGAAAGGGGGAAGTAACTGTGAATTTAACATTCTGTATTTATTAGCCTCTGTTGGACTTGGTCTGAAATGGGGGTTTATGGATTTGGTCTTGATTTTCGTATCCGTGCGTGCTTGCATGTGTGCGTCCGCAACCATATTTCGGACATGTATGGACCAATTTTATTCATACTTAGCACAAAGACAAAACATGATGGTATACATATGCTTGTCATTTTGTTTCGACATCCGATCCAAGATGGCTGACTGGTAGCTATTTTAGTTGGAAAAAAATAACCTGATGTTGAACACGTCCTCAACCATTTCTCAGACGTGCATTTACTGATGTTGTTCGAACTTGGCAAACAGATAATGAATGATGGCTTGCATAAGCACGTCATTTTTTTTCAACATCAGATCCTAGATGGCCGACTGGCTGCCATTTTAGTTGTAAATAAACCGCTGTTGAACACCTCCTCAACCATTTCTCAGACGTGCATTTACCGATGTTGTTCGAACTTAGCACACAGATAAAGAATGATGGTCTACATATGTACATCTTTTTTTTTTGACATCAGATCCAAGATGACCGACTGGTGGCCATTTTGTTACTTAAATGTCTTCCCAACAATTTCTCAGACAGGCATGGTCTGATTTCATTCAATTTTGGCACAATCACAGTACGTGATGGCATACATGTGGCCCTCAATTTATTTTGCTATATGAGCAAAGATGGCTGACTGGTAGACCGGCGGTCATTTAGTTGTCCATAAATACGGGCTTGCCCTTTAATTCCACACAGCAAATTTACTAAAACAACGGGGGCTATGACATTTTTTTGTCTTTTATACTTGTTTACTCTCAACATTGTTCTGAACAAACAGGGACAGGAACAATGCAGACATGATAGGCTGAATGGCTTTCTCATGTGCCAAAATTCCCTGTGTAATGTTGTTAAGACTGGGAAGAAATGGGGAGGGGAGGACAGAGAGTTGTGGGTGGGGGTGCATGGTGTTGGAAGAGGGAGATTGAGATGTTGGGAAGGGGTGGGGATTGAGGACTTGGGGTATGGGGCAGTTGAGGACTTGAAGAAATAATATTTTACATTATGCAGAATTTCCATGGGTCCCATGGGGCCTTTTGGGTCCGTTGAGTCTTTGGGTCCTCGGTATTTTAGGTCCTCGTGGTCTTTTTTGGCCCCAGGGTCTTTTGGATCTTCAGGGTCTTTTGTGTCCTTGTTATTTTGGGTCCTTGGGCTATTTGGGTGTTTGAGGTCTTTTGACTCCTCAAGATATTTTGGGTATTTGGGGTCGTCAAAGTCTTTTGCATCCTCTGTGTCATTTGGGTCCTTGGGGTCTTTTGGACCCTCTGGGTATTTTCAGTCTTTGGGGTCCTCGGGGTCTTTTGGGTATTTAAGTGTCTGCGGGACCTTTAAGGGTCTTTTGGGTCTTCACAATCTTTTAAGGGTCATCTGGGTTCTCTGGATCTTTTGGGTCTTCAGGATCTTTAAAGGTTTTTGGGGTATTGTGTGTGTTTGGGATATTTTGTGTCTTTGGGGTCCATTGAGTCTTTTCAGTTTTTGGTGTCTTTTGGGTCCTTGAGGTATTTGGGGTGTTTTGGGTCCTCGGGGTATTTTGGGTCCATGGGGTCTTTTGGGACTTCAGAGTCCTTGGGGACTTCTGGTTCCTTGGGGTCATTGGGTCTTGAGGTAATTTGGGTCCTCAGGGTCGTTTGGGTCCTTGGAGTCGTTTGGGTCCTCTGGGTAATTTAAGATAAGTATTTCAGGTGACAATTGTGGGTGATATCAAGTCAGCTGGCCAACCAATGGGTGAAGAGCGCATATACATACATACATAATCGCACACACTTGCTCCATTCTAGATAGAGATATGAGTATTTTTGGTGTTGACATTAGAAGGTCAATTGTCTCTGTCAAACTTGCTTTAATGTAAAAAAAACAAAAAACAGCCTGAAAACTGGCTCTGACTGAAGATGTCATAAATCAGTGGATCTCCGAGCCTGTTAGAACATAAAGTGCTTTGTAATTATCTTGCAATATAAGTGAGTTGTAAGAACGATTCCGTGCTCGATATGCAATTACAAGAAGGTTTGAGTTGGGTTAATTGTGTAAGCATCATAATCGTAGCAGGAACCCCACTTACTTGGATCGGAAACTTCAATTTACAAATACTGTATTGATTTTCACCCCTTGCACGTGAAGTGAAAAGTGGGGTTGAGCAATTGGTTTCTGTCCGTCCATCCGTCTGATCAGTTTATGATCGAGGAACAACTTATTTCAATTGAATACTGTTATATTTTGAATACAAATTGGAACCTACATTATTGCCTTCATAAATTATTCACACCCCTCGACTTTTGTCACATTTTGTTGTGTTACAGCCTGAATGTAAAATGGATTAAATTCAAATTTTTGTCCCTGATCTACAGGTAATACCCCACAATGACAAAGTGGATTTTTTTTTTGTTGAAATTTTTCAAATCCATGAAAAATGAAAAGCTGAAATGTCTTGCATCAATAAGTACTCAACCCCTTTACTATGACACTCCAAATTGAGCTCAGGTGCATCCAATTTCCTTTGATCATCCTTGAGATGTCTGCACAACTTGATTGGAGTCCACCTGTGGCCAAGTCAATTGACTGTACATGATTTAGATAGAAACACACCTTCTATATAAGGTTCCACAGTTGACTGCATGCCAGAGTAGAAACTCGACTATGAAGTCCCAGGAAATGTCCGTAGAACTCCGAGATAGAATTGTGAGGAGGCATAGATCTGGGGAAGGGTATGAAACAATTTCTCGAGTGTTGAAAGTTCCCATGAGCACAGTGAGCTCCATCTTTAGGAAATGCAAAGAATATGGAACTAACCAGACTCTTCCTCGAGCAGAGTTCCTTGGCTGCACACACACACACTCGTGTGCAGCCTTGTGGCTGCTGGTTGCATCATTGGTAAGGGACGTGGCTATGTCGCTGCTGCAGTGCCCCGATTACCAGTACGCTGGTGTTCATTTCGCCGACCTTGGAAGGATGACAGGCTGATTCAACCCAGTTCCTTGGCTGAGATGGGAGAACCTGCCAGAAAGACAACAATCTCTGCAGCACTTCACAAATCTAGGCTTCATGGGAGAGTGGCCAGATGGAAGCCCATCCTAAGATAAAGGTACATGATAGTGTGCTGGGAGTTTGCAAAAAGGCATGTGAAAGAATGAGAAGAGCATGAGGCAAAAGATTCTGTTCTGATGAGACAAAAATTGAACTATTTGGCCTGAATGCAAAGCACTACGTCTGGCAGAAAGATATAACACCATCCCTACTGTGAAGCATGGTGGTGGCAGCATCATGCTCTGGGGATGCTTTTCAGTGGCAGGGACTGGGAGACTTGTAAGGATAGAGGTAGCAATGAATGGAGCGAAATACAGGGAATTTCTTGAGGAGAATCTGCTTCAGAGTGCAAAAGACCTGAGGCTGTGGTGAACATTTGCATACCAACAGAACAATGACTCGAAGCATACAGCCAAAGCAACACTGGAATGGCTTCAGAACAAGAACTTGAAAGTCCTTGAGTGGCTCAAACAAAGCCCAAACTTCAATCCCATGGAGAATCTGTGGAAAGACTTGAAAATTGCTGTTCACTGACACTCCCCATCCAACTTGACAGAGCTTGAGCAAATCTGCAAGGAAAAATGGGAGAAAATCCCCAAATCCAGATGTGTAAAGCTGATACAGACATACCCAAGAAAACTCAAACCTGTAATCGCTGCCAAAGGTGCTTCTACAAAGTATTGATTTCAGGGGTTGAAAACTTATTGATGCAATAAATTTCAGATTTTCATTTTTAATTAATTTGTAAATATTTCTAAAAGCATGTTTTCACTTTGTCATTATGGGGTAATTTGTGTATATCGGTGACAAAAAATTTGAATTTAATCCTTTTAAATTCAGGCTTTAACACAACCAAATGTGAAAAAGTCAAGGGGTGTGAATACGTTCTGAATGCACTGTAAATAGGACAAGTTTCTCATTTTACCATACTTTGTATTTGTTTCAATTGCACGTGCACAGAGAGGAGTGAGATTGTATTTTTACTCTGTTTGCCTGCCTGGCAGTGAAACAAAATTGAAAATCATTCCAAACAGAAACATGGTTTTTAAGGACGTTATAAAGGACACACACAGCAGACATGAATAACTAATGTAATGTGTTTGATAGGGTGATGTAAAAGACACTGGTGAAAATGACGATAAAACCAGGAATTAATTTATATTTCCACCTTTAAACCTCTTTAAACCTTTATTTAAATTGAATTATATACTTGAACACCATAGAACAAAAATTACCTTCATAATACTTCCTTGAAGCATGCTATATATCGATATATATATAGCATGAGAGGGCGTGGTATGTGAGAGGGACTGTATTGGGGCGAAGAGGACTCTGCCAATATGGCTATGTAAGTACGATGCCGATTTGTCACTACGTCCGATGGTGAACAATAAAGCCTCCACCTCCTAATCTATGACTCAATGTTGTCTTATTACAGTGTATGGGTGATGTATAATACTGCTTCAGTTGTGCTAAACTTCTGGATTTTTAAACGATCTTTAAAATCATTATTTTATTAAAATTGAAGTATATATTTCAACACTGCGTGGGGTATCATGTTCTGTGAACTCTCTAGTTTAGTGGTTCCCAAAATGGGCGATATCGCCCCCCTGGGGGCGTTGGGAGGATCTAAGGGGGTGAAAAGGGAAAAGGAGGTGGCAGAGGTGGGTGCTCAATAGCAAGAGGGGTGGCTAAAGTTTTACAAGCTAAATTCAACAATTGAACTACTTAACATAAGGCTTACATGTAAAAGTGTTATGGTTTTGGTTATACAGGGCCCTGACGTGAGTGCTTAGAAGGAGAATGTCGCCTGAACAAACCATAACCCACCGATCCTCCCTGGTAACCCACCATCCTCCCTGACTTCGCTCGTCGTTTCTCGGTCCCAGGCCCCCTCAACTATAATTTGCCTCAGAATTTTGGTGTAAAAATGTATTTATACGGGTTCACACCTCGTATTTTCCATTATCAATTTTGAGTGAGTGCCCCCAAAAGATTGCTGGCCCTCCAGATTTTCATGCCTGGCAACGGCACTGTTAACAGCAAACCTTTATGTGCTCATATGTGATTTGTCGTGTGGAAGATTCCAGAATCATCCCTCCAGCCCTCCCCACCCCCCCCCCCCCCGCTTTCTCCAAGTGTTCCCCCTCATCGGCCACCCACTCTCTCCATGATAGGCAAGCACCCTGCCTCCATCCCTAGAAACCAACCTCGGCCTTCACACAACTTCACGCGACTCCACTGGGCCTCCTCGACTTGTGGGCCATTCGTCTTCAGTCCTCAGCTTTTAGTGAGCAGAACCGTATTCTCAATTATCTCCCAAACGTGACAGTCGGTAATCATTTATTGAGTGTTTTCTGCTTTTATTTGGTTTTCTACATGATTATACAATGCATTTGTTACTTGGCTCAGTTATTTGTTTTAAATAAATATAATACATAATGTTATTTTTTATTATATTATTATATAAGTATAACGTGTTTGGATAATGGCGACCATGGGGCCGACATTACCCCACATCAATGGGTAATACCGGCCACTTAGTAGAATTTTGAAATGTAAATTATCAATATTTAATATATATTTGTAGTTAAATATGCATCAAAATATTGTAAAATTCATTCTAATAATTTACTTTAGCCAATTTATTCGTTCATATAAATCAGTACGTGTAAAATATTTGAGTATTTTTAAAACGTGTTGCCATTCCCCCACTTTCCCCGAATAACTTTTTTGCGTGTGTAAATTTCGAAACGACATTTAACGGGTAGTGATATGAAGGGGAAGGGAGGCGGATGCCAATATGATATGCTCGTCTTTTTAAAGTTTTGGTAGTATTCTTGATGCATAATCTTTTATCTGCAAAATTGTAAAATCTTAATTCTTTGTTCCAGAATCCAGAACAAAGATGGCAGAAGCAGAGAAAATGAAAAAGAAGTGTAGATAATATAGTGTGGAATATCTGAAATATGGATTTATACCAGCACCAAACAACGACAGCAGCCGATGTATCTTGTGTGTGAGAAGGTCTTTTCAAATGAGGCAATGAAACCTTCCAGACTCCTTGAATATTTGAAGAGAATACACTCTGATAAAGCAGACAAAAACTTGGCATATTTTCAGTCACTTCATGAAAATTTTCAGAAACGGAAAACACTGCGAAACATGTTTGCCAGCACTTCACAACAAGATAGTGATGGTTTGATAGTGGTGATTCATATAGCATTTCATTGCTGATTGCTAAATCTGGAAAGCCCCAAACAATCGGAGAACAACTGATTAGGCCAGCAATAAGGGAGGTTTGAGTACAATTTGGCATAAGTCACCTGACCAAATAATTAAAGCAATTCCGCTCAGCGATAACTCTGTTCAAAGAAGAATCGACGAAATGACTGAGAATGTTGAAGACTCATTGTGCAACATACTTAGGACAACAGAATTTTCATTCCAGTTGGATGAGTCAACTTTGCCGAGCAACGAATCTTTGTTACCTTCGCAAACTTCGTTTGACGAAGGTATTGTATTGACCCCTGTGTATTTAATTTATGGTAATATGTGTGCGGACAACATTGCGCAAAACTGCTGGACCGATTTGCATGAAATTTTCAGAGATGATGTGCAGTTACTCAAGGACGCCAGGCGAAGCTTTTGGAGCAATCGGATTAAAGGTCAAGGTCACGGTCACGAAAGGTCAGAATCGTTTTTTCGTCATAACGCGGTCAATTTTTATCCGAACGAGATAAAACCAACACCAAAATGTTCATTACTCAATTCTACATTCTAGGCTATGCCACATGAAAGTGTGGCGTAATTACCCTAGGTAGCGGTTGGGGGTCAAAGGTCAAAGGGGTCACCAAAAATGGTATTAACAATGTTTTGGATCACTTTATACAAAACTTTACAGCGGATTAGCTTGAAATTGTGTGGGAAGGTTTGTTGTCATGAAAAAGACAAATCGAGTAGATTTTTGGAGCGATCGGATCAAAGGTCAAGGTCAAGGTCACAAAAAGGTCAAACATTTTTATTTTCGCGATAACAGTCAATTTTATTCCAATTTACATCAAATTAATGCCAAAATGATCAGTATTCAATGCCCTATCCTCAAATATAACATATTATATGGTGTTGTTGTAACCGACGTTAGCGGTTGGAGGTCAAAGGTCAAGGGGGTCACCACAAAGCATTTTTCATTGGGCAGCGTCGTGGACAACATATTGCAAAACCACTTAGCAGATTGTCATGAAATTTTGTGGACTTGTTTGACATCATGAGAGGACAAATCGATTAGATTTTGGAGTGACTGATCAAAGGTCAAGGTCAAGGTCACAAAAAGGTCAAAATCGTTTTTTTGCGATTAAAGTGTCAATTTTGTTCCGATTTACATCAAACTAGAATATATCTCTGTCTCTAAACTGTGTGTCTGTTGATGCAACAAGGCCATAAGGGCCCTACCAAACTTAGTTACTAAGTAAAATACAACAAATTTTCATTAAGGAGACTTGGTATAGTTTGATATGCACATAGCTTCGCTCATGGTTTAGTAAAAGGAGTTTTACTTTTCTGTTTAATTAGACGCCAATTAAAATGACGTTTTTGTCCTCGCTCGGATTTGAAAACATGATCTACTTGATCCAGGTCGTGTCTGCGTGGTCAGTGACATTCGACCGAATCCGACCCTACATGCTACAGAGTTCGGCACTCGGGACAACGAATCACCTAAAATTGTCATATCGTAATAGTTCTAATAACAAAATCCTTTCACAAAATCCGGATCATGGACTTTAAATTTGCGAAATTCCCGAGCAGATTTAGTGGAATTTTAGTTCCTCATTTCACTCTCATGCCATGTTCAAACTAGTGGCTGCGGCGAAGGTATGCGCTCTACGAGTGCCCGTTCTAGTTGCTTCTTGCTTCTGTTCACTTCATAAAAGATGAAAGCTTGGTTCAAGAGTTGTTTTTTGCAAGGTAACTAGAAACAGATATGAAAGGGGAGTCAATATTTCATGTTGTTGAGAAATTTTTCAAGAAGGAAATTCTGCTTACCAACGTTCTTGCTTGTGCAACAGATGGGGCACCATCAATGGCAGGTCGTTACCACGGATTTCTCGCTTTTTTGAAAGAAGCTACAACTAATATATTTAGAATTCACTGGGTAATTCACAGACAACATCTTGTCGCAAAAAACCTAAGTGTTCGGCTTCACAAATCTTTAAATATTGTAATCACTGCGGTAAATAAAATCAAGGCCCATGCTCTCAATTATCGACTATTTTGAGAGCTTTGTATTGAGAATGATGAACATTTTGAATGCCTGCTGCTGCACACGGAAGTCAGATGACTCTCAGAAGGAAACTGAAACTGCCTGAGACGCTTTTATGCACTTTTTGAAACTCTGATATAATTATTTAATGACTTGAAAGGTTCGCTCAAGAGTGAAATCAAGAATATCAGGCATGACATTGCTTATTTGTCAGAAGTATTCACAAAGTTCAATGAAATCAATTTGCAGTTGCAAGGAAATGATGTGAATCTTATCAAAGTCATATCAGTCGTCTCCACGTTTATGTCCAAGTTAACCCTATTCAAGCGCATCATTGGCCGTTGTGAGCTATTCCAATTTCCGAGCCTCTCCGAGTTGGAAGAGAAAGACAGAATACCAGATGACGATCTTCAAGTGTATTGCGCACACCTGGATGAGCTGCACAAAGACGTGTCTCAGAGATTTCAGGATCTATTTTCGATCCAAATCCCAGACTGGGTAATAAATCCATCCCTAGACACTTGCAATGAGGAAACAGGAAGGATGGAGGAAGAACTGATGTTGCTGCAAAATGACGTTGAGCTGAAGCCAAGGTTCA
>CM068958.1:143500915-143517652 GCA_035128595.1 Eptatretus atami
CTGCCCTATCGTTACTGTCCGTTTTTAAATAATTTTCCTCTTTATCATTGTGTGTGTTACACTGACTATTGTCCTCAAGAGTAGGTCTTTTCCTCTCATGTATGTGAGCGTTGTTCGGAGTTTTATCTCCTTCAACATGAGCAAGCAGTGGAGCCTCGTTTCCAACCAGCACCTCACTGCTTTGCTCATCTTGTGAAGGTTTATCAAGATTATTCCCTACCTGTATTACTAAAACTTTGCCGCTTTTATTCACACCTTCAGTGCTTCGGCAGGAGTGTTTCAAGACCCTCCTCGAAACAGTATCTCCGATGTATAAACTGTTCCTCATCACTAAAAAAAACCTTTTCGAGCTTGCAGCCCCTCTCCCGTTTTGACTTGGGTTTGTAGCAAGGTATTATGTACACATTTAGGACACGGGCACAAAAAATGAAAGTCATTGTATGATAAGTTTTGCATATCATTGTTAGCTAACATCATGGGGATTCAGGATCTATTTGGGCAGAGCTTAATCTCCTCTTTCTATTGCTTCTGACAGGGTCAAAGTTGGTTATCAATTATCTGTATCAAGGAACCACTCCTATCATTCTAAAATTGGTCTGATGGCTTAGATATGTATTATACACTAATTGGAAACCACATATGGATGAATATTTGTTACCTGTATTTTGACCTTGAGCAAAGAGGTCAAGGTCATATGAAATTACAAATTGATCAAATTGATCAGTGTCATTCAGGTCATAAATATAATATGTACATAAACTTAACCATAGAATACATGCTGTGATGACCAAACTAACATCTTAGGATTAAAAGTGCAGATTTCTTTAAAACGTTACGTACTTCCTAACGACCTTTGATGTTCTGTATACTGAACACAAACTGGCGCTTGGTATTGATTTTATATCATAGGGCATCTTGGTAAATTATTCTATGGTTATAAATCAAGCTTATAGCTACCAGTAATTTTGTAGCAGCTTGGTAATGCAATTTGTTACGTACTTCCTAACTTTTGACCCAATCATAGAAGCAAACTTAAAAACTGGTATGTAGTAATGATCCATGTTGAAACTTGCCATTTTAAATCGTCACTTTATGCAGAAATAAATTGCTATTTAAGATGTTCTATCAGATGCATTTCAAATTTCTGGAATAAGGTTTTTGAAGCTTCACTATGACTGGGGGGATTTTGCAAAATCTGAGATTTTTACACATTTGAAGGTGCCAAGATATGCAGAAGGTCATAATAAATGTACTGTTTCGAGGAATTGTTCTATTCTTATGTATAATGTATATATCAACAAAAAATGCATTTTCAACCATTTTGGACAACATATACAATCATACATGTAACCCATTTCTAAAAAATGGAAAAAATAGCCTGTGTTTGGATAAAAAAAAAAAACATGCTTTGTAAGCAACTATATCCATAGGACCCATAGCAAAGTATACATTTGTGAAAGCACAGACACTTAGGCATTATATAACATTAAGATTGTTTATCTTATTAAACTGGGTTCAATTTCTAAGCTTTCCCTCATTTAGGACCACAGTGTACACAATACCATGCTACAAGCCTTGGTCATTATCAGTACCATCTTTGCACATACCTGAGCGTCTTGGTGTGGATCCTTTTTCCATAAGTGACTCACGTACAGAGTCCACCAGAACAGCCGCGGGTAGGACCAGCAGGACCAGCAGACCAGCAGGACCAGCAGGACAAGCAGCACCAGCAGGACCAGCAGCACCAGCAGCACCAGTAGGACCAGCAGCACCAGCAGCACCAGCGGACCAGCAGGACAAGCAGCACCAGCAGGACCAGCAGCACCAGCAGGACCAGCAGCACCAGCAGCAGTTCTTTCACCATCAGGACAATGTTACTTTGGTGTGACCATGTGCACCACAGCCGTAGCAGGTCAAGGTGTCCGTCATTGCGAAAACCCTATAATCGGTTCTGCCACTTTAAGACTCAAGGAGATATTAATCTGCGTTGCGCCATCTTTTAACACGACATAGCAGAACCGCCTGAACGATTCTATACGTTTTAATTTATCGTTCCTCGTGCGCAAGGAACCGTGACGATTCTACACATACTGTGCCATAATCACCGAACTTTTGCTGAATTACTTCGTTCGATAAGAAGGAGGCACATTACTGAGGATCATTTTTGTGGCGGGAGCGTCCATTGACGAGACCGGAACAAACGTTTCGTCATCTCCCAGAAATAAACGTTAATTGCACACCCACGTCAACAAAACACGTTTGGGAAACAAAAACCACAACCTTGTGGCTCATTTTAGAGGCAGCAGGAATATTTTCTACACCGATTTGTTCTCCAATCTTGAGGAGAATATGATCCATTTAAACGCCTTCGAGGGGGACGAAGCACAGGCCGCGCTTACGTGATAACCCTGCTCCGGCAACATGGCGATTAAAGGTTCGTCTTTTTACTTACACTCGTCATGTTTCAAATAAACAAGTATATGAAGAGAAAATAAATGGTAATATGGTTCTAATTAGAACTGAGAGAGAGAGAGAGAGAGAGAGAGTAACAAGAAGAAGCTCAAAAAATGCGAGGTAACCACCGAAGGTGATTAATATCAATAATAATATCCGACCGCACTGTCTCTCCCTCTCTCACTCGCTCAAGTAGACAAGACAAGACTAGACAAGAACACCAGCAAGGAAAACACCATCAAATGGACAATAGAGAAGGGAATGGAGAAAAGAGAAAGCAACACAAAGCTCCACACGTACCGCACGAGACTGAGCAACAGCTGTGTAAAATAGGAGAGGGGGGGGGGGAGAGAGAGAGAGAGAGAGGAGAGAGAAGAGAGAGAGAGAGAGAGAGAGAGAGAGAGAGAGAGAGAGAGAGAGAGAGAGAGAGAGAGATAGATAGATAGAGAGATAAAGGGAATGTAAGGAAGGGATCAGCACATGTCCGCATAAAATGGTTGCCAACGCCTTGCCGCAACAGAGAGAGACAGAGAGACAGAGAGACAGAGAGAGAGAGAGAGAGAGAGAGAGAGAGAGAGAGAGGAAGAAGAGGAGAGAGAGAGAGAGAGACAGAGAGACAGATTAATGATAAAGGAATGTAAGGAAGGGATCGGCACACGTCCGCATAAAATGGTCGCCAACGCCTTGCCGCCAACATAGAGAGAGAGAGAGAGAAGAGAGAGAGAGAGAGAGAGAGAAGAGAGAGAGAGAGAGGAGAGAGAGAGAGAGAGAGAGAGAGAGACAGATTAATGATAAAGGGAATGTAAGGAAGGGATCGGCAACGTCCACTAAAATGGTCGCCAAAGCCTTGCCGCCAACCTTCCATGTGCAAAAGAAAAATATGGGGTGAATCCTAATCTACCCGTTCCAAGGCAGTTTGGATCCCACTGACCCATCTGAAGATAAGGGACCATTATAAACATTTATTTCTCCAGTTACTCTCCTCATTAAACCATGTCTCACTTACTGCAACTATTATCGTACTCCTCGCTATCGACGTTGGCCTCGAGCTCTTCCATCTTATTATTTAAACTCCTGGCATTGGTATAGAATATGTTTAACTTTTCCCTTCTTGAAATTATATTTTCTTTCCTGGTCTTATAATCAAAATTACATCATCAGTTCTTTCCTTAACAGCTTCCTCATCCTCCGTTGACAAAAAAAGCCTGAATTTCTTCCTCAATTCCCACTGCAAACATTGCCGCCACTTTTCTATTCCGCCATCATTCTGGATACACCCACGTTGACCCCGTAATGATTCCCACTGCTTCATTGCTTCCGAAACACAAAGCCTTCCTCCCTACACCATTCGTCTATCACTCTGCTCATAAATTATATTACATTTCCTAATCTTGAGGGGATACCACAAAACATTACCTCACAACACTTTACGTTCGGCCGCTTACTCAATACCCTATATCAATTTTTCAAAACCTCCGAGTAAACTTTTCCTTCATCATTTGCTCTGAAGTGTATCACACCCAACGTCTTCCCGCTGTGACCCGATACGATGCCATTTAACCCTTCTTCAATGTCCCCAACTCCTGCTCATTTGAAACTGTCCTTGATGCACCCTCACCACCACCTGGACTCGCTTCACCCTTACCACTCCCTGTACTCGCTAAACCCTCGCTACAAACTGCACTCGTCACTTCCTCACCACCTCCTGCACTTGCTACACCCTTGCCACCACCAATCTCTCTGCAGACTCACTCCACAAACGTAACCACCTTTTGTCTACAAATTCTTCACACCGATACCTGCAGCCAAGTAACTGTCCATTCCTTCAACCTTGCAAATAACTATCCTCATGTGAGCTGCCTTTTCGGTGAGCTCAGAAAGTTCTCCAAGTCTTCATTGTGCAGAGGCACAGTCCTTTCTCTCAGGTACTTTTCCAAGTAATTTTGTCTTCTTTTAGAAGCTTTGGGAGCCATTTCAGGAAACAATCCTTTTCTTGGACTCATTAAAATCCTTTATTTTGCCTCAAACACGACAGTTTCCTGGGGTTTCTGCCCATGTGCACCTCAAATTCCAGGATGGATTACATCACATCGAAAGTCTCGTATTGAGTAAAGTTTTGACTTTAGTTGAATTCAGAGAAGGGAAATATCAGTTCAACTTCAAAACCCTTGTACGCTGGCTGGCATTGTTTAAAATCGAGAAAGATTCAACCGCTTCCTGTCAAGCTGAACACACAAAACGGAACCTTGAAATGATTTGTATGCAGATAGTCTGGTTCACGATGTCAATAAAAACACTTTCGTTAAAATTTGATGGAGATTAAATCAAACCAGTACATTTTTGAGAAGCTTTTGGCATCAGGAATATGAAAATCAATGTTTACATTTGCACACATGCCTGCATAGCCACCATTTTGGATTTTCAAAATGTCTGACATAAAATAAAGAATTTCTGAACATCTCAGCTTGTAATTGACATAAAAACTTCATTCAAATGCTAATCCTATGTTCCATGCCCAAGAAATCCAAAGCTTATGTCAAATTAGTGATTGTGAACACCAAAACCAAGACAATAAGAAGTTTGTGTCATAGATGATCTCTGAGCTTCCCACTTCTTCACTGTTGAATGACATCTTAGTTGGTCAAGACTTGAAGCAGGTGAGTGTTAGCAATTCTGATGCATTCTGCTCCATCACTCGTCCCAGAAGCTGTTTCTGCAGGCTTCCTCTAATTAATTTGCTGGTTTCAAGCAGATTTATTTTAGTTGTGGCATCTCTGTGAAGAACTGTTCTCGATCAAGTTCATACAGAGCCATGTAAGGGTGGACGTGTGCACGGAGTGCTCTCTTGTAGTGGCTGCACTTGAGGATCTGACTCGTTGTAGCAGGCATATACATCTGTCTCAATTCATGCAGCATCTATGCCAGGATTTTCTATTGAGGCTCCGAGTGCCCTCAGTGGAGCCATCACAGCATGCAGCTTCCCAAGTCTCGGAACAACTTCTCTTTCAAGTTAGGTCTTGCATCTAGCAACTGTACTGCCTTCTCTTACAGGGCTATGTCAAAGGTTATAACAGTTGGGTGGTTTTCACCAACTGCCAAGCTCTTCAACTGAGACGCTTCCAACATCACAGTCAGCATGGTAGACCACTCATGTGCGACCTCTGGAAGTAGAGGCAAGGCACCGACTTGAGTCAGTGACTGACTAGATGACACAAGTGATTGTTAGCCTGCCCAACCTGGGATACTGCTTTGTGATTCAGTCGTTGATCTAGACAAAGCAGATACAATCATCCACACAGATTGGTTAGTTTATATGATTCAGCAACACCTGTGGAACACACCTTGAATTCCTTTGCTCTCTTGACTGGCCATGTTTTGGTTTGCTGCAAGGCTCAATGGGTACACGATAAGGGACAACCGACAGGTTTTTTTTGCCTCATTAACTTCCAAATTGGGTGTGCTTGCTTCTCCAGGCACATCTGCCTTCTGATACACTGTGGTGATTGTGCCATGTGTGGTGCCTTTGCCATATACAGTGTCTTCTGCAAAATCTGTATTATCAACAGCGAAGAAGAAATGTACCTTTCTTGAGGAAAGGTGGGACATACAATCCATCAAATTGTTTTGTGTTTTCCACAACAGCGTTGGCATTTGCTCTTTCTAGGAGTAAGGCATGGCTGCGTGGTACGCAGTAGTTCTGTATATGGAGGAGGTCCATCAACACCCTTGTTCCTGGTGTCATGATGTACAGTGAGTGCCAACCGACAATCTGTTGGTTTTCTAGTGTGTGTGGTGTCCGAAATGTGTCAGTGGCTTTCTTGAGCATGTGGTGCAATTGTCTCCTGGTCTTGAAAGCATACATGATATTGTGACTTATGGTCAATGCTGACATGTCAACTGTCCTGCTCCTCATCTCTGTTTGCAGCTCCTCCTCGATATCACCAAAATCCACCATATAAGGTCTTCAGCTTGGTAGGGACATCCTCTCTTGTCTGCATACTGTAATTGTGTGTTTCCTTCTCCTCAATGAAATTGGCAATGCTGTTGCATATTAGCTTAGCTGTCTTGTATTTCATCATTGTGTTGTCCATTTCACTTGTGGCATCTTGAATCAAGGAAGTGTAGACCATATCTTCTTCGCAGTATCAGGACAGTAAAGAACAGATGGTTTTCTTCTCTCTTTCTGCCTCACTAAAGGCCAGTCACACTTGACGTTTTAGCCAGCGATGGCAACGTATTAGAATGTATGTAAAACGCTGGCTTACGTTGAACTTTTGATGTTTTTTTAAAGATTCGGACGTATTCATAACGACTTGGTCTTATGCATAACGTATTAGTAATGGACACAGAACGTTTCGTTGTGTTATAGATAACTTATACCAACGAATGCTGAACCTGTTGTCGGCCTTCACAACCTATGCCCAACGATAGTCTAACTCATGCATACACGCTGCACGCATCGCCGACGATGACGTGGCGTAGGTTATGGAAAGGCTGCCGCACAACGATTCAAATCATAACCGCCGCAGAAATGGAAGTGTCAACATCGCAGTCACACCTTGGCGATCTTGCCAGCGTATGCCGACCTCTGAAAAATGCGTCTAAAACGCTGGCGCACGTCGAATACGGTATGGGTAAGTTTGGTATGCGTGAATAGAACGCTAAAGTACGCTATCATACGTCCTATTAAGTGGAGTAAGTCTTGTAATTTTAAGCATGTTGAAAATTTTACGACGTACTTGCCGTATGACACACGTTCCGTATGCGATGGGAATAAGTTGTACGCACGATATGCGATCGTTGACACACATCGACACACGTTACTTGTAAGGTGCTCATAAGTCGAAACACGTCAAGGTAATGGTTGCGTCAGTGTTCCAGACTCCCGGTTTTTTTTTCTTCGGTATGACGGTGTTCAGTGTACAGTGCGGTTATGATTTAAATCGTTGAGCGGCGTCTATTATTATATTATATTACAACCGCACTAGAAATCGAAGTGTCAACATCACCGTCATACCGAAGGAAGGAAGAAAATAAAATTAAAAAAAAAAAACCAGGGAGTCTGGAACACTGACGCTAACCATTACCTTGACGTGTTTCGACTTATGAGCACCTTACAAGTAACGTGTGTCGATGTGTGTCAACGATCGCGTAACGTTAGTACAACACGTAACTCATAGCTTAGAAATAAGTTTCGGGTACGCTAAACATTACCTCGACGTGTTTCGACTTATGAGTAACTTACAAGTAACGTGTGTCCAGATCGCGTGACGTGCCTACAACTTATGGCGAGCGTTATGTGGAACGTGTGAGTCATACGCTGGCATAAGTCGTAAAATTTCAAGCATGGAAAGCTTTGAGGACAATCGAAAAGTACAACGTTTAAAGCCAGCGTGCAACGACGTATGGCAGTGTTTTTCAGCGTGCTCTCAATGTTATCAAAACTTACCCATAACGTATTCGACGTGTACCAGCGTTTTAGACAATTTTTTCAAAAATCGGCATACGTTGGCTAAAACGTCAAGGTGTGACTGGCCTTAACGTCACACCTGGTAACTCTGCAAGAATTTTTCCTCCAGCTACTGTCGTGTCAGTGTCAGAGTGTGTTTCTGTGCCTCATCACGCCCACAAGCATAGACATGTAAGTTTTTTTCGATGGCATCCATGGGTAGATGAGCCTCATTTTGGGTTTGATATTCAGTGAGATTGATCAGCTCAATCAAGCATTGTACTTGCTTTGGTAGGTCTGTCTTTGTCGACTTGACCCGGTTGCTGGCATCATCCCTCAAAACATGGATCACATGTCGTGTCCAGCATGGTTTGTGGTATCTTCCATCTATTGCTGGGCATCACTTGGTGAGAGTGCATTGCTTGGTCTTGTCATCAATACTGGATCTTGGGAAATTTCCACAGCTCATCTAAGTGCCTTCCCCACGTTTCAGTTTGTACGGTGAAGAGACACTGGTCATCATCTTCTTCACATAAGAAGCAGTAATCCCTTGTCAATGTTTCTGTCACAGATCTAATGAAAGGTGCTGAGGTGCCTGAGGTTGTTGATTGCTGGATTTCAGAGCTTGTTCTTTTATGCCCACGTTTTTTCACAGCATAGGTTTCTGTAGACATGGCTTGCTGCAAGCAGTCTCTCGCCCGCTGTATGGATATTTGATTTGTGGCATCAGAATAATCAATATTTCCTTTCAATCAATATTTCTTTGATAAAGTCTTTGAGGTGTCTTTGGATGTCAACATATTTTCAATCCTGTAAGCTGGATCTTTCTTCCACTACATCAAGTAGTTTCTGGTATGATTCTGTTCTGGGATGTTGAACAAGTGTTCCTTTGCTGGCAGTGGACTCCTAACAAAGAAGTACTGCTTCCAATCTGCAGTATCCATGGAAGACTTGAACGAGCTCAACTTGCTGGATCCCGCGTCTTCACTCATCATGATCAGGCACTGAAAAGAAAGAGAGCCATCACTATATTAACCAAGACCAAGATAATTGTGTGCTAGTTGTGTTAATATAAATTTTTACAGTATAAAATAAAATATTGTAAGACTACTGCAAAATTATTGTCGCATCAGGACTTATAAATACTGTTGCAACTGCCGCCAGACGAACTATGATTGAGTGGCACAGAATGCGAAAACAATGCACACCGTGATATTGAATATGACAGAGAGTGATGATGATGTGTCAAACTGAGATAGGAAATACATCTATACATAATTAATGCTGGTGTCACTACCAACAATTTGAATGTGCATTTTTTTCATGAAAATACAAACATAATTTCACAAACTTCTTCATTTCTTGGTTTTTGGTGTTCATCATCACTAATTTGACATAAGCCTTGGATTCTTTGGGCCTGGAAACATAGGGTTAGCATTTAGAATGAAGTTTCTATGTTAATTACAAGCTGAGATATTCAGAAATTCTTATTTTATGGTGGCCATTTTGAAAATCCAAAATGGCAATGATGCAGGGATCTGTGCAAATGTAAACATTAATTTTCGTATTCCTGATGCCATAAGCTTCTCAAAAATGTACTGGTTTGCTAATCTCCATAGAATTTGAACAAAAATACATGGTGAACCTGACTAAGAGGGCAAAAGAACAAGTTCAAACATCAGAATTGTTTTTTTAATTTAAGACTTTTTATTTTTTTAAAGTCATTGTTGTTTCCTCAAACATTTATCCTACATCAAGCAGTACAGTTCATCCACGGTATATCACATCAGGTGGGCTGTAAGCACTCTCCTTTGATTAATTGATCGATCCCTCACTCAGGTAGCTGTCTGTCCTCCACCCCCATTTACGGTGTAAAGAGTCGGTGAGGTTAACCATTCATGCAGTGACTGCTCAATGTTGATCATCCCTTGGTGTTTTGTCATAAATATTTATACCAACTAGAACCACAAGTGGGACATGTTTCTTCAAGTTAACTCCTTGGGTATGCTTTGGGAGGTCTCAAAATATATTGCAGGGGGTATTCTGCACTCTTGTACGGTGGAACCAGAATATTTGAATGGGAGTATAATTTGATTTTTTTTCTTCATTACCATGGGGAAATTTGAAATGCCTGCCCTTGTTGCGGCATTTCTTTGATCTCAACTTGCGATAATCACAACCTCCTGTGTAAACTCTCATCTACGGAAATGTTCGTGACCAGTCGTGGGCCTCCTACCAGACCCACACGTCAGTGCACGTTTGTTCTTGTTACCGGTCTTCCACCAGTGCTTGTCCTTCACACTTCATGTTAAAAAAGGTCATTCCCCCACCCCACCCCACCCCACCCCACTTTAACAACATCTGCTTTGGTGAAGAAGGTTCCGGAACGTTCTGTGAAAGCTGTCTGCACTTGAGGAATTGTTTGGCCTGTGTGTGCCCTTTCATGCCCAAACACAAGCAACTAACCACTCTTCGACATTAACAACTCTGCCATGCGTCAAACTTCTGACCGGACACCCGAGTCAGTCATGCTGCATTACCACGGTGGGGGAGGGTGGAGTGGAAAGTAGGGAGGAAGGTGTGAGAAAATTAGCAGGTGTAAAGTGACTTTCAGGCCACCCTGTAGATTCTCTCCACAATCACTATGCTCAAGCAATCAACAAATTTATCCACAGAAGCAAACACATTCCTCATCCAAAAAACCAGAAGGAACCCAAACGATCTCACAAGTATAGATGAATAACATGGTATGGAAATAACATGAACATAAAAAATAAAATTAACATTTAGGCCCCTATAGGAATATAGAAATAAGAACATTAACCAGTCATCTTGTATATTATTTCCGAGTTTGTGGTTTCGTGTCGCGCTATCTTCGACTTTGTTCTGCGCTCGAGTAACGTGATATTCGGCTTACATTATCTCAAAGACCATATGAGGTGCATGGTACAAAAAAAGTAAATAAAATGGTTCTGAAACAGTGAAATCGTATTCCACTTCCTGCATTAAAGTAAAATTACTACTGATACTCTGCATCAGTTCCGTTCTCAAACACACCCACCCCAACATGTCGCGCAGAGCGCGGGTTATGCTAGTTTAATTAAAATCACACCTTGCATATGAACATAAAGCCTTTTCATTTATTGCAAATTGCAGTGTACAGACATGCGTGCAACATTTTTCAGTTATAAACGTAACGATGCAACATCACTTTTACAAAAGTCCAATGCAGTGGTACGTTTTAACCTCTCCCCTCCCCCAAATTTAAATGTCATTTAATAAGATGCTCTTCAAATTAAATTTTAAAACATTTCAGCACTTTTTCAGAAACCAGACCAATCACTGCTGGCTATTGTTGGATATCCTCAGTCTCACAAAGACAAAAGCAAAAAACAAACAAACAAACAAAAAATACCCCACAGGTATTGAACAAAACCAAAACATTATGAAGTAGTTTCGATATTAGTGGATTCCAGTTTCTGAGCCAAAGAACATCCCAGCGTTTCAAAGCCACTTGCACAACCTTAGAATGTCAACGATAAGGCAGACATTGGAAAGAGATGTAATCGAGATGAACATAAAAAATTTAACCACCTTTGGTTTGCATTGCACATGTGAGAAAGATGATCAAAATCATTTAGAAAAAATCAGTAAAATCCAACATATGATCACATTCAAAAATCCACACTACTAATTGGACGGATAGCCTGCACAGCAAGCATATCCAGCCAGAAGGAATTGTACAAGGGAGGATGTTCTATGGGGCGCAAGCGTTTTCATAAATACACTGTTATGCATAAAAGAGGATGTGGGGGTGGTGGGCTCGAGGGGGCGGAGGTGGGGGGAGGGGGGCCCAGAGCGGTTGTCCTGAGTTATGCAAAAACAAAAAAAAAACGAAGAAAGAAAAAAAAAAAGGCTTGACTAATTCCGCTGTGTCCTCACTGACACCGAGTATTTTCAAAACACTACGAGGTTGACGATGTCGTGCAGTCAATGCGGGGCTTGGCCCAACTTTACAGCAAGACTCTTAAAGTGCAAATTACAAGGTGGCAGAAATGGTGCTCTGTTCTCAGCACCTGCAGCTTTTGACATATGTTTGTGAACTTCTGGCATTTCGGTCGAAACCCTCTGACCTTGTCAAAGTCTGCAAACCTATCAAACCGTCAACACAGGTGGTAATCTGTTGCCAGTGTCATTGCAGAAATGTAAAATAAGCCAGAAATCACACAATCAACCAATGTGATTCCTAACTTAACAGGCTCTACTCTCGTGAGTTTGCTATTATATAGTCTGTGAAGTGGTATTCAAAGAATTACTGATGCCTGTATTACTTGAGCAGCACAAGTTATCAAAATCATCTTAATGGTTGCAGAATCTGAAGGACAAATAAACAAACAACCAATCTTGTACAGAGCGACGTTATTCAAAAGAAACAACTGTGCACAAAACGTCCCTCACCACAATAGCCTCGGGAGAATGTCATACTGGGCAAACACTATTCACTGGGACGAGTACGGACTCCATCGTCTGAGGTTCGTCTCCCTCAGGTTCCTCGATGCACAGCTGGTATCCACAGCGCTTTCTGCCTGCAGCACCATGGATGTTTATTGATCGTGCATCATGGGGTGGAAGCAAGAAAGACACCGAGCCAGCGATGAGAATGTGCCACAAAGCATGTGTGTAATAGTAATTGGCCGTTGTCTCCACGAGGGCATAGAGAAGTACAGCCGTAATGGCAATGGAACACCCAGGCAATAGGAAGAAGACCCAGCGGCGCCATGATGGTGGGTAACAGCTGTGACGGCGACTCATCCTCATTCCCTGGATAAAGAATATCACAGAGATAAACTAGAAAACATCTCAAAGTGTAAAATCCATCTGCATCTGCTTTGTACTCAAACTAAACTTGAATAAAAAGAGGTAAGATTGAGTGTTCTCCATATTCTTATCATAAAGGTTTGTTGAAAATCTGATGCCAAAAGCTCAAATGGTAGAAAAGTTACGGCCTGGACAGACACACGGATAAGGACACAAGCACACGGACAACTTCTGTTTTTTTCACACACAACTGTTCCTAACAATTCTATCACACAGAAAAACAAACAAACATAAACACACACACACACACACACACACACACACACACACACACACACACACACACACGTACTTTAAGACCTGTAGGTCACCGTTCCACCTCCTGAAGCCACGTGTGGAGATAGCAACTAACAACACAACTTGCACACGCACATTGCACGTGCACATCACTACTGCTTTGTAACGGCACTATTCATTCAATAAAAAGGAACAGACAGCAAACAATGCCGCAAGAGGAACAAACCAGGCCCTACAGACAGACAGAGACCACGCACCACCATAGAAAGGAGATGAATGACACAGAGAACAACTGAGAAGGGAAACAGGACAATTCCAACAATTCATGAGAGGTAATGGAAGAGAAAAGCTAAGGCAGAGCATTCAAAATTTTTTTTAAAAGAATATAAAACCGAAGACAAAGATCAAGAGATAATGGATGCTGCAAACAAACAAAATATAAATGATAGCAAGGAAGATAAAAAAACAAAACTATGACGAAGTCAACAACCCGAGAAAACAAGACCACATGTTTGAAAACAACCCAAAAATATCCTACCGTGAACTAGGGAAACAAAAGCAAAATGTATCCAGTCCCATCGAGAAAGATAAACCTAAAGATTTTGGAAAGGTATTTATGAAGTCCCAAAATAACAAGTTGGCAGATAGGAAAGTAGGAAAAGAAAAAGTGAAAACCTACAGGAAATGCCCCCAGTGATATTCGATGAAGGAGGAAAAAAAATAGCTGGAGGGGGAGAATGCCATGAACAAGCTCGAGTTCCACCACACCAAATATCATTTTAGCCAAGTTCGGTCACAATTTCATCAGCAGTTTCGGAGAAGTTGCAAGTGTTTACGGACTCGTGGACTGACAGACGGATCGACTGACTGACAGACGGATTACATGCCATCCCATAAGCTCACCTGAAGTAGGTTCTGGGTGAGCTACCAACAACAAGCACACACACTCATTCACCCCAACACATACAAAACCAGATCACGAGTAAACAAGTAAAAAAGATATAAAATGTCATAGCCCCCGTTGTTTTAGTAATTTTGCTGGACGGAATTAAAGGGCGAGCCCATATTTATGTACAACTAAAATGGCCGCCAGTCTACCAGTCGGTCATCTTTGATCAGATCGCAAAATAAAGTGAGGGGCACGTGTACGTCATCATGTACTGTGCTTGTGCCAAGTTTGAACAAAATCGGAACATGCATGTATGAAAAATGGTTGGGGACACATTTAAGTAACAAAATGGCCGCCAGTTGGCCATCTTGGATCTGATCTCGAAAAAAACACGACGTGCATAATGCATATGGTAAGCCATCATTCATTATCTGGGTGCCAAGTTTGAACAACATCGGTAAATTAGTACAGCTGATAATCTCTCATATCATAACAATTGTGCAAATTATGACTAAAGCATGAAAATTATACCAGTGTTAGTACATGCCATAAGCTTCATTTTCAGATGTGGTGTGTGTGTGTGTGTGTGTGTGTGTGTGTGTGTGTGTGTGTGTGTGTGTGCTTTGAAAGTAAAAAAGGTCCATCCAACCATAAACTAACTACATTTGCTCTGCTAATGTAATAACAAGACCCAGTCTCAGGTGACGTTTCACCCACTTCCAGCGAGCTTCCTCAGACCAATAGATTCCGCGTCGTGGCATGTGTCTGCTTTTCTTCCCCACGCGACCATTAATTACAGTCATGTGCCGGTACGAGAGGTCAACTGAGGAGTACTTTGTTTTGTCGAATCAAAGCAACAAACGTCAAATCACATCATCATTGGTCTGCTCTTCTCTTATTATTAGCCCCTGTTGGACTTAGTCCAAAACAGGGGCTTATGGATTTGGTCTCGATTTTTGTGTCCATACGTGCGTGCGTGCATGCACGTGTGCGTCGCAACCATATCTGGACTATATATACATATATATATATTATTATACTACCGTTCAAAAGTTTAGAACACCCCCATTTTTCCAGTTTTTACTGAAATTTAAGCAGTTTAATATTTCAATGTACTCTGAAATTAAGCATAGAACAAATAAACAATTGCAGATAAAAAAAATCATGGAGTCGTTTTGTTGAACAAAATTTAATCTACATTTTTGACTCATCAAAGTTGCCACCTTTTGCAGATATACAGCCGAACATACTCGTGGCATTCTTTCGACAATGGAAATCAAATATTGTTCGGAAAGTTCTTCCCATCACTGTTGCAGAAGTTCCACAAATGTGTTGCAGTGGTAGGTTGCTTTGCTTTCACCTTCTGTCAGTTCATCCAAACCAGCTCGATGGGGTTTAAGTCTGAAGACTGTGCTGGCCATTCCATGATTTGAAGCCTACCGTCTTCTTTTTTTCTTCTAAGGTAGTTCTGACATTGCCTGAAGGTATGTTTTGGGTCGTTATCTTGCTGTATGATGAACCTCTGACCAACTAGGGGTGGACCGAGGGATATTGCATGGCGCTGCAAAATGCTGTGGTTCAGGGTGCCAGTCACTCTGTGCAAGTCGCTAACTCTGGATCCAGCAAAAGAGCCCTAGATCATCACACTTCTTCCTCCATGTTTGACAGTTGTGTCACACATGAGGAACCATCCTTTCACCTACTCGACGGCGTACAAAACCCTGCGTGATGAACTGAAGATTTCAAATTTTGATTCATCGGTCCATAAGACCTTCTTCCAGTTCAGTAGTCCACGGCGGTGCTTCATGGCCCAGGCAAGCCTCTTTTCTTATTTTGCCATCTTAGCAATGGCTTTCTTACTGCCACTCGACCTGTCAAACCTGCAGCTCTAAGTCTTCTCTTCACAGTTGAAACTGAGACTTCCTTACTTAGACCAGTGTTAAGCTGTGCTTGAAGCTGCTGTCCTGTAAGCCGCCTATCACACAAGCTGTTTACTCTCAGAAACTTGTCTTCTGATTGTGTTGTGGCTTTGGGTCTGCCAGACTTCTTCCTGTCAGATTTCCTCCAGTTTCCAAGTGCCTTTTGATGGTGTAGGAAACTGTACTCACTGACACCTTGGCTTCCTTTGCAATTTCTCTGAAGGAAAGACCTACACTTTTAAGGGTTATAATGGTCTGTCTGTCTTCCTTTGTTAATTGTCTTTTTCTCACCATTATGATAGCAATATACTACTTCCTGCAGTGCAATATTGTCCAAATAATGCTTCAGAGGGTGCAGCAACACAGTCTGTTCCAACACTGCTTTTATACAGATAGAGGGTTTGTAACTAACACTGAACAACAATATTCAAAAATTTTTTTTTACTGGAGATGTGTAAAGTGATTAAGACTAATTTGGGTACGCTGATTTCAAAAATCATAACCGTTTTGCTGTATCACGTCAGGATTTTCAGGAACAGAAATATTCCCATTGCCTAGAAGTCAGGATTTCAATGAAATTTACATATGTCTTTAACATGTCTATTTCGTACAATTGTTGTTAACTTGTGTATATTTCTTTCTTTCAGATAAAGATGAGTAGGCGTTCCTGTACCAATCATCCTGCAACTTCTGTTATGTCTGTGGTCGGTATACCAAAAAGATCAACAGCGAAGTATATCTACAGCAGTGAAAATGAAGGCCGCCTACTTTCACTACTTCGGGTGTAAGGGGGGGGACCAAGAACAGTGCTGGGCACCACACATCTGCTGCACAAGCTGTCACACAACCTTGACTCAGTGGTTGGTGGGCAAGCGCGCGAGCATGCCATTTGCGGTGCCATGATATGGCGT
>CM068958.1:143530876-143541473 GCA_035128595.1 Eptatretus atami
CACACACACACACACGCACGGTTGGCCAACTGTTATTTGTACATTTCTCTTGCTGTCCAGAATAATTTCATGTTGTCTGCAAAACCTTCTATGTGACATGTTCAGCAGTTCATACTAATACACCTTAATTTAAATTACACTGATTCTGTATAACAGTTTCATTATACCAATATTCAAGAAAGAAAGATTAAGGCCCAGTCACACCTTGACGTTTTAGCCAACGTATGCCGATTTTTGTAAAAATTGTCTAAAATGCTGTACCACGTCGAATACGTTATGGGTAAGTTTTGATAACATTGAGAGCACGCTGAAAACACTCCATACGTCGTTGCACGCTGGCTTAAACGTTTTACTTTTCGATTGTCCTCAAAGCTTTCCATGCTTGAAATTTTACGACTTAGCCAGCGTATGACTCACACGTTCCACATAACGCTCCATAAGTTGTAGGCACGTCACGCGATCGTTGACACACGTTACTTGTAAGTTACTCATAAGTCGAAACACGTCGAGGTAATGTTTAGCGTACCCGAAACTTTTTCTAAGCTATGAGTTACGTGTTGTACTAACGTACGCGATCGTTGACACACATCGACACACGTTACTTGAAAGGTGCTCATAAGTCGAAACACGTCAAGGTAATGGTTAGCGTCAGTGTTCCAGACTCCCTGGTTTTATTTTTTTTTAATTTTTTTTTTCTTCCTTCCTTCGGTATGATGGTGATGTTGCACACTCGATTTTCTACTGCGGTTGTAATATAATATAATTAATAGGCTGCCGCTCAACGATTTAAATCATAACCGCACTTGTACACTGAACACCGTCATACCGAAGAAAAAAAAAAAACCGGAGTCTGGAACACTGACGCGAACCATTACCTTACGTGTTTCGACTTATGAGCCACCTTACAAGTAACTGTGTCGATAGTGTGTCAACGATCGCATATCGTGCGTACAACTTATTCCCATCACATACGGAACCGTGTGTCATACGGCAAGTAGTACGTCGTAAAATTTTAACATGCTTAAAAATACAAGACGTACTCCACTTATAGGATCGTTGATAGCGTACTTAGCGTTTATTCACGCATACCAAACTTACCATACGAATTCGACGTGCGCAGCGTTTTAGACGCATTTTTCAGAGGTCGCATACGCTGCAAGATCGCCAAAGTGTGACTGCGATTTGACACTTCATTTCTGCGGCGTTATGATTTGAATCGTTGTGCGGCAGCCTTCATACCACCGCACGTCATCAAGGCGGCGATGCGTGCAGCGTACTATGCATGAGTTAGACTATCGTTGGCATAGGTTGTGAACGCCGACAACAGTCGCATCGTTGTATAAGTTACTATAACACAACGAAACGTTCTGTGTCCATTACTAATACGTATGCCATAAGACCAAGTCGTTATGAATACGTCCGAATCTTTAAAAAAAAACATCAAAATGTGCAACGTAAGCCAGCGTTTTACATACATTCTAATACGTTTCCATCGCTGGCTAAAACGTCAAAGTGTGACTGGGCCTTTACATAAACATTACGTACTTTACAATGACTATGCAAGGCATGCTTATAATAAATGCGCAATTCAACACTGCACTCCAAGTTAACAGATTACCTTCCCTTTCAGCTGTTAAAAATTAAAAACAAATAAAGGTGAAATTCACGTGGCTCACTTGATATCACACCCACGTCCAAAGCACTAAAATTGCATATATTCACTTTTGGCAGCTCACTGGGATGGTGAAGATTTCCATAGCAATAACAATGGTCTATTAATCTCACTTTACAAAATCATTCAAAACATGTTGGTTAAGCAAGTTTGGCTCTCTGATATCAAAAAGCTTTCTTTTCTGCATTTACATCAAGTGGTGGCCTTGACGGTATTTTGAAGCAGAAATGATTCCATGCCATTGCTCCTTCTATTACCATTGCCCGGGGATCCGACACCAATTACTCTATTTGGACCAACTTTACATTTTACTCACCCATGAGATAACAAGCAGGATAAGGGCGAAAAGGCAGGGCCCAAGAAGGTTCCAGAGCCCCCAGCGGTCCAGTTGAACCACCATTGCCAACACCAGTGCACCAAGGAGGTACATAATCTGGAAATGTCACAGCCACGATGCTTGTATTTATATACGTACATGTTTGCATGCATCGCTGTTTTGTGGTAAATTAATGATGTCCTGAAAAACTTCATCGCTGACTAAAACCAATTATAATCCTTGACAATTTAAGGACGCAGCACACAATTTGGCTCAAGACCGCAACGATTCCAATTAAACTATCGAATTACAAATTGAGAATAAAAAAACAAAGAAGAAGAAAAAAAAGAAAGAAAAGGAAACAGCTTGGAATAGAAGTTAAAGTAGAGTAGGGCAGTCTTGAAGAAAATGGGAGAAGAAAAAGGAGATAGGAATAAGGGGAAGGGATAGAAAGAAAATGTATGGGTAGTATAGGGATAGAGAGGAATAAATCTCTGCCATATTTGCATTTGTAATAAATAGATGCACCTTGCAAATTAATTGGATTTCTGAACAGATACACCAATTGTGCATGTGCTGATGCATCCAAAGCACAAAATGGCAGGATGACAAATATCTGACGAGACTTTGACAACGTTGACCTCGTATCCATAATTCTGAAAAATACAGAGCATTTAAGAGCACACTTGCTTGCACACACACACACACGCATGCGCGAGCAGGCACGCACGCACGCACGTTTGGGTTATTTTCAATGATATTCATACTTTAAAGTAAATTAATCAAATTATCAGTGATAATAGCGATATGTAGATAATAGTAGATACCTCCACCAGGCTGAACATTTTACGTTTTGTATCCCGATCGCTGATAGGCCGGATCTGCATCCGGACCTGAACCAGAATCTAATCGGCTTCTTGTTACCTACCCAACTCATCCACCAAGTTTTGTCATAGCCTGTACACAACAGTTTGAGATATCATGCTGGATATCGTTTTTGGCCCTATCTCTCAATGGTGAAGAATCACTTGAGAAATAAGAGATTATCGTATCTGGGTCTGGGTCTGGATCCAGACCTTCGTCACACCCAACCAAAATTGAATCAATTCCTTCTTGTCACACACCCAACCTGTTCACCAAGTTTTGTCCAAATACATCCATAACTTTTTGAGATATTCTGCTCACAGACAAGCAAACATACAGACAGACAGACAGAGGTGAAAATAGAAACTTCCATCTACCTTTGGTGGCGGAGGTAACAAACTGCTCAAGTAAATACCAAGAACAGTGTCCACACACCACCACCTCTCGACATCACATGTCTTCGATTTTTTTATTTAAGAAAATCTGATAGCACCACCTAGACTCTTACGACAATAGCAAGTTTTTTCTCTTTTGTTAGGGAGGCTTTTAATGCATGAGGTGGTTGCATGTGAACTCACCTCCTTGGTTGTGTTCTTCAGGCGAGCCATCGCGATAAGTGTGACCCAGACACTCATGAGAGAACCAAAGAAATCACAGTACTGCAGCACATCATAGTCCATGATGCAAAGCACTGCCACACCAGGTTGGTCACAAGCATGGTAGAACTGTGTTCAGACAACACATACAAGATACAGGTTGATAATACAGGTCCAGCTCCACAATGGCACGCACCACACACGCCTCTTTTTTTTCATTTCTTATCCTTACAATTCTACCCATTTATTGCACAGTAATAGCTATTCCTAAGGCATAATATTATAATTTGAAGGATTTCTGCAAATGTCAATTTCAGAACATCCGAGAGTCAACTTAATCTGAATTGCAAAACTAGAAATAGTTTCTTTACCAAAGGTAAAAACCTTGACGTGCAAGTAATTGACCAATTTCCCAACTGCCCAAATCATCAGCTGGGCACCGTTCTTACTCAAGTTTTTTTTTGTTTACCTTGTCGAGGCTCGTATGAGAGCTAACACACAACACACATCAAGGGGGGGGGGGGCATGAGAAAAGAGGGGCGGGAGTGGAAGGACAAAACAGTGGGGAACAGAGACATTAGGAGATCTGTGCAAGGGAGAGGGATGGGGGCGGGAACAAGGGGTATACAAGATGGACACCACAGGGACTTCAGGAAGGAAAGCAGGGAAATTGAAGGAGGTGGGTTTGGGGTGGATTAACGGGGGTATAAAAGACCGAGGATTTGGATGGGGGGGACGATAAGATGGTGGTGAACAGCCGTTTTGAAGGCCTGGAGGGAAGAATGGGATTGAACAGAGTGAGGGAGTGTATTCCAAAGGTGGGGAAAAAGAGGAATGAAAGAGTGAAGATGAGCAGTGATTCGTGATTTGGTAGTTTTACCAGAAGGGGGTTGTTGGCGGACCTTGAGCGCCCTGTGGAAATGTGGTGGGACAAATCGCAGAGAGAGCAGGGGGGGGCAAGGCTGGAGAGGAGACGGTGGAAGACAGAAAGACCACCGACCAACCTGCGGTGATTGAGTGAGAGGCCCAAAGACTCAGCTTCATTGCGGGAGATGCCAATGATCCGAAATGCCTTGGTTTCTACAGCGTGAAGCCGAGAAAGGTGGGAGGCAGGAGCACCAGCCCAGAGGGGAGAGCAGTACTCCATCAGGCTGCGACGAAAGCTTTGTAAGTGGTCAGGAGCTCAGGTGGGTCAAGGAAGGTCTTTGCACGACGGAGGATTCCAGTCGGCGACTGGCTTTGGAGGCCATGTTGGAAATGTGGCTTTCCCAGGAAAGATCATGGCAAATAGTGAGACCCAGAAGCTTGAAAGAAAGGACTTCTTCCAGAGGATTGTTGAGAAAGTGGATTTCCTTTCAGAGAGACAAAGTGAGAGTGTGAGATTTGTCCGGATTGAAAGACATGTTCCAGTCGTGTGGACCAGTTTGTGATTTTACCCAGATCTGCAGAGAGCGAAGAAGCTGCTGCTTGCCGGTCTGAGAGATGACAGATGGTATGGCAGATGGTGGAGTCATCAGCAAAGAGATAAAGAGGATTTTCCAGAGTCAGAGAGATCATTGATGAAAACCAGAAAAAGAACTGCTTGAGACTTTCTATACTTGCTGTAATACAACAGCAAAAACATTTTAAAGCCAAACTGAGCTCAGTCTGACATTGTCCCTCAATGGCCTTTCTTTTCTTAAGCACTCTACCACTTTTGGACACGGTGGGTTTTGGTGCACAGTGGGTCGACAACTCCTGGGGCAGAGTAGACCCCCACAGGATCTACCTCAAACACTGTGTCCCAGCACGTCCATCTCCAACACCAACTCGCACACCTTGACATACGTAGTCTCGCTCACTGGCGTATGTCCGGCCTCGCTCACCGCAGTACATCCACCCTCGCTCTCACACTATGCAAGCTCGCCAGACGCCCCACATATCAAAGGCACGAACGCCTGACTCGCCAGGTCAAATTCGGCTGCCTGCACATACACCGGAGCTGGTGTTGGGCCGTACCTCTTCGGTCCCGGGTGCATTGGCATAACCTCTGCATGGTGGAAGTGCGCTCATGAGCACCGTACCACACACCACGGAGGTTGTTTTGCAAACCACGGGGACTTCTAGCTTCTCCCTTCCTGCTAATCTTCATACCTTGACAAAATCACAGGCTGGTCACTTGGAATATGTCTTTCAATCCCACCAAATTTCACACTCTCACAAAGGACCATCTGGCAAACCATCCTACCTTCCTTCTTAAAAATTCTCTTGAAGACATTGTCAGTCAAACTTTTGGGCCTCACAATTGGCCATGGTTTTTCCTGGGCAGACCTTATTTCCAAGATGGCCTCCAAAGCCAGCCACTGACTGGTCATCATTCAACGTCGTACCATGGCCAATTCAAACTTTTGATGACCTTCAATCAAGACCTTCATTCGCAGCTTGGAGTACTGCTTATCTGCTTGGAGTACAGCCAAATTATCCCATTCCCAAGTATTCTCCTTTTCCAGGATATTTCGATTCCCCCTCCCCTTCCCTTTCCCTAACCACATTTCACTTGTCAGTTTATTTATTTTTTTCCTTTTCTGTTCCATCCCTGCTTCTCCCTTCCTCCTCTTCCTGTGATTCATCTTGTTCACCCCATGTGTCCTTTTTCCCTTCTCCTTGATCTCACTGTCATCTCTACTCTGCTGTTGGTATTTCCCTTTTTCCAATTTGTTTCATTTCATTCTGCTCTTGCTCTTCCTCGACCATGTATTCAAAAAGGTGTTGACAATTACATCATTAGAAGCGCTATTTAAATTATCCAGTTGAAAAGGTAACCATTATCTTATCTACCTATATAAAACAGTGTGTATTTGTCTGGCCCCCTTCACAAGGATGATTTGAGTAGGGCTTTAAAGACCAATCTTTTAATACGATTGTGTGTTCACTATGGTGATACATTTTTGAGGATTAAAAAAAAAACTTGAAAAACATTTTCCATAAAAGAGTAATTGCATCTCTTCTATTTGAATTGTAGACGGTGACTTGCAAACCAAGACTCAAGGGCGGTGTACATAAGCGTTTGTTTTAAATAACAATAAATACAAGGCACAGGGAGGTGAAATTCACCGCATGTGATGTGCAACGCGCGCAGAGTAAAAGGAGTGTTCATTTACATCCAGAGGTTGTCGAAAAAAATAAAGAAGATAGAAGCACACCTGATGCTAGGCCAAGGCTTCAGACTTTGGCATGCTCACGAGACTGTATTGTCTAAACGAAACGTCCCCCAGAGGATAAAGAAAATAGGGTCACATTTGTACATGTAGTGTTTTAAAATAACGCTTTTTTCTTGCTACAAAACATCATATCTTCCAGTCCCCTTGAATATTTCGAACAAAGTAACTCCAACCTGTCAATTTTTGACGGGCGTTTACATGAGTACATTGATAATTTGATTCCGCGACGTTGACTGATATGGCTACGTCCACATCAAGTCTTTGCAAAAATTGAACTTTGACTTGAAACCTCAAGGCCATTTGTCTTCATATATAATTTGTGCATCTGTATTATGGTACATGTACAGTACGTGGTTGAGTTCAAATTGCTATCCTCGATACCAATATTTTTACCTACATGACCTCTTGATGCTAAAATCTAATCGGTTCATCTTTGCATCATAATATATACTTATATCAAGCTTGGTCAAAATCCCATCTCTGGTTCACAAGATAGCGCAGTAACAGAATTTTTACCAAACGGGCTTTCTGACCCCATAATCAAATCAGTTTATCTTTACATCATTATACACCTCAGTGCACTGTCCTTCCCCCCACCTCCACCCCCAAACGTATCTGCATGATACACACGGTCCACCAGCAACCCCCTCCTTGTGAAACTGCCTAAATCCAGAACCAATGCTCACCTCCACTCATTTATTCCTCTTTTTTTCCCGCCTGTGGAACCACCTTCCACGATCTCCTCGATCTCGTTCTTCTCTTCGGGCCTTCAAGACAACTGTTCACCACCATCTCAGGTCACCCCCATCCAAAGCCATGATCTTTTCTACACCCGTTAAACCACCCCCACCCCTCTCAAAATGTTGCTTATGCATTGATCTTGTCCACCCCTTGCGTTCTCCCCTAACCCTCGTCGTTACCTGCATTCCTTGTTTGTCCGTCCACCTTCTCTCTCTCTGCCCTTTTATTGGCGTTTCTCCTTTCTCCTGCTGTTCCCTTTGTTATGTTGTGTCCTGTTCTGTTCTGTGTACTAGCTCTTCCACGAGGCTAGACCATGTATAAAAATAAAAAATTACACGTATGAAGTTTGACTTGGATCCCTTCAGCCGTTCTTAAGTTATTGCAGTAACGAAAACCTATCGTGGATGGACGGACGGACGGACAAACCAAAAACATAATGCCTCCAGTGACTCCGTCAGCAGAGGCATAAAACCATAATGAAGCTGTGTGCACAAGAAGCCTTTGAACCCATTGGTTGGAGAGCTGGCTTGACTCCACTCACAATTGTCAGGAAGAAAAATCGATGCATGTGGCATGTTGGTTTTCTGGTAAGATTAAGATGTCTTCAGAAGTCTCATATTCACAATTTTAATTATGCTAGTTATTTAACCACAATGTATTATATATGCACATAAGCAGTACGTATGTTTTTGCTTCATGTACCTAAGCTGGGTTATTTTTTTTTCAGGAGTGATTGAGGAATATGCCTGGTGTTGGCTTAATGGTTAGGGTGGTGGGCTTGGGATCCTAGGATCCTGAGTTCAAATCCCACTCGGCTGTTGAATTAATAACAGGTGGGGTTGACTCTGCCTGTCATCCTTCCGAGGTCAGCAAAATGAGTGCCAGCTTGCTGGTATCCTGTGTCGGAGTGGTGACCCGTCCAGGATTGTGTCCAATAGCCAAGGAGACTGCTTAGGCAGCACCAACGCTCTGCACAGAGTATGGTCCGAATGGATGGATGGATCGAGGCAGCAGTCTGGCTCATACACCGCCCAAATAAAGGGTGAACTATTTGGATTATAAATGGAGGTTTTTAGACGCAATTAGTACAGGTTGTCAAGGATGAATAGTGAGAGTGTATCGTGTAGAGCTATTCCTGGTGGTAGTGGCTATTAAAATCATAAGGTAATAAAATGTCGATTCTCTGCATGAAAACTATAGACATTGGGAATTATCATGATCATTCGAGGTAATGGTTTGTTTGACTTCTATGCAATCTTGCACCACTAAACCAAATTAGCTTAAAATTGCAACTTGTGTTCAGGGGTGAAGGGGTATAAAAGGTAGTGAGAGAAGAGATATAAGTGGGAGCGGATGAAGGGATTGAGGGAAGTGAGTGATTTGGGTTGAGTGGAAGTGTGTGAAGGTGTAAAGAATGCAGTTGGAAAAGGAGAATAAGTGGGAGTGAATGAAGACTTTGAGGGAAATGTGTGAAGGGGTATAGGGGGATTGGGAGAAGGGTTGCCGAGTAGATACAGTAGATTGAACGGAGTAGTTTTGCAGGCAGTAGCTGCAATGGACCTTCGAGTAACTATATATTTATACAAGTGGCGGTACATTCAAAGAACACCGTCCCCTTGCCAAATAAATAAACAACAATCCTCCAGCACACGACATCTACCTTGCAGCACATGGAGTCGGAATTGGGAGGGAGTGGTGTAAAATAATTAATTTCTCAATCAATTGCTGAATAGCATACCTAAACCACCACTGTTTCATCTGAATCTGTAACTTTTTGAAAATTAAGTAATCAATCAAAAAATGAATAATCAATCAAAAATACCCTTTATAGCCAAATCACTTGGTCACTGTGACGTCCAAATATCAGCTTCCGAGCTCAAAAGGTGCCTGAGATATTACCCAGATGAGAAATAAAATAAATAAATAATAAATTGATAATTAAGTAATTAATCAATTAATTGATTAATCAAAAAATAAACAATACAGTTCTTGGCAAAGCACATCTTCATTTTTGTCCCCAAATTTCAGCTTCCTACAACAAAGGATGACTGAGATATCACCCAGACAAACAAACAAACAAGCAGTCATAGACTGGTACTTATGAAATCGTCAACTTGACCTCTGACCTTGTCTAATAAAAGCTGTCTCAGGAGAAGGTAGCGACGCAAACCAGAAATTTCTACGATGATTCTGTACCAAACCATCAAAAATCGAATGTTTGACCTCACTGTGACCTTGTCTAATAAAAGCTGTCTCTAGAGAAGGTAGCGACGCAAACCAGAAGTTTCTACGATGATTCTGTACCAAACCATCAAAAATCGAATGTTTGACCTCACTGTGACCTTGACTTTTGACCGATTTTGACCAAAATCGAATCAGCACTAGCCATCACCCTCCTGAATCACGTGGGGTAACTTGACATTGTAGCTTCTTCCGTTCTCGAGTTATCTGTACCAAACCATCAAAAATCGAATATTTGACCTCACTGTGACCTTGACCTTTGACCGATTTTGACCAAAATCTAATCAGCGCTAGCCATCACCCTCCTGAATCAAGTGGGGTAACTTGACATTGGTAGCTTCTTCCGTTCTCGAGTTATCGTGCCTACAAACAAACACACAAAAACAAACACACAAAACACACACACAAACAAACACACAAACAGAGGACGGAAGTGATCAATATACTTACGAAATCTTTAGATTTCTTAAGTAACAAACAGAGGACGAAACCGATCAATATACTTACGAAATCTTTAGATTTCGTCAGTAACAAACGGAGTAAAAACTGAGTACTCCCTTCTTTCGGCACCTGGCGATGACGTCATGCACCGCCTAGATATGGAATTGGGAAGGAGTGGTGTACAATAATCTATACATATATTAAAGGAGCCGTGTCCGTACATGTGTAATGCTTTTTTGCACCGAAGAAGAAAAATTGTGAACTTGGGTATGACTTGGATTGAACCACATTCGTTAGCTTATGAGTCAGTGATTTTAACCACTCAGCCACGGCGACTTTAACGTGATAAACATCGATTTTAAAAAAATGATGAAGATGATGATTATGATGATGATTATTATTATTATTATAAAGAGCCTATCCTAATGGATGGGAGGAAGAGGAAGCAGAACTTGGAATGCCGCCTTAAAACCCACAAATAAATAACCCCACAAGCAGACACTTTGTGAATTATACATACAATGAT
>CM068958.1:143549170-143563691 GCA_035128595.1 Eptatretus atami
GTGTCTTCTGTTGTTCTGTGTCTGTGTCAGTTGTCTGTGTGTGTGTCTGGATTTGATTGTTGTCTGTGTGTGTACTCGGGTGTGTTTGTCTGTGTTGTCTGCCTGTGTCTGTGTGTGCTGTGTCTGGTGTGTGTTGTGTCCTGTGGTGGTTGTCTGTGGTGTGTGTCTGTGTGTCAATGGGTGTCTTGTGTTGTGTGCTGTGGTCTGTGTGTGATGGTGTTGGGTGGTGTGTTGTGTGTGTTGTCTGTGTGTGTGTGTGTCGTGTGTGGTGTCTGTCTGTTGTCTGTGTATGTGGTGCCTGTGGTGTCTGTTGTCTGTTCGTGTGTGTGTGTCTGTGTGTGTTGTGTTGTGTGTTGTGTCTTGGTGGTGTGGTGTGTCTGTGTCTGGTTGTGTCTGTGTCTGTGTGTGTTCGTTGTGTCTTTGTGGGTCTGGTGTGTCTGTGTCTTGTGTCTGGTACTGTTGGTCGTTGTCCTGTTGTGTTGTGTTCGTGTTTGTGTGTCTGTCTTGGTTGGTCTGAGGTGGTTCTGTGCGTGTGTCTGTGTGTTCGTGTTGTGTGTCTGTGTGGTGGTCTGTGTTGTTGCTGTGTGGTCTCGTGTGTGTCTGTGTGTGTCTGTTGTGTCTGGTTGGTGTCTGTGTGTGTCTGTGTGTGTGTGTGGTGTTGTGTGTCTGTGTGTGTATGTGTGTGTCTGTGTGTGTCTGTCTGGTCTGTGTGGTCTGTCTGTGTCGCTGTGTTGTCTGTTGTCTTTCTGTGTCTGTCTGTTGTCTGTCTGTGCTGTGTCTGTGTTGTCTGTGTCTGTGTCTTGTGTCTGTGTCGTGTTGGCTGTGTCTGTGTCTGTGTCTGTGTGTGTCTGGGTGTCTGTGTCTGTGGTTTGTCTGTGTGGTCTGTGGTGTCTGGGTCGTCTGTTGTGTGTCTGTGTGTGTCTGTGACGCTGTTTTCTCGGACAACCACTGGTTCCGATCTAATTGAAGACTGCCAGCATATATGCTTGGGGACTGCAGGATGTGCCTTTTCAAGGTTTGATATTAATCGGACAAGTGTTCCCAAGTTATGGCATTTGATTTACCCAAACACAATGACCCAAACACTGTTGCTGCCGCCATTTATTTGTCTGAAACCAATCAAGACACGTTGCCATGCTAGGCGTGGCTCGTAGGCCGTCCGTGCGCGGCCTGGCCGACACGATAAAGTCATTGGGCCGTGCCGGTTAGATGGGAAGGGCGCCATTTGTTTACCGTGCGTAGGTAGTGGCAATGGTCATGGCAAGCGAATGTCATGCGCAAGTCAAAAGAACTAGTGGAGGTACTTGATTTTAAATACTTCTTGTGGTGCTAAGTATCACAGCAGCTTGTGATTACTGGTAATGCAAGCGATATATTCGGTGGAAATGCATGTGAACGGAAATTCCCCGCTAACGGCAAACGCAACCACTTCTGGATAGTGATGATTGCTGTATCCAATACTCTCTCTCCGTTATTAGTTTCCTTATGCCGCATTTATAGATAACACGAATGCCCAATCCACGTCGGCGTTTTAACGAGGAGCGAAGGCACGGCCTGTGTGTTTGCTTTGGGAAAGTTTTTTGGGGGGGGGGGGGGTTGCACGAATAAGATGCCAGCAACGGTACGGGGCCACCGCACAGTTACTGGGCAAACGTCGTAGGCACGCGAGGGCAGAGGAACGGCCTGGGTGTGGTTGTTTCTCTGGCCTGCGTAAGTTTCGCACACCGATCGTTGGTTTGTTTTTTTTTTTTTGCCATGCTAAGTATGAGCCAGCCACCAACATCAGTTTTACGGCCTACTGCAGTACTGTAATGTTTTTTACAAGATCATCGATATAACTGCACGCACCTAATTTTGGCAAACAAATTAATAGGAAATCACAAACTTGATTACAAAAAAAATTCACATATTATAAGTGTATTAGTCCACCATGAGCCAGTAGCTGGCGCTTGGTCAAATTTTCGTGCAGTGCCTCCCTCCCACCCTATTGTCACCTTCTATAACGACGGTACCATCGGCGAGGAATATTGCACGTCAGCCGGCGTCATAGTTGATATTTTCCTCTGGCCAATAGCGGCTCACGTCGATGTACAAGCGACACTATACTCTAGTCATTGTTTATAGCAGCTTAAACGCACATAAGCGTACATTTCCCTGTAGAAGTTACAACGATTCACTATGTGCAGATGCATACGGATTGGCTATCAGGGTGCTTTTTTGGTGTGGTGATCACCGTTTAACCAGGTCAGTACTAAAAAGTAACTGGACTGAGCCTGCTGTGTGCGTCCACTTACACAACTTGAAGAACGGGTTTGCGTCACAGTCTTTCCAACATGTCAGCAATATATATGATTGGTGGATTGTTTGACTGCCGCTCATGTGCTGATTTTTTTACAGGTTCGTGCTTTAACGTTTTTGTCTAGTCTGAGTCTCGCGCTATGATCGTGAGCAGAGCCAATTTGAACTTTCTTGCCAAGCTTGGCAAAACACCTTCCGAATCCTTGCAATTGCTGCAGCAAGTCTACGGGGAAGAAACGATGTCACGACACGTGCATTGAAATGGCACAAGAGGTTCAAAGAGGGAGCGGAGGAAGTGGTTTGAAGTACATCCATGGTCTGAAGATCTTCAACGAGCAGAACGTGCAGACACATCGAGCCGTGTTGAAGGCAGATGGTGCATGCAGATCGTCGACTCACGGTGCGGATGGTTCTGAGGAACTTCCCAACACGGACCTGTCTGGAAGCATCCATCACTTGAAATCTCAGAAATGCACAAGGTGTTGCGCAAAGATGGTCCCCAAGCTGGTGTTCCGAGGCGCACCAAGAGAAAACAGCAAAGAAGTCACTGTCTGTCAAGCATTTATTGAGCGCCTCTGAGGACGATCCAGACTGCTCGGGAGAGTCCTTACTGGGATGAATCGTGGATATTTGAATACGATCCACGAAGACCAAATGGCAAGAGTGTCAGTGGAAAGTACGGCATCACCAAGACAAAGAAAGCAGGATGGCGAAGTCGAAGGTCAAGTATGCTCACGCGGTTTTTTGACATCAAGGGCATCGTTCCACTTCGAGTTTCAGCCAGAGGCAAACAAGTGATCAATTAACGGCATCGAAGTCGAAAGGTCAAGGTATGCTCATCACGTTTTTTGACATTCAAGCGCATCTCCACCTTCGAGTTTCTACCAAGAGGTCAAACAGTGAATCAATACGTGTACAAGGGAGATTCCTCCGTCGCCTCATGAGATCAGTCGGACAAGAGGAGGATCGTGGGAGAACAACGCCTGGGTGCTCCACCATGACAAACGGCCTCTGCTCACAGTGCCTAGCATCTGACAGTTTCTGGCGGAGCAGGAACTGCCAACTTGGAGCAACCCCCGATATCGCCAGACTGTGGCCCCTTGTGATTTTTCCATTCCCCAAGCTCAAGGTGTGATCAAGGGGACCTGAGTTCCTGAGTGGGAGGCATCAAAAGGGCCGTGACGACGGAGCTCCGGAGGATCCAGAAGAAGCTTATCGGGTCGCATCGAAGCGTGGAGAAGGAGATGGACAGTGTGTGAGGACTGGAGGGAACTATTTTGAAGGGACGAGCTGTGATTCAAATATAGTTCGGAATAAAATTTGCTGTGAATCAGTCCCGTTTTTTTTGACGGCCTCATATATGCTACCCTTAAATTAAACTGGTTTGTTGCAAAATGGCAGTACAAGGTAAGACATCCTACTTCAACGAACAACATTTTTTTTATTTACAGTCAAACATTAAACATTGAAATTTGTCTCCACCTTTTGCTTAGGCATCATTTGCTTCTCAAAAAAAAGTGTTGAACATGCCTCGGTTGGAAAGTGTCATTGGTGACACTTAATATCAGGTGTCAGTCCGTGTTGATAAATCATACCCCTTAGAAAAGATTGTCTATCATTTACTGGCCAAAATAAATAAAAAGTTCGTGGAACAATATAATTTCATGTGTTACGGTTGTGGAAATCGACAGAACACCATTCAGGCTTCCCAGAAGATGCATTATGTCGATAAGAGTTGTGTTCAGATTAGATTTCCCCACCGATGTCTAAAGGAAATTATTCGTGTAACCGGGCTTGATTCTTGACGGTAGTATTTTCGTTTGCTATCTTTATTTTGGAAACCCCAACCGCATCTCAAAACCACAAACTGCATTCAACAACCACGCCATCCCCACACCACAGCTGCAACCACGACATCTCAACCACGCACGCCATCTCCACCAAACACCGCCAAGGAGCCCATTTCCTCAAGAATACGAAAGAAAGAATGTCCTGATCGCCGGCCAAAGAGGAGCCGAACCCTCTTTGGAATTTTCCCTCAGAAGGACGAAAAGAGAGAAAATGTCCGTTGATCGGCCAAAAAAGAGGAGCCGGGCTCTCCATGGATTCTCCCCCGCACGCCGAGAAGGGAAGGGCGAAGTCTGCGCTGATAAAAGGGCGCCGTGGAGACGCGACGAGTTGAGTTGGGGAGAGGAGACCGCCGGACCAAACAGTGAGGAGAGGAGAGGAGTCGCCAGCAGTGGAATCGTGAGTCTGGGGTAGGCTGGGAGGCAGCGGGAGTCTGTTGAAGTCTCTGGTCTGGTCGCGTTCGGCGCTGAGTTGAGCTGGCGGCAGCGGAGTGGAAAGAGAGTCCTCTTCTTGGTCTCTCCTGCTCTCTCTCTCCTCTTCTCCTCTCTCTCTCATCTCTCTCTCTCTCTCTCTCTCATCCTCTTCTCTTCCTGGTCGACGGAGGCGCCGAGTGGAGTCGAGAGGTGGAGTCAGGAGGCTGGTTGGAGTCCCAGTCGGGTGGTGACCGAACATCGAGGGTCGCCCAGGATCACACGCAGTGCAGGGTGGCAGGAACCAGCCCGGTCTTTCACGGAGAACTCCTTCGGTCTCCCAAAGCTCCCGAACATAAAGGGCCTACGGGTCCTGTTCTGCCCTTCCTTCTTGGGGTTTCTTTGTATGAAAGTTTGTTGGCGCCGTGTCCCGCTAAGGTAGAACATTAAGTGCATGTAAATAATGAAATAGACAAACGGCTGTAGGTCTTTGTTATACAATCGTGTCTTGTCCCTACCCCATCCCATTGCATGCATTCATGTTGTGGAATACTGCATTGCTTCGTTGGACTGCAAACTGATAAATTGTCATGTTTAATTTTCACCTGCTCCCGTCCATCCTTTCCCTCAATTGGAGATGCCGTCGATTACGTACGGAATATTTAGCTGGCTTTTAAAGTAGCGATAAAGTAATCTGGATCCGACGGGGCTTTGCGATATACAACCGCTCGGCAAATCGCAAACGGATACGACTGGCTTAGAAACGGCTTCGTATTCGTAGCAGGGCTCCGTTGAGGTGTAAATCCCCGGCATTTCTGTCTGCGCGCTACATAGGGTAATCGACAATTCGGCCGGATCGACCCTGTCGCGGCGTGCGGCAGAAAGAGTGGCTTTTGACTTTACGGTTGGTTAAAAACACACCGTGCTGGGATTCTGGCCTGTTGATCCGGAAAGCTGCACTGGGATTGCCCGTCCTGTGGCGCGATGCTGTGCTCCGCGATTAGTTAAAAGCGTCGCCCGCACGCGAGGCGGTGGGAAACCACACATGGTGTTCAGCAAATTTATTAAGAAATCCAAAAATCTAAATTCTTTTTGATGTTGTATATTAAGATGTTGTATATTTCCTTGCTAATGTAATAAACACTTGTGTAGAAATGGCCCCAGCCGGTTTTTGGCTTCCTTCATTGTTCCAGATGGTTCCGTTTCTAACTTTAGCGGACATCTATCTCCAACGAACTGGTTCCTAGCCGATAGTCTTCCTTGGCAGTTATGCTCGGCTGGCATCTGATCCGGTAATGGGTGATCCGGATTGAACAAGGCGTCGAAGGGCGGTGTCCCCCGGTAATTAGATTACCTGACCATTTTAGGTAACCGGTTTCATTAGACGGCAGGACCCTAAGTCACGCGTGTGTTGAGTATTGGCGTCCCGGATCGATTAGAGACCGCTGTGTCCGGGAGCGACGGCCTGCGACCGGAGAGTATTGGTGGGAACCCGAGTAGATTTCCGCCCCCACCCCCTTCCGTCGTCTTCTCCGTTCCCAACCCCTGGGTCCGCAACAGGTTTCTCAACCACACAAATCTTCGTATACCTTCTTCTCCTTCATGGACCTGAGGTGTTATACTTCACCTCTGAGATAAGGCTAACTCTTTTCTAATCGCTTTGTTTATATTCTACCCTCAAATAATCAGGGACACCCTCTTCCTCATTTCCCATTTCGGTACAGACTCTGATATTTCTGTTCATTATATCACTCTAAGAAGTTGCCGAGAATTATTCATAAATTCGGCAGGAATTATAACTCATGGATTATTAGAAAAATAAAATTAAAAAAACCGCAAAAATAATTTCACGTATGAATATTAAGTAACTGTATTTTCTCGAGAAAAAGTATTACCAGCATGTGAAAGTAATGCTTCTATTCTTTTCTCCAAAGCGGTAACAAGTGTTAAATAAAACAGATATAATATTACCAATCAATCTTTATTCTACCCTGGTGCATACTATCGTTATCAACGAATCACCACTGTGGTTTTGCCAAGTTCAAGTAGATTTTTGATGCTTCACAATAGAAACTGTGCATCGCTTCAACTTAACCAGCCACGTCACAGCCCAGCATTAAACTATATCATCAGAAGAGAAAAATGGTTCTCACAAAGGTTTTCTAATTTTGGGAAGAGAATGAAAATCTGTTTGAAGCCCAAGTCTGGGGAAGATAGATTCTTTGTGTGGTACTTACCATTGACAGGTTCTTATTCTCTGGATCATAATGGTGCCACCCAATTTCCTCTCAAGTCATCTCCAGTCAGTCATCCCAACTCTCATCTCCAGTTGCTTCATGCTTCATAGTACTGACAACATTTCATGGCTACTGTCTATCATCTGACCTAACGTAGCACTGAGACCATCTAGTGTTTCAGAAATCCCGGAAACCTCACACCCAGTGGTGGGTAAGAACTAATGGTCAGGACTCCGCTTTGTTTCATTCAAATATCTGTTCCTGTTCAAAATAAAAAGAACGGAGGCATATTTACTTCAACATGCCATCGTACTATTTACTAATTTAGTAATTAATCGAGGCAAAACACTTTCCAAAGCATTTGCAGCATCTCACAAAGTCAAGAAAGTTTCTCGGCTAGCACTGAATCCTGGACGGGTTGCCAATCCATCACAGACATATCATATATTCGCAGGGAAGAAAACACGCTTCGACTAATTATATATACTTGTATCATTGATTACTTTGTTATTTACATATAGATAAACTAATTATCATAACGGAAAACACAAGCAAACAACGAAAATTACATACACGTAAAGTAAACGTAACCCACCATTGTATTTCCTTTAGAAAAGTCTACAGTACACTGTATCTAACCAGTTTAAAATTAGCGGAGGCACATACTCTTTATGGAGCTCTCCAGCATATAACAAGCGAGAAATGTTCTATGTAAGCAATTAATCCTGGAGAGGGTCACACTGCACATTCCTTCTGGCCATGTGTATTCTTCTTTGCATGGAGGATTTAACTCTTGAGCTTGTGGCATTCCACTTCTGCATAAATCCATGCCAAAAGTCCAAATTTCTCAATTAATACCAATAAATATTTTAGTGTTATAATTCCGATGCTGACATTTCTGAACTAAACCTTCCCCAAGAATGAAAATACCATCAAAGAAAGATAAATAGCTGAACTGCCTTAACCCTGACCAACATAACTCGATAAGCTCGCATGCATTTCGATATATCCAGCACATACAACTGTTCGAACAAAAACACTATATTGTTATTAAATGTAGTTACAGGATGCACACAGCACATTGAACGAAAGGCAAGCAGTGCATTTCTTACAAGAAGGAAAGCCAGGGACAGGTGCAGACACCCACCAGCGCGACAACGGACAGGCAGCAGTACGTAGGGAATTTAAGATCGCATGGAGACGACACTCTCGTAGATGCCGCAGTCAGCAATGCAGGGTGACAGGTACGCGTTGTAAGAGGACTGTGCACTGTAATTGGAGCAATGCGTCAATCTGCCTGACACCACACACACATAAAATGAGGCATTGAAAAACGGGAAAAGGTATAAAACAAAAAAATAGGTGGTGTAAGCCTAATGTTATTTTAGTAGTATCGTTCCAGATGTGGTCAGTTTATGAAGTGTTCATGGATTTAAATAATGAAAGGTGAGGGTCGCTTTAAAAACGTGAGAAACAAGAAGCTAATTCAAAACCATAATAAAAAAATACACAATGCTGACAAGATAACCACCAGGAATAAGAAGAGAGTCATATTTGCACCACAACTTAATATGCTAGCACAAAAGAAGCTTCAAAAGAATCTTTTTAATAGAATGTAACCAAATGTGTAAAAACAAAAACTAGAACATAGCTGTTCATTTGGGACAAATATAAACTTCACTTTATGTAATTCTATAATTCAACTAGAACGGTACTCGGTAGAGCGAGTATACCCTGCCAGGCTGAACTAGTTGTGTGTTTTAATCCCACTTATGGGCAAACAAGGGGGATTTTCTGCATTTGGACCTTAAACCAAAATCCTAATTCGGGCTTGTTTAATTCTCAACGGGGGGGCCTACCAATTCATCCACCAAGTTTTGTCATAATCCATTCTTCAATTTTTTAAATATCAGCTATGTATCGTTTTTGTCCACAGGTAAACGTGAGGAATCACATTGCAATTAAAAAAAAAAAATTCTGGTATCCGGGATCCGAATATGTCACCAAAATCTATTCATTTCGTCCTCGTCACACACCCAACCTTCCAAACCCAAATTTCGTCCGAATCCGTCCATAATGCATGAGATATCCTGCCTCAGAGACAGTAGACAGACAGACAGACAGAGACGGGTGAAACATAACCTCCATCCACCTTCATGTGGAGTAATAAACAAATTAAATGTTGTAAACAATTTTTCGAGTCACACAAAGATGCATACAAATGCGATTTCAAACCCATATCAATATCCAATCACAATGTCACTCCACACACCATCCTTCCATACCGTTTATTGCTTGGTAAAAGTGAGAAATCCAGTGTGTTCAAAGTTGTTTGTTAGTACTTTCTTGATTCTGCTCAGCTTAGCCCATCAGAAGTTGGTCAAACAAAAACAAAGTTTTTGCTCTGCAAAATCGAGGCTCTTTGGAAGTGACGAAGACAGGAATAATTAAGCAACGCGTGAAAGTGGGGGCATATAAGACAGCAACAAGCATGGGAAAAACAAACTGGAAAAAAAGAGGAAGGGGATGCGAGGGGGAGGAGAGGAGGAAAACACAGTCAACCTGCAAAAATATACAGCTAAAGATTTAATGGTAGTTAGGTAGGGTTAATGGGGCTATATAAAGTATTGTGAGAAGAATTGGGGGAAAAGAGATGGAGTGCGTTGAACATCGAGGAGGTGATTTGAACAGGCTCTGTGAAGGTTGTTCCAAAATTGGAGGATGAAAAGAGAAGAAAAGTGGAGTGCGCGGAAAGCCTGGATTTGGGGTTCTATCTGAGAAAGGTTCTGGACGAACGACGTGTCTTTCTGGATTTACTGGCGCAGGTTCGGAGGGATGAGGCAGCCACAGGGGGAAGCGCTAGACTTGAAGAGACTTAACAAAACAAAAAACAGAGGGGCCATTGACCTGTCTCGATATGACAACAAGGACCTTGAGATTGTGGCCTCATTGTGGGAGATGCAAATAATGTTAGGCTTCAGATTCCACAGAATTCCAGAGAGAACTTGTGATACTGGGGTGGCCAACCTTACTTGAGAGACATGTACTCACAGTGAGTGGAGAGACAACGACCTTGTATGCTTGACTGAGTGCTGATTTTCCAAGGGAATGAATTTGCAACGACTGGGATGCCAGGCCTGCAGCTGCTTTGGGGGGCCCAGTTTAGCAAATTGCTTATTGATGTTTTGAAATGGGTTAAATTTTACGTGGTCTTTTGATGTTCATGTCCAACTAGAATGCACTCGTAGATGGGCATAGTTCATTGCCTCACTGCTAATTCTGGAACAAAATACCATTGTAACTGAACATGCCACTATTAAGCCCACTGCTTTTTTTGCCCATATACCGCGTACATCCCATGGCATCCTATTATGTCACCACATTGCCATTATCAGGTAGCTTTTATTGATTAATTATCTAAGGATATTTTAACAACCCCATTTTGTGCCAACATTAAGGTCTAAAATGCTCAATTGTGAAGACGAATACCTAAAAAAAACAATTCAACTGATATTCGCGCCATGGCTCGTCGAATCAATGTATGACGGTTTCCCATATGATCATGTTAAGCTTGTTTCTACAGAAGAGATTTAAAAAACCTTATATTTTCAAATCAATATGGCCACCAGACCACCATGACTGATTGACATTTAAATTTAATTTCTTCACTCACACAGTTTGTAGATTCACATTTATGAATTTCAGATTTTTCGGATAAGGATTTTGGATTCATCAATTGTGGCTGGAATAACTTTTCACGATGGCGTCATTGTTAGCACCCTATTATATCACCTGTACACCGATGTTTTTGTTTTTTTAAGTCTCTCCAGGTCGAGCTCCTGTGCTGCCTCAACCTCCTGAACCTCGCCAGTAAATCCAGGAAACACGTGTTCGTCCAGTAACCTTTCCAGCATTAAACCCCCAAATCCAGTGTTTTTCCGCTCACTGCCATTGGGGAGTTGATAAAGATAGCCAAGTTTTAATTTATTTTTGTTGAGCGGTTTCAGAGAAACGATGTCCTATTTTTCCTTTAATCAATAATAGCTGCCATACATGTGACCTTTTTGATGTTTTTTCTTCTTCTTGTGTATATGGCCAATATGGTGTGTGCTAAGTTCGAATGTTAGGTTCTGGCAGCCATGTTTGCTGCCAAAGGGGTGAGTAGGTGGAGGGGCTAAAAGGCCTTCTCGATAGCTGCCTGCAATGGACAGTGTGACTGAGGTGTTGTCCATCGTCGTGTATCTTTCTGCATCACAGGGTGCATCCAGCAACATCCTCCATTGGTGGAGGGTGCTTTCGCAACGCCTGCCCAGTGCCGATTGAAGGCTGTTGAGGGCCGAGTCTGTTGAGGGCTTCCATTAGCTTACATGTGTGAAACGGGTGGAACAGTTAAATTGGTGGATCATGTTTTGCAATATGGTAATATTAGGAGTTGTGGCAGCCTCACAGCTGGCCGCTCCACATGTCGGCTTCACCTCTGATGGGTTCCAGTAAGGAGCTCGGTTGTTGGTTCCATGGTGGTTTTCGGGATTGAAGGCAACGGCAGCATGGAGTCAATGAGAAGTCTGGACTGAAAATTTCGTACCAAAATGTGGCTGACGTATCGGTGTGACAGCACATGTCCTGTCGGATGTCTGGTGTGAGCAATGTTGGAGAGGATAGGAAGCCAGTCAGTCTTGTTGAATTGGGGGTTCCAGACAGTTGTTCTCATCATGGTCAGGTACTTGGAGGGCATGGCCAGAGCAGCGCGTCGCTGCAGTCCCACTTCCGCCGGTACTCCAGGGCTCCATCTGGCCATCCCCCAGGCAGATTTCCGCCCCATCCCCATCTCCTCGAGATGCCGATTCAACCTGCGCACCACCAGGCACCGTGTCGGCCTATGGCCTCCTCCACTCACCCGAGACTCCCTCGCTGAGAGGAATCTTTTGCTGGGAGCAGGATCCAGCGTTCAGGAAACAACGAACCACATGTCCAATACAGCCGCAGCTGATGCTCAGGACCTTGTATGCAGGTAACAAAATCTCATTTGAGTCTCTCTCGCAACCGCCTATTGGACACAAAGTCCGCAAACCACGATAGCAAGGATTTCTCCAAAGAGACCCTGGTACCCAAAGGAATTAAGTCTCCGTCTCAGAATCCTTGGTCGAGTCAAGTCTCCGCATCCATAGAGCAGATGGAAGCACCCAAGGACCTTGAAACTCGTACTTTCGTCCTCCCCACAGGTACTGGCAGCGCCACACCCCATTTTCAGTGAAATCCATGAGACTCCCGCAGGCCCGACCCAGACGTTATTTGACCTCTGACTTCACAGCCAGCAGAGACATGAATATCCACTCAGGTAAGTGAATCTCTCACGACCTCAGACATCCTCACCACAAACAGGCCAAGACAGGAGCAAGCAGCATCCAAGATGGTCATTGAAAGCCTGGATCTGTAGTTTTGACCCAGGAAAACCCGTTAATCCCAGCGGCTCCGACTCCTCATTCAGCACCTAGAGGTTGTTCATCGTGTTTAAAGCTGAATGGAACACCACTCATCATGCGTGTTTAAACTGATGTCCCGATGCCTTCGCTATGGGCACTTGCCGAACCAGACTGGCACGCAATTACTCTGCAGTTAGTATTATAAGGGCGATCCACTTTGCTGTGCGTAAGGTGTTCTTTGTCGGCCGCCTACGATGTTCCGGCCAGTTTCTGGTGACGTTTACCTCAACCGTGGTGCACTCTGACATTCTCCTTGCATTTTTTGCAGCAGCTTCTTTGTGGTCAGGGTCCGGTCATGTGGGAAAAGGTGCGCACCACACCGGACACGGAGAGTTCCTTTACAAATCCCAATTTATCCATTTGTACATTCCAGTTGGGTCTATGTACCTCTTTATGCTTGGCAGAAACCAACTGCATGATGGCATGACTCGCACGATGCGGTGACCTTGCACACCTCTATCGCTCACTTCTGAATCAGATTAGTACATGCTACACTCTGGGAAGCCATATCAATTCAAAACTTAAAACCATTCAGTCCTTAAAGCCCCCTGAACAGAGAGAGTGAGGGGAATGGAGGGAGAGAAAGGAGAGAGAGGGGTGGGAGGAGTCAGGGTCAGCAGAGGGAGAGATGAAAAGAGGAAGGGATGGGTGGGAGAAAGAGAAGAGAGTGGGAGAGTGGTGTTGAGACAGAAAGAGAGCGAAAGCGAGAGATGTGAGAGAGAGAAGGAGGAGGAGGAGGAAAGAGAGAAGAGGAGAGAGAGAGAGAGAGAGAGAGAGAGAAGAGAGCGGAGAGAGAGGGGGAGGAGGGGAGAGATGGGGAGTGGAGGTGGAGAGAGGGGAAGGGAGAGAAAGGAGAGGGGGGATTCAGGCAAATGTGATGGCCCAGGTTAACATCCATCCGAGACGGCACCACACATGATGAATCACCCTGCTTGTGAAACACTGGGATGACAGTTTATAGCTTGTGTTGAGATTCGAAACACAGGCTAAACAGCTAGAGCGACGCAGTCTACCTCTCGGCGTTCCTGCCGTGATTGGCGATCATCCTTGTATTCACTGAAAAATTTTTTACTCATTTTATCCACTTACTTTGCCTTCCTATCCGGAGATGTCCCATGATGGGGAACCGAGCCGCGGTATCGCTATTGAAGCTTGTAGAGATCAAAGTTGTCGATGCTCGTGAAGTGGGTTAAGCACACAGCAAGCACCTCAAACAAAATGTTTATGAAGAAACTTTAAAAAAATGAAGCATTTACATGTTATATGCAGCTATTATGTCGAAGTAAGGGTCGCATCATGAAAGCAGACACCCAAAAGGGGAAAACATCGTGTGCAAATAAAATTGCAGCATTTTTTCAGTGGGTAGCCACGCCCAAGCACCGTACAACACGCAGGGCCAAAGTGCCCAAACACAGACGAGGTGGCCCTGAGAACTTCAGGCTGAACTTGCTCAAAGTCGACGATATTTCAGTGCACAGTGCGAATATTATAGCCGAGTAGAAGTGACCACGGCTTGACAACAACACCAAGCAGACTGTAGAGTGCTCGCCAAGTGGCTTAAGCACTCAAGCAAGCACTCCAATGAAATGGCTGAGAAGCATGGCGAGATTGGCAAGCGATAGCAGTATTGTCAAGACTCCCAAAAATCAAACTCGTAATTTCTGCAACATTTTTTTCAGGATTTCACTTAGATTTTGAGTTATTCAATCCCCACGATTGATCCTTCCAAACTAAATATATTTCGATTATATACTTTATTTATAATATTTCGTTTTAGATAAATAATAATATAAAATAATAATATTTTAATATAATAACAGTGTTTCCGAATAATATTTCGATTATATACTTTTAATTTTAAACCTATCAACTTACAAAAGCGACTGACTACCAGTGATTCCGTAGCAGTGTGACCATTCCTCATTATTCATAAATGCCAAGGTGAGCCCAATGAAAAAGCCAAGAATTCACAATTGTTCGAAAGCGATGAGAATAAGAAAACCGTAATCTCTCTCCTGAAGAGGATGGACAAGTGTGTGAGACTGGAGGGAAACTATTTTGAAGGGGACGAGCTGTGATTTCAATATAGTTTTCGGAATAAAATTTCTGTGAAGTCAGTCCCGTTATTTTTTTGACGGACCTCATATGCCTACCCTTAAATAAACTTTTGTGCAAAATGGCCAGTACAAGGTAAGACATCCTACTTCAACTGAACAACATTTTTTTTATCAGTCAAACATTAACA